>JAVJIX010000003.1:377500-852500 GCA_036785185.1 Paratrypauchen microcephalus
AAAAAGTTGGATTCTACCACTGATAGTGCTTAAAGGTCCCATGGCATGAAATTTTCACTTTCTGAGGTTTTTGAACGTTAATGTGAGGTCCCCTACCCTGTTTAGGCCCCCACCATGGCTAAAAGTTGCGAAATGTCTAAACTGAGCATTTGCGGTCCTTTTCTGCATTACACAAAACCAGTGTTGAAACGGGCGAGTTCGGACAAGGCACCTTTTTGACGTCAGATCGGCAAATGCAGCTCCAACCCCTCCCTCTGTCTCCGCTCAGCGTCCCTGTATATCCTGCCCATAGAGTTTGGACTGTGAATGCGCTACGCAATGCGAAATGCGTTTTTTTATTTGCCTGGAGGCACGTCCGAGTGTTTCTAGGCTCGGAAGTCCTTTATCTGAGCCTCTGGACCTTTGAACAGCAGTGGTTTAATTTTATTTTATGTGGAAATGTGTTTATTTTTCAATGGAACTCTTCAACTCTCCCCCCGTGCAAAAACAAGGAAATGGATCAGAGAGCACTCAGAGCAGACAGCGGAGCGTTTAGCCATGCCCCCACCTTCTACTATTGGCCAGCTTTTTTCTCCTCATTTGCATTCAAGCAACAACGCCCATTATAGAGTGTTGATTTTGAAGAAGGATTCATTTACAGTATTAGGGAACCATTAAGGAGCCATATAAAAGCATCATGAAGTACCATGTCATGGTATTATGTTATTCTAATTGGGGTTGCCTCTCCACAGATCTGACATGTAACTTAAATTGGTGTTTCCTTTTTGGTGTCACACAGTGGGTCACACAATACGGCGCCATCTTGGGTTCATTTCCCAGATCTTATTTGATCCTATTTATGTCCAAAATTATTGTCAAACTGGAAAAATTGTGAACATGTTTTGTAAAATAATATTTTACAAAACATGTTACAGGACATGTGTGTCCTATACTATATTTACCTATATACTACTATTTTTTTTTAAATGTATTTTTAACTTTTATCTTTATTCTTTCACTCTTTTCATTTTACATTGTATAATACATTTCATATTGTATTGTATTAAATTGACAATACAGGTGACTTTGACTTAACTTATCCTGTGTATTATTGATTACTGAATGATTATATTGACTTTTTGTTATAAAAGCATTTCCATTTTATCTTCTAATTCTGACCTGCCCTGAAACACCACACCACAGTGATGTCAGTGATGATCTGGAGTGAGAGAAACTTCAAGAGCTTTTTTCACAGCTTTCCAAAATCCCATGTGCTGCTTTCAAATGGTCACAGATTCTTCAAATGTTCTCAGATTTCCATGTATATCCTACTGTATATCATCCTTGGAAAGCTTAGAATCTACATTTTCAGAATCTGTGAATTCAGTGGTCCCTCGTGCAGCCTCGTTTTTCCGCAAATTTTTTTTAATTCCAATTTTTTATTTTTTTTTGTGTATCAACGCACATTGTGTTCTGCATCCTGATTGGCTAAGGGTCTGTAGACCTTTGCCGATTTGTCCATCATTCTCCTCCGTGCTGTGTCTCCTGTACAGTACAGAATGTGTTCAGTTTGCCAGATTTATATAAATGTTCGATCGCTTGCAGTGTGACTCTGAAGTGCTGTATGTGTGCAAATTTTCTCCCCGACAAAACCCACAACATCGACAAAACGTTCTCAAATATATTCGAAGGTGGCATGTCTGTTTATAAGAATCTTCTCGCCCAAAAGAAAAAAGAGCACCAACAAATACCCATAACCATGTTCTTCACTTGGAAAAAGACGCCTGCACCGAGGCGGTGCGGTGCCAGGACGAAGAGGCTCGGTTAGAGGAACTGTGAAATACACATGTGAGTCACTATTAATAATTTTTTTGGTTGAAAATCTACAAAAGTTCTACGAAAGTAGATTTTCAAGAGAGAGAAATGTGAGAAAATGTTAATGCCAGCCTGAGAAAAGTGTAGAATGTGTGTGGTGAGGCATTTACAGCCTTAAAACATGTAGAATAATTGTATAAAAATATAAAGCTGACGACTTCGCGAATTTCGCCTATTGGGGGTTATTTTTAGAAACCACCACGATAAAACGAGGGACCACTATAACTCAAAACGCCTCTGGGATGACTTGTGTCTGGTTTCCCTGTGGCCGGTCACATATATTATAACGATTTTTTAAAATTCAAATGAGTTGTCCAGTCTGTCATCGGCACACTCACTGGTGGAGGGTCCGTCAGATATTCTTCCCCATGGAGATGTTATTGTTTTGTCTGGAATCTTTCACAGTATAGCCTTTCTATCTTCATGGAGACCAAAACAGACCAGGGTACAGGTCAGATCTGTGGAGAGGCAACCCTCGTCAGTCAGAATGTCTGTTTTTTTGGTTTTTTGTTTTTGGTATTTTTGAGCTTTAAAACCACCTGTAACTGAGTAAATGTGAGGTAGAGCTGTTTAATGTCACACTATGGGACATTTGAAGCAGAGCAATGACATATCCATAGAAACAAGAAGCCAAAAAGTGACATTGTGCACCTTAAACATGACGTACAAAACAAACAGCTTTTACCTCTCCTCATATGTGTTTTCTAATACATTTTCTCATTTTCCTCACACATCAGAGCCGTGTCTTATACAGGCGTTCCATCGAGCTGCATTGACACACTACACGCTCATGTTTGATTGCAATGTCAGTCTCTTAACCCCGTCCCCCTGCCCCCTCGGTCACAGCCCATCGACGTGTGTGTGGGTAAATATTTGTCCAGGAGAATGTCCAATCCCACCCCTCATCTCCTCCCACTGCAGACGACTACACAAACAGCTTCACTTTTAAAAGGTCCTATATTACGCAAAATTGACTCTTGTGAGATTGTAGTCGTGTTATAATGTTGTTACCTCATCAAAAAAGGAGTTAAAGAGGCTATTTTTGTCAAGAAAGAGAATCCTTCCTTGAACAGAAATGGAGGTCTCCGATGGTGACGGACTGAGCGGTCTGGCATTTGGGCACATGTCAGAGGGGCCACGGCCCCAACAATGCCCATCGCGGCCCCGCAACCACATTGCCATGGCCCACCCACTAGGTATTCGGTCGTTACATGCCTCCATCGTCTTAAAAATTCCACCCTATTGATATAATTAAAAGGACCTGTTCGGTCTTGGACACAGATGACGAGTAAGCTCCTTTGCACTTTATTATCGGCATGAAGGTAAGACACTTTTAAAAAATATATTATGGCTGGGTTCAGCATTGATTTCCATGATTTTAATGCAGTTGTTTAATGCATGGGGCTGACGTCTGCGATTATGACATTATATGATATATATATATATATATAAAAAGTGCTCCTCACCTTCCACTGTGGTTGGTCTCTCACTCTCATCCAGCTCGGGTCCTCTACCAGAGGCCTGGGAGCTTGAGAGTTCTGCGCAGTATCTTTGCTGTTCCTAGTACTGCACTTTTCTGGACTGAGATGTCTGATGTTTTTCCTGGGATCTGTTGTAGCCACTCCTCCAGTTTGGGGGTTACAGCCCCGAGTCCTCCGATCACCACAGGCACCACTGATGCCTTCACCTTCCAGGCCTTCTCCAGCTCTTCCTTGAGCCCCTGGTATTTCTCCAGTTTCTCGTGTTCCTTTTTCCTGATGTTACCATCGCTTGGTATTGCAATGTCCACCACCACAGCTCTGTTCTGTTGCTTATCCACCACCACTATGTCTGGTTGGTTCGCCATCACCATTCTGTCAGTCTGTATCTGGAAGTCCCACAGGATCTTGGCTCGGTCATTCTCCGCAACCTTCGGAGGTGTTTCCCACCTTGACCTTGGGGTCTCCAGCTCGTACTCTGCACAGATGTTTCTGTACACTATGCCCGCCACTTGTTGTGTCACTCCATGTATGCTTTCCCTGCCAGCATCTTACACCCTGCAGTTATGTGCTGGACTGTCTCAGGAGCCTCTTTGCACAGCCTACACCTTGGGTCTTGTCTGGTGTGGTAGATCTGGGCCTCTATTGCTCTGGTGCTCAAGGCCTGCTCCTGTGCAGCCAGGATGAGGGCCTCTGTGCTGTCCTTCAGACCAGCCCTCTCCAGCCATTGGTAGGATTTCTTGATATCAGCCACTTCAGTTATGTTTCGGTGGTACGCCCCATGTAGGGGTTTGTCCTACATGGTCCCTCCAGCACCTCTTCCTCTGCACTCCACTGTCTGAGGCATTCTTTGAGCACATCATCTGTCGGGGCCTTGTCCTTAATGTACTTATGGATGTTTCATCCTGGACAGTGGTTCCCACACTCACTAGTCCTCGGCCTCCTTCCGGGTCGTGTACAGTCTCAGGGTGCTGGATTTGGGATGGAACCCTCCATGCATGGTCAGGAGCTTTCATGTCTTAACTTCTGTGGTCTGTATCTCCTCCTTTGGCCAGCTTATGATTCCTGCTGGGTATCTGATCACTGGCAGGGCATAGCTGTTTATTGCCTGGGCCTTGTTCTTGCCATTGAGCTGACTTCTTAGGACTTGCCTTACTTGTTGCAGGTATTTGGCTGTAGCCGCTTTCCTTGTTGCCTCTTCAAGGTTGCCATTTGCTTGTGGGATACCAAGGTACTTGTAACTGTCCTCAGTGTCTGTTATTGTTCCCTCTGGGAGTGAGACCCCCTCTGTGTGGACTACCTTCCCTCGCTTGGTCCATGGGATATATATATATATATATATATATCTCCTCCTGATGACCCATAGTTCTTATTTGTCCTCTCTAGTGGACATTTCTTTCCTAAAATATTTCCAACCCTCTGTGCATTACCTAACCAACTCCTTCTGTGATTTAAAGAGGACATTCAGAACTTTCAAATGATAGCAAATTTATAAGGGTGGAGCTTTGAAAAGTTGTGCTGATGGCATTTTTCTTGAAACGGAAAATGCCATCAACACAACCACATTTTATGGAAAAAAGAACATTAAGTGGTATACCTTTTTATTAAGCAAATTTTGGATCAAAGTTGCATTGTTATATTTTTATGAATGTTTATTGAACACATTAAAACCGTTTTTGAAATAATATTTTACAATGAAATTTAAGTGTTTAACAAATGTCCTCTGAAGTGGACATTTGGAGTCATTTATTAATTTTTTTTTTTTTCAAATTTGAAGGAATTGGTTCTAGGCCAGAGGCAGAGAGAATATTTCTACAAATTGTGGGAGAAAACACAGATATTGATTTGTCTGATGATGATGACCAAGATCCATTGTTTGAGGAAGAGGCAGAGGAATCAGAGAACTCACATTTCCAGTGTCCAGTCGCCGTCCGCTCTGGAGCAAGTTTACAATGTACATCTTGACTTTGTACTCTCTTAGTATTATGTATTTTATAGTTCATTCAAATAATTCATTCAAATAACTTTGCAAAAAAAAAAAAAAAAAAACTATTCAGAATAATTCAGTTTTGTAATAGTTTACTGTAACAAAGAGTGTAATCTTTAAAATGAAAAGACATTTTTTATTGTTTTCCTTAAGATTCAACCCCCAACTGGATGATGTTCCAATTGTTCTAAGCAGTGATGCCACAACACACCAAAACTGGACCCCACTTTGTTATTTATACAGTACATTGATGACTCTGTGTTTGAACAAATGGCTATGTGCACAAACGTGACGTTCTTCATTCTGGAACATAACTAAAGATTACCCCTGAAGAGTTGAGGACTTTCTTTGGGTGCTCCATCTACATGGCCTGTTTGGGTTATCCAAACATTCAAATGTATTGGACTTCAAAGACCAGAGTTCAAATAGTACCAGAATCAATGACCAGAAATCGGTTCTACAAACTTCGGAGTTCTATTAAGCTTGTCATTGATCTTGATGTGTCTGAGGAGGAAAAAGAAAGAGACATTTTGTGGAAGGTCAGGGCAATTCTGGATAAAGTGAGGCTGGGATGTCTGAGACAGCCTGGAACAGGCAAAATGTCAATCGATGAGCAAATGATTCCATTTACTGGCCGCTGTCCAATTCGCCAACATGTACCAGGAAAACCACATTCAACTGGCTTGAAGGTGTTTGTTCTGGCTACACCAAGCAGGATTATTTTAGACTTTGTTGTCTACCAGGTGAAGACCACTTTCAATGTCACTGCAGGACAGGCCTTTGGAGAACAAGCAATTCTTAATTTGGCTGAGTCTGTTCCCAAAGGTTCTCACCTGTTCTTTGACTGTTCTTCACTACAGCCAAACTTCTGGACATTCTGGCAGAGAAAGGGCTTGCAGGCACTGGGATTATAATGAAAAACAGAATCCCCAGGGATTGCAAAATAACAGAAGATCAGGCTATCAAAAAGAAAGGAAGAGGAGCAACTGAGATGGTGGTCAGAAGTCCTGAACTTGCTATCATTAAATGGTTTGACAACAAGCCAGTGGTTATGTGCTCCTCTGCCTACGGCATTAAGCCTCAGGACTTATGCAGAAGATGGTCCAAGAAAGAAAAAAGGTTTGTCCAAGTTTCAAGACCAGTGTCAATTGCTGAGTACAACAACAACATGGGTGGTGTGGATCTTGCTGACAGGATGCTTAGTTTCTACAAGATGGCCTTTCGTACTCGGAAATGGACAGTCCGGGTAATTTTCCACTTCTTTTATGTCGCAATCAGCAATGCATGGCTACAATACAAAGCTGACTGTTAGCTTCTGGGCAAGAAACCACTGAAGTTCCTGGATTTCAAACTTGTTCTTGGTGAGTCAATGATAAATCAAGCCCAAGGAGGAATCTTCGATGGGAGTAAAGAGAGTGATGGTGACTACACCCCTCCACGTCAAAAGTGGAAACCTCAGCCAAACGAAGCCCTGAGACATTATGGAGTGGATGAACCACATGCATCAATGTGTTGTAGATCTGGCTCAAACAGCAAAACGTGATGTGCACTAAGTGCCAAGTCTTTCTGTGGTTCAAAAAAGGAAAATTGCTTCTTCAAATATCACACAAAGTAAACCAGAAAACGTTCAAAGTTCAATGCTCCAAAATAAATGCACTACAGATCTGTATTGAGGTTGTTGAGGGACATAAATCCTGAGTTCACTTACTTAGACTTAGACTTAGACTTAGACAAACTTTATTGATCCACAAGGGAAATTGCTTTGGGTACGGTAGCTCACTCATCAAATATAATATACAATATAAAACAGAGGGTAAAAGAACAAAAAAGAAAAATAGATGGAATAGCAACCAAAGAGCAATAGATGAGACACAATTATATTCATAGATTCAAGATAATGGTAATAAATATATAAGTACAATCAGATTTAAATAGAAAAGTAGTAGTCAAATACAAAATACAGTATCAAATATGATGTTCAGTACTAGCTGTATACAGTTGTAGGGAGTATTATCTGTTACATAAGGGTGAGTTGTTGTACAGTTGTATGGAGTATGGTATGAATGTAGTCCTGTATCTCTCACTGTTTAAGTGGAGCTGTAGGAGCCTGTTGGAGAATGAGCTCCTCTCTCCCTCTATGTTCTGGTGCAGTGGGTGAGCAGGAGTGTCCATGATGGAGAGCAGTTTGTCCAGTGTCCTGTCCCTCACTGTGACAAATGTCTCCAGCTCACAGCCAATCACGTGACCAGCTTTGCGGATCAGTTTGTCAATCTGTCCGATGTCTCTTTTACTGGTGCTGCTCCCCCAGCAGACTACAGCAGAGTACAGGGCGCTGGCAACCACAGACTGGTAGAAGATCTCCAGTAACTTACTGCACACATTGAAAGACCTGAGCTTTCTCAGAAGTAGAGTCTGCTCATGCCCTTCTTGTACACAGCATTACAGTTGTCCCTCCAGTCCAGCCTGTTGTTCACATGAACGCCCAGGTTCTTGTACCAGTCAATTACCAGTTCCTTGGTCTTGTCTAAGTTCAGGAGCAGATGGTTTGCCTGGGAGCACTCCACAAAATTTGCAATTAGTGTCCTGTACTCCATCTCCTGTCCATCCCTGATACACCCAACCACCGCAGAGTCATCAGAGAACTTTTGCAAATGGCAGGACTCTGAGCTGTACTGGAAATCAGAGGTGAATAGAGTGAACAGGAACGGAGACAGGACTGTACCCTGAGGGGCTCCTACATTACTGACCACAGTATCAGACAGGGTGGTCCCCAGTCGCACATACTGAGGCCTGCCTGACAGGTAGTCAGTAATCCAGGAGACAATGGAGGAGCTGACACCCATCCTGAGCAGTTTCTCACCCATCAGAGAGAGCTGGATTGTGTTAAAGGCGCTGGAGAAATCAAAGAACAATATCCTCACAGAGCCCTTAATACTATCCAGGTGTGAGTGAGCCCGCTGCAGAAGATAGATTATCGCGTCCTCCACACTCATGTGGGCCTGATATGCAAATTGGAGAGGGTCCAGGGATGGTGCCACCAGGGGTCTGAGCTGAGCCAGAACAAGTCTCTCAAACACTTTCATGACATGAGATGTCAGCGCAACTGGTCTGAAGTCATTGAGTCCAGATGGGACAGGCTTCTTGGGCACTAGCACAATGCAGGAGGTCTTCCAAAGCACCGGTATCCTTTCAAGCATCTGACTCAGTGCGAAGACTCTATGGAATTGAATTGTATGGAAATTGTTAAATTTGTATGTCAATAAAGTTCTGATGTCCACTACAGTGGACATGCTTTATTTTTCAAATAAAAACTTGAAAAAGAAAAAAAAATCAGTGTCGTCAATGTCTTCTAAATAACTGGGGAAACCAAAAAATAAAAATTGGAATACATTTTTATATATATATAATATTAGGGGTGTGAATCTTTCACTCACAAAACGGTTCGATTCGAATCTCGATTCACAGGCTACGATTCGATTCAGGGACGATTCATAAAATTCGTAAACGATCCGGTTCGATTCGATCCGATTCGGTTCGGTTAATTTCGATTCAATACAAATTGACAACTTGCTTTAAAGTTATTGAGAAGAAAAAGAGAGAAACAGAAATGAAATTTCAAAATAGTATCCTTTTGTTTATTTAGTGTCCAACAGACAATACATCAGGCCTACTGAAAAACTGGCAATCCGGTTTGCAAAACTCTGCTCATACTTAAAATACAATACATTCCTTCCCTCAAGCAACACAAAACAATAAGGTTAGATATCAAAAATAAAAAAAGATGTTATAAAACAAGCAAGTTGCCTATTAAAGGCAAAAATCAGAATGATTAGTGCTTCAGTCACTCATATGAGTTTCAGTAACTGTAAAAGTGCAACATATCATTGACAAGAAGATAGATATTACTAGGCAGTTATAGAAAACACTAGCATGTTAAATCCAACATGTCTTTTTTTATGCCTGTAATTAACTTTTCTTAACAAAAAAGAAAATCAGAGAAAGCTTTTAACACTGAATAACTAATACTTTCTCTCCATCTCATAACATTACCTCAGTCTCCTTTGAGACAAAAATCATCTGTGTGTGTGTGAAGTACATTTCTATACACACACATCATAAGTATCTAAATACAGAAATGCATCAATTCTGATTATACATTGTATTTTCACACAAAAGTAAATTAGCCAAGTCAATTTTAGCCCAAATCAAATATACATTGCCAATACATGAATGTTGTCTTTAAGTAAATCACGCAATC
This sequence comes from Paratrypauchen microcephalus, assembly GCA_036785185.1. Classification (NCBI taxonomy): domain Eukaryota; kingdom Metazoa; phylum Chordata; class Actinopteri; order Gobiiformes; family Gobiidae; genus Paratrypauchen; species Paratrypauchen microcephalus. The sequence goes on from JAVJIX010000003.1 coordinate 387,078, forward strand.
CAATAACCGTGACAATAAAAACGCTAGTATCATACAATTGTTATGGTCTATAGCTGCCATGGAAACTACTGACCTCAGTGAAACATCAAACTGATATCAACGCGACACAACACTGGCACAAAAGTTAACCACGCATAGGAACCATGTCCATAAATAGCGGTAGCGCAAATTAACTTAAACAACAGCTCAATAAATGGAAACAGCGTATCTTACTGGTAGCGTAGATCTCCTGTCCTGAGGAGACGACACATACAAACATTGCTCGCTTCCGCATATAGCCCGCGCCGCTCGCATGATTGGCTGTTAACCAGCCAATAAGCTTCAACCCCAGGTAAGCGACCCCCCCACTTACTAACCCGTGATTTAGCAAATGCAAACACACAGGACGGCTTCTGCGCCATGAGAGAGACCGCTCAGGAGCTAGCAAACCGATTCTTGGCCGTAAATCCGGTGCATCGGACTTTTCGTAGTGCATTTGGACCAATCCGGGCTCCGTTGATCGGGGTCCGTGGGGGTCCTGTGGAGAGTGCTCTGGGAGTACGGGGTTCGGGGCCCTTTGCTAAGGGCTGTTCGGTCCCTATATGACCGGAGCAGCTGAGCTGTGTTCGCATTGCCGGTAGTAAGTCGGACCTGTTCCCGGTGCATGTTGGACACCGCTAGGGCTGCCCTTTGTCACCGGTTCTGTTCATTATATTTATGGACAGAATTTCTAGGCGCAGTCAGGGGCCGGAGGCGATCTGGTTTGGAAACCACAGGATCTCATCTCTGCTGTTTGGAGATTATGTTGTCCTGATGGCTTCATCGAAACGGGACCTCCAATGTGCACTGGGGCGGTTTGAAGCCGAGCATGAAGCAGCTGGGATGAGGATCAGCTCTTCCAAATCCGAGGCCCTGGTTCTCAATCAATCAATCAATCAATCAATCTTTATTTATATAGCCCTTTACAACACCAATGGTGACCAAAGTGCTTTCCAATTAAAAACAGAAAATACAACAATACAAAAGACAGAACATTATATAGAATAAAACAATGTAAAACAATAAATAGTAAAACACACAGTGCAGAAAAATTACGTGCCACAAACTACTAAGTATTAAAAGCCATTTTAAATAAATGTGTTTTGAGACGAGATTTAAAAAGGTTAAAATCAGTGATGTTACGTAGCTCAAAGGGCAGATTGTTCCACAGTCTGGGACCAACAACAGAGAAAGCTCGATCACCCCAGTGTTTGAGCCTGGCTCAGGGGACTTCCAAAAGAAGTTGGTTATTTGACCTTAAAGTGCGAAGTGATTTTCGGACAAATAAAAGCTTGGTCATATAACAAGATGCTAAACCATTCATAGCTTTAAAAACAAAAAGTACAATTTTAAAATCAATTCTAAAAGAAACTGGAAGCCAATGAAGTGTAAAAAGGACTGGGGTGATGTGCTGACGTCGAGGTGTGTTAGTTAAAAAACGAGCTGCTGCATTCTGCACAAGCTGAAGACGACTGAGGGCAGTTTGGGAGACACCGACATAAAGTGCGTTGCAATAATCTATTCTAGAACTGATAAAAGCATAAATGGTCCTTTCAAGGTCGGTGCGATTTAAAAAGGCTTGACTTTAGATAAAAGGCGTAAATGATAAAAACTGGCTCTCACAACACTGTCAATCTGCTTATCAAATTTGAAATTGCTGTCAAAAGTGACCCCAAGGTTCCTGACGGTCAACTTTAACTTTGATGACAACCAATCAAAATCGGAAGATGCAGAATCACCAAATAAAATGTATTCTGTTTTGTTTTCATTCAAATGAAGAAAATTTTGTCCTAACCACAACTTTAAGTCTTTGATGCAGTCAGTTAAAGATCCCATGACATGGTACTTCTTGATGCTTTTATATGGTGCCTTAATGGTTCCCTAATACTGTAATGAATCCCTCTTCAAAATCAACACTTAGTGCATGAGAAAGACACATGTACAGAGTCAGAGTCAAGGCGCCGCTGGTTCCTTGTTTTAGCGGTGCGCTGTGCCTGGCCCCACTTCCGCGTGTGTAAGCGCGAAGGAGGAAAGGAGAGCCTTTTCAATGAAAAAAAAAAACACATTTTCACAGAAAATAAAATTAAACCACTGCTGTTTCAGAGGTCCAGAGGGTTGGGTAAAGGACTTCCGAGTCTAGAAACACTCGCATGTGCCTCCAGGCAAATAAAAAAACGCATTTCGCATTGCGTAGCTCCTCCGCAGTCCAAATTCTCTGGGCGTGATTTCCAGAGACAGGGGGTGGAGATCCAGATGGTGGTGGAACTGAATTTGCATTTCTTTTTTCGATCTGACGTCAATAAGGTGCCTTGTCCAGAATCGCCCGTTTGAGCTGTGTTTTTTTCAAACGCAGAAAAGGATCGCAAATGCTCAGTTTAGACATTTCGCAACTTTTAGCCATTGAGGGGGGCCTAAACAGGGTAGGGGAGCTCACATTAACGTTCAAAAACCTCAGAAAGTGAAAATTTCATGCCATGGGACCTTTAATGACTGAAGAGCACCATTTTTATCTGGAAACACAGGTAAGTAGATCTGCAGGTCGTCTGCATAGCAGTGAAAGGCGAGGTTATGTTTAGCGATAATTGACCCCAGTGGCAACATATACAAAGAGAATAAAACAGGGCCCAAAATAGAGCCCTGGGGCACTCCACAAAACAGCGAGGCCACAGAGGAGGAGAACTCACAATCCTAACAGAAAAGCTTCTATTAGTCAAATACGACTCAAACCATTTAAGTGCAGTTCCTGTGATGGCAACATAATTTTTTAGGCGGGACAGCAAAATTGAATGGTCGACTGTGTCAAATGCCACGGTTAGGTCAAGCAAAACCAAGACGGTGGGGCGTTTAGCATCAACCGACAAGGCAATATCATTGTGCACTTTAAGATTCTGTGCTGTGCCGGGATCTGAACCCAGACTGGAATTTCTCTAAAACAGCACTGCTATTTAAAAACAACTGCAACTGCATTAAAACAACCTTTTCAAGAATCTTAGAAATAAAAGGCAGATTAGAAACCAGTCTAAAATTTGATAAAGCACTGACATCAAGCTGTGGTTTTTTGAGAAGAGGTCTCACTATGGCGTGTTTAAGAGAGTCAGGGACACAACCTGAGCTGAGACAAGTGTTAATAAAAACCTGAAGGGAGGGACCTACAGTATTAACCACCTCCTTTAACAACTTAGTTGGGAAGATGTCTAGAGGACAGTTTGTAGTTTTCAATTGTTGAACCACTTCAGTGAGAGAAGAAAGAGAGACTGGTTCAAACTGACTGAACACTGAAGAGTGTGGGTCACTATCAGGCTGGGCAGGCCCGATGCTGTGACTGGTCAATTGTCTCACAGATACCACTTTATCAACAAAAAAGTGTAAAAAGTTCTCACATGTGGAAACATAGGCATCAATTATAGTTGAGGAGTGTGGATTCACCACAGAGTTAATGGTGTTAAACAACACACGAAGGCAATGTCCATTACTGCAAATAATATCTGACAGATATTTGCATTTTGCCTCTTTCATAGCTTGCTGATAGTGAGTTAAGCTGTCCCTCAGAATGCCAAGAGAGACATGTAATTTGTCCTTCTTCCACTGCCGCTCTGCCTGCCTACAGTGCTGTCTGAGACCCCGGGTGGTATCATATACCCAAGGTTCAGACCTGGGCTTGGAGGACCTGCGCGTGAAAGGAGCAATAGTGTCCAAGATCCCTGTGCAGGTTGAATAAAAAGAAGATAAAAAACAGGGCATTTTGGAAGAGCAGTTCCATCAGATGTACAGAAATCTGATTCCACAAAAGCTGCAGCAAATTCTAGAGCTGTTGATGAGGTCATAACACGACAACAAGAGGCAGGGGCAGGGGGCTTGCAGACAGATGCAGGGGCCATAACTTCAAAAACAATGGGCAAATTATCTGAAATGGGTGTCACTGTTATTTCTATAACTGATAGAGAGAGCCCATAGGCGATTATTAAGTCTAAAGTGTGCCCTCCTGCATTGTGTGTTGGTGATTCTACAGACTGAGTTAATCCAAAGGATGCCAAAAGACGTTTGAAGTCAGTAGCCAGCTGATCAGATGGGCAACAAACATGAATGTTAAGGTCCCCGCAGATCAGTAGTTGATCAAACTTTGGTACAATCTCAGCCAAAAAACTCAGAAAACTCCTGCATAAAGTTCTTATTGTATTTTGGTGGACGATAGAGAACAGCACAAAGAATCGAACTGGCAAGCTCAATTGTGAATAGCTGTACTTCAAAACATGTATAATCATTTACATGTAAACGCTTGCATTTGTAATTGTCCTTAAAAACTGTAGCGACTCCGCCCCCTCGACTAGACGCTCTCGGGGAGCTGAGGAAAGAGCACCGAGAGGGGAGGAGCTCAGTGAACGCAGTGTCGTCACCGGGCTTGATCCACGTTTCCGTCAACAACAGAAAGTCCAGCACACGTGTTGCAAAGAAATCCTTCAAAATGAAAGTTTTATTCGTCAGTGACCTTGTATTAATCAGGGCGAAACGGATCGCTGCGCGTTCAGATTCCTCGGAGTCGGAGTATCGAGCCAGTGGGCGTAGATTCCCCTGCGTGCATACGCCGACACGTCGGACCGGAAAAAGGTGGCTTGCCCTCTCCGGGTGGGTGGGGAGTCCTTGCCTCAAGTGGAGGAGTTCAAGTATCTTGGGGTCTTGTTCACGAGTGAGGGGAGGATGGAGCGTGAGATTGACAGGCGGATCGGTGCAGCGTCGGCAGTGATGCAGTCGTACCGGACCGTTGTGGTAAAGAGGGAGCTGAGCCAATTTACTGGTCAATCTACGTTCCTACCCTCACCTATGGTCATGAGCTCTGGGTAATGACAGTTTCCTCCGCAGAGTGGCTGGACACACCCTTAGAGATAGGGTGAGGAGCTCAGTCACACGGGAGGAGCTCCTCACCCTATCCGGGAGGTGTTCCGGGCATGTCCCACCGGAAGGAAGCCCCAGGGAAGACCCAGGACATGCTGGAGGGACTATGTCTCCCGGTTGGCCAGGGAATGCCTTGGGGTCCCCCCGGAGGAGCTGCAGGAAGTGTCCGGGTGAAGGAAGTCTGGGAGTCCCTGCTTAGACTGTTGCCCTCGCGACCCAGCCCCGGATAAACGGAAGAAAATGGATGGATGGATGGGTGTGTTATGTTAAGTGATGCCCATGGAAAAGAGGCAGTTGCAGGAGAGAGAGAAAACCCTCAGGGAGGCAGCAAAGGGTAGCACATCACTGCAGGGGTGGCTAAGAAAAAGCCAACCAGCAGGTGAGACAGAAATGTTGCATTGTGATAAAGATGTGTGTAGGCTAATTGATTAATTAATCAGACTCATATTTTAGCCTACTACTGGCAATTTTTCATAATTACATTACATTTAAGATGAGGAGCAGACACAAGCCTCCTCCAGACACTTCATATAGCCTGTGAGGTTGCCCTTTCTTCAGGTCAGAGCAACTGCCCCTCAAAATTCCTGTGCACGTCCCTGTATGTATGTGTGTGTGTGTGTGTATATATATATATATATATATATATATATATATATATATATATACATATATGCTCACAATGCTATCCAATCATCTCCAATCATCCTCCTCCTCAATATCTCCCTGATCTCCCCGCATATTCTCTGCTTCTCTGTCTCTGTCTCTCGCAACTGTCTGAACAAGTGTCTCAGGATCAAATTTGTCGACCGATCCCCCACCCCTCCCTGCTCAAAGTCGAATTTCTGCCTGCGCTGCCCAAGTCTCCTCATGTCTCCTGCTGCCCACCGCTGATGTCCTCTCTCCTCCTCCTCCTCCTCCTCTCCCATGCTCCTCCTCTCCTGTGCTCTCCACAAGTTTCTCCATCCAATGTTGTCTATCCCCATGTCCTCCCATGCTCTCTGTGTCTCTCTCCACTCCTCCTCCTCCTCTCCCACTGCTCTCTCAGGAGAGCTGGAGCTGGTATTGGAGCTGGTATTGGAGCTGGTATTCTCCATGATTTTAAAAAAGTCTTGTGTGGACTACTAAAGATTTCTGTCTCTGAGTCTGCTGTCTCTGTGAAATCGTTGAAGACCTGTGTCTGCAAGAGGACACACTCACATACTTTGTTCTGTGACATCACAGAGCTCAAAGGTCAAAGATCAAAGTGAAAGCTTTGATCAGTCACATGACCATGTGTTCCATTGGAAGTTACCATGGCGACATGCTGCATTCATCAGGCTTTATTGGTGGTTTTCAGATTCTAGAATGTGATGATGTCATGACCACATATTGTTGTTGTTAATCATATATAGTAATACACTATATTACTATATATGATATAGTCTGCCGCTGTTACCTGATGTGTTTTGTGTGTGGAGCCCACTGTTTTGGTATTTTATTCTGTGCGGTTCTGTGCTGGCATGTTGTGGTTGTGGACTAAAGTCACGATTGATGGGTTAATCTGAGCGTAATGTATGGTATTGCGCGTGTCCATCAATGCTTAATGTATAAATGCTTCATGTGTGGTGTTGTCAGACCTAATTTCAACATCGACCATAGGCCTGCCTGTGACTGTGACACTCTCTTGCGATTAAGATAATATAAGACTTTATTGATCTCACATAGGAGAAATTCACTTGCCACAATAGCTCAGGCAGTTTAGTTCAAGAGAAAGTTTGAGCAAGAAAGTGCATGCAGACAAAAAAATTAAATAAGTAATAATAAAATAAAGTAATAATAATAAAGCAGTAACTGAGAGTATGGACAAAATTCATTCATTTTCTCCCGCTTTTCCATTTTCTGGGTCGCGAGGGCAGCACTCCAAGCAGTGTTCTGCTGCCCAGAACACAATGCACCAGCCCCCATGAATCCTCCCGCGGGTGGTGGGTCCACAGGAGGACGGCTCACGTCACAACAGGCCTTGATGTATCTTCTGCCATGGGAGCTACCAGTGTCCGCAGACACTGGGGGCGAGGTGGGGTTAAGTGTCTTGCCCAAGGACACAACGGCAGCGCTCATCTGTGGGAGCTGGGATCACACGCGGTCAACCCGTCAAGAGCGGGATTCAAACCGCCAACCCCTGGATCACGAGACATATGCTCTACCAACTGAGCTACTGCCGCCCCCCTATGGACAAAATATTGCACGTTTATACTATATAGTGGAGTTATCAGACTGTATAACTCCACTATATACACTCTACTATATATATATATATATATTTTTTTGGTTCAAATGCGTTCCACGGTCTACAGGGCCGCTTGTAGGTGCAAAATGTCAGGGCCGTTTTTTTTATTTATTTTTTTATCCCAGTCCGTCACTGGTCTCAGACATCATTTGTCTCCCATCTATAACTCTATCCTCAAACCTAAATCAAAACAAAGAGAACAATGTGAAAATACACATTATGGCCCTGAATAATTATGCTAACAAGACCCCACACTCCCACTGCATATTAAATAGGGCCACCTAACTAACAGAAACTGAAAACAAATAGGAAGTTTCATAGTAATTTCATTGTAGTTAGCTCCTCCCTGCTGGCAGTTTTAAGCAGTGTCCACCAGCACTCTAGTGACTAAAACATCACATATACCCGTAAATAGTCCGATATTTAGCTTTCCGTCTGAACCTACTCCAACTCACCCTTTGACTTTCACCCCGGCTGTGCATTCATCACTGTCTCAAATGTAAACACTGTGAAGGATTTCTCATAGTAAATCACCGTAATGCAGCCATCTCAGGTTAAATAATATAATTCCAAAAATTGGCTCATTGCTGCTTTGCCAGCGGCTTAGCAGAATCCATTAGAGCACAGACTGATCTCGGAGTACTCGCACATGCAGCCAGGTTCTTACAGGAGTTTGCAGTTATTACGTTTCGTACTGTACCTGACTTTTATCGAACGTCCTAATTTTTCACAGCAAAGAGTTTTGTGTTAAAGGCTTTTCGTAACTTTCAGAGGCCAGAGCTGAGTTTTGCCGTCATAATAAAGCTAAAAACAATACCCTGATAATCTACCATTAAAAAGTTGTACGTTTAATGCCCCCCTCTGTAACATTCTACAAGATTTCTACAAAATGTCCATGGAAACAAGTGGGCTTAAAGTACAGATATATTGTATAAGCAGCTCTTGAGGCCAAAATACGTCAGCAGCGTGCGGTTTGCATCAAACCAGAAAGCATTTTATTGTCCAATAATCAGGAAGTGCACAGTTAGCATGGTAGTTGATGTTGGTTTTACATTCACAGCAAAAGTCATAAACTGCAAACTGTCAATTTTTTTTATGACACTGATACTGCTGCTTAAATGACACTGGCACTGCTGCTTAAATGACACGGGTACTGCTGCTTAAATGACACTTAAACGGCACTGATACTGCTGCTTAAATTACACTTAAATGACACTGGCACTGCTGCTTAAATGACACTGGCACTGCTGCTTAAATGACACTTAAATGACACTGGCACTGCTGCTTAAATGACACTGACACTGCTGCTTAAATGCTGATGTTTTACCTATTTGTATCATATACAAGTCTACTGTACTTTTGCTATGGTACGGGTATATGTGATGTTTTAGTCATTGTGTTTATTGTCTTGTTTATCAGATGTTTTATGTTCACTGTGGGCCTAGGGGGCGCTGCAATTTCAAATCCTGTGTGTGCAACATGTACAATAAAGTTGACTTTGAACTTTGAGAAATAAACTACTTCTGTTTTTCATGTTTAAACACATGTGGCAATACAGGAAGTGCTCCACTGTGTTTTTAAACTCCATACACCTTCACTAGAATCAGCTGGAGGATTTCAGCCATATAATTTCCAGTCTCTAAAAGGTAACTGTTGATTCGAAAGCTACAGCCTCGTGACATCACATGGTGGAACAGAGCATTTTGAGCTCTGGAGATGTAGACTGATTAATAAACCAGGATTACTTAAACATGTGTAAATGAAGTAAAACAAAACTCCAGGTATATTTTTGAAGAGGTAACAGCATTAAAACATGACTTAAAGCTCACAAGAGTCTAATTTGTGTAATATAGGAACTTGAACAAAAAAAGTGACTAAAAAAAGACTATAAAAATGATCACTGGATATTGAAATAAGCCCAACATATTTTTTTCTATTTTACTACTACTACTACTACTGCAGAGTCTCATCACTGAAGTGAAACATCTACTTTCCCCCTAAACGGTATACTACTTTATTATTCTGATCTTCAGTGGACCCATGCGGGAATATCGCCCACTCCACTGCATTCCTCACCTGGGCTTCAAAGTGGCTAATTGGACTCTAGTGGTCTACTGAACCAAGTCTCCATGAACCTGAACAAGAGTGTTTTGAAAGCTGTCCAACTCGTTCCAACTGGCAAAGCAAGATATGAAATTATTTTATCTGGAACTAATGGATGTAAAACATCACCTATTTATGTTGAAATGTTCCACTCTTAAAGCTGCATTGTGTAACTTCTCTGGTGGAGGATCTGTCAAATGCTTTTCTTCATGGAGATATTGCTGGAATATTACACAGTATGGCATTAAAGCTTTCTATCTCCATGGAGACCAAACTAAACTAGACTAAGGCTGCGTCGTATTTCCCTGTCTTACCCCTTTGTCTTACCCCTACCCCTTGGTTTTGTGCGTTCATGTAAGGGCAAGCAGTATCCCGATTCTAATTTTGATCAAGGGCTCGGGCCACGACCTCGGGCTACATACCCCTTGAAACGAAGTAAGCTCTCGACCAGACTTGGAACGAAGGGGTACGCCTACAATCTCAGGCAGGTTTTGGGCGCCGAAAGATGGCTGCCCACTGCTCCTGAAAAGGATGCGTCAAATGCAGAAGTCAAATTTCTCCCGTGTGTCACTGTGTGTCATTGTGTGTGGGACCAAATAAAGGCTTAATCTCTCTTAATCTCTTTCTGATGCAAATATATCACTTTTTGGACAAATATTGTTTTGAGAAGGAAAAACAAGCTTTATTAACTGTCCCCGATAACTTGCCGGACCTACTTTCATCAGCACCAGAACCGGGGCAGAACTCGGCTCAGAGGAAACTGTCAGGGGTAAGTCAGTGTTAATGCACGACACTGCTGAAGGGGACGCCATACAGATTCACATAAAAAAAAAAAAAAACGACCTATCCCTTTAACAGTTTTTCCCCTATTTTGCCTAATGAAGGCCTAGTGCCGAAATGTTGCATGTCTTAATAAATCTTACATTTTGCAAGTAAGACAGTGTGCGGGATTATTTTCTTCTCATATGTTCTGGGTCTGCTCCCTCTCCTCCAACGGACCCGTTTGAAGAAATTGAAGTACGAAGTTCTCATTCTTGTATAACAGATTTTCCCCAAAACCACCACTTAACTGATGTAAAACTATGATAAATATTTATGGCAGATGCTGTCCCACCAAACCAAGTAATAAAAAAATAAAAAAAACAACACGAAAACCTGTCTTCTGCACTTTTCTCAGACACATGGCCTCGTTTTCACACAAGATCTGGCATTTATTAAATTAGAATAACTAGACACCGATGTATTTTTAAAAGCGTGACTGGCTCTTTAAAGTGCAGAAGATCGGTCAGATCACATATCAAAGCAGATATTCTGTTTTAGAACTCACTTCTACTTCTGCACTTTTGTAGTTTTCCCCAGAAACTACCACTGAACTGATGTAAAAACTAGGATAAATATTTACTGCAGGTACTCACTGGTACCATAGATTAGTGGACTTCAATTAGACGTAGACTTAGACAAACTTTAATGATCCACAAGGGAAATTATTTGGATACAGCAGCTCAAACATCACAATATAATATTATATGATGCAGTGTTTTCGGCGTATCTCCACATGTAAATGCGTATTGTGTGTTTCGGAGCCAAATCTCACTCTGTACACGAGCTCCGGAGAAACGGACGTGTCCCGAACCTGTCCCGAAGGTCTCCTGAACGTGTCATGTATCCAAGTAGAAGTTAAAAGTCCATTTTCATGTCCTTATTGTCTCGCAGTGCCGCTTACATATGCAGGAGCTCCTCACAGCTGATCGACACACAGGGGAAGCCCCTTTGACGCTCCTCATAACGGGATTGGCGGGCGCGCGAGCTTGGCAAAATACAGTCATACCTCACCTTACGAAAGACCCAACTAACGAATAATCCAAGTTACGAAACGCGTTTATGTAAAATTTTCGTCTCTGAATACGAAAGAAAATTTAAGTTACGAAACGCGAAATCTCAAAAATTCAAATTGCGCGCTCGGCTTCACAGCCGCCCGAATCCCCCATTGCGACTCAACTTATGAAAAATTCATGTTACGAAACCACTTTTGGAACAAATTAATTTCGTAAGGTGAGGTATGACTGTATGTTGATTTATACACACCCCGTTTCTTTCCTCAAAAACAAGCCTATTTGAAATTAAAAATGTATGTTTTTAACATTAGTAATGCTGTTATCTGAAACATGGAGAGGCTTCTTCATGATCTCAACTAGCACCTTCACAAAAAACACATTTTTTGAGAATCTGTAATGCCGACTTGTGGGCTTGAAGTCCGTGGTGCGTCACATATAGAGTAACAAAAAATACAGACAGGTGTCAAATGAGGCATAATTATAAAAGCAAATGTACAGCTCTGGAAAAAAATAAGAGACCACTGCATTTTTTTCTGAAATCTGCATATCTACATGTATTACAGCCCCAGCGTCTGTTGAATTCCAACACAAACATAAAGCTGAGCTACTTCAGTTCTTGCACCAGGAGTGGAATAAACATTAGTATTATGTTGTTTTAAAATGAATTTGATCTTGTTTCTTTGCATTGTTTGAGGTCTGAAAACATGTATCCTTTTTGTTATTTTGACCATTTGTCATTTTCTGCAAATAAATGCTCTAAACAATAAGACCCTCCACCAGAAAATGACACCTTCAACAACAGAGTCAACCTTAAAAGAGCTTGTCTGATTTATATGGTCTTCCACTCCCTCACACTAGCACTGTTAAGAGTTAAAAATTAAAAGAGACTTCAGAAAGGATGACACGAGCCACCACCTGAGGAGACCTGCTGATACCCCACAGACGGACCACCTTTGGACACAATGTATCACCTGTCCGAGGGAGAAATCTGTTTTAGTCTTCTGTTAACACTGAGAGAACGTCCTACATTCAGCTCTTTTAAAGCTCAAACAAATACAGTAATCCCTCCTTTATCACAGGGATTATGTTCCAGAAATAACCCGCAATAAGTGAAATCCGCGAAGTAGGACAACTTTATATTTTACAATTATTCTACATGTTTTAAGGCTGTAAATGCCTTAAAACACTGGAATTAACGTTTTCTCACATTTCTTTATCGTTTAAACACTCAAACTTTCGTAGATTTTCAACAAAATGTATTAATAGTGAAGCATGGGGGGAGCCACGGCTCCGGGAGCCCCGCTGGACGTGCGAGAGAAGCGGAGACATGAGACACTGGATCTGCAGGAAGCACAGCGCTCATCCAACGGCACTGCCACGTCCCGGGACGCGACGTGCACCAACCCCTTGGAGAAGTGCGCGACACGTGCACCCGCTCATCGTGGTCAAATCCGTGACAGAGCAGCACAACCGGCACGAAGCCGGGGCTCCGAGCACGAGATCAATCTGCGGCACGCGGACCATGTCTCTCCCTCGGGAGCCTGAGCCACAAACCAAACACGCAAGAGCCGCACGAAACCAGCAAAGAGCCGCACGGGGTGATTTAATCCTGGTTTAGACCTAGGCTAGTCCTGGTTTAGTCCAAGCCTAGATCTGGTCCAGTCCTGGTTTAGTCCAGGTCCAATCCAGGTTTAGACCTGGTTTAGACCTGGTTTAGTCCACATTTAGTCCTGGTCTAGTCCTGGTCTAGTCCTGGTCTAGTCCCGGTCTAGCTCCAGTCTGGTCCCGGTCCCCCGCATCCCCCATCTATCAATCGCCAAAGGTCTACAGTCTCTTAGCCAATCAGGACGCAGAACACAATGTTACACTATTAAAAAAATGTTACACTATTTAAAAAAAAAAATAAAATAAAAAAATCTGCGAAACAGCAAGGCCGCGAAAAGTGAACCGCGATAGAGCGAGGGACCACTGTACAGTATATATAGTGGTATTGTGACTTAAGTAGATTTTTGTGGAGACATAACTGCACATATGGTGTTGAATACAAAGAGTGAGAGTGTACAATGCTCATGTGTTCAACGTGTGGCCTTCTTGACTGTGAAAAAATGGGGATTGTGCAAAGACTGTGGAGTGTGCAATATGTGAATCTGTCTTTTTGTAAACAGGATGTAAAATGTATTTGCCTTTTGAGCTTTGAACAATTAAGGGAAAAAAATATTATTTCAGAAAGACTTTTACAGATATCTATGAGAGGTATATGGGAAAACAGTGATTTGGGATTCATACTGATTTTCTTAACATGAACAAAATCAATGTCTCATAGTAATGTAATATCTAAATTGTACAAAGCAATTCAACAAGGTACAGAAGGTAGCACGGAATACATTAAGAAAAGGTGGGAGTTGGAAGGTAATCTGAATATTTCAAATGAAAGTTAGGAAAGAATCTGTCAATTACAGTGGAAGACAACATTATCTAATACATGGCGAGACTTTGGATGGAAGAATATTGTAAGGTTCTTTATCCCACCCATTCAAAAAAGACACCAAGGGAGTGGGGATTCATGCTGGAGACTGTGGCTCATCTGGAGCTAACCACTACCATTTTTTGGGATTACTCTTTCCTGAAATCTTATTGGTCACAGATTTGGAGCCATATAAACCATGTTTTTGGGTCTAAACTGATGTTTACTTTTGAGTGTTTATATCTGGGAGATGTTAAAGGGAAGGGATAGTGCGTTTTTAAAAAAAAGTTAATCTGTATGGGTTTCCTTCTAAAAGTTGTCCACGAAACATCCAGCAGCGTAGTTCGCGTTCGCATATTGTCTCTCTCGATTCGTATCACTGTGCGCATATTAGCTGTATTAGCCTGTTAACCTTTAGCGGAAGTGTACGGCAGATGCGGTCCGCCGTAAGGGGAAGTTTACAAGTGAACAGACTAATACAGCTAATATGCGCGCAGTGATACGAGTCGAGAGACACAACACGCGATCGCTAAGTACGCTGCTGGATGTTTTGTGGTCAACTGCTTGGGACGCAAATATATCACCTTTCGGACAAATGTTTTGTTTTGAGAAGGAAAAACAAGCTTTATTTCATGTTCCAGGGAAGTTACCAGACCTACTTACGTGGGCTCCAGAAAGCGAGCCGAACCGGGATCAGCTGAGAGGTAAGCCGGTGTCAACACACGTAACTTTTAGAAGGAAACCCATACAGATTAACATTAAAAAAACGCACTATCCCTTTAATGTCAAGAATTGGAGACATGATGATAAGAAGTTATTAGCAATCCTACTTGTAGCAAGTAAAAAAAGCCATTACAAGAAAATGGCTGAGGGCGAATCCTCCATCAATAGAAGAGTGGATAGAGATAATATACGAAATCTATGTGATGGAAAAGTTGTCTTAAGCCCTACGAAACCAAAAGGACTCTTTACAAAATATGGACAAAATGAACTAAGTATGTGAAATTATTAGATTTAGATCAGCTTTATTTTTTGGCCATTCTGTGACCCCAGCCCTTTGGGACAACGAATGGAAATTAGTCTTTGGTAAATGGTAAATTGTCAGATTTTCTATAGCTGTGTGTAGAGTCCCTCAGTCGTCCAGGTAGAATCCACGGCAAAAGGAGAAATTCAGTTTGTCAGCTGGACAAAGTTTATTTGGTCGAATACATTTCGCAGCTCATCCAAGCTGCTTCTTCAGTTCTGGTCAGACGCTGGTGGACACTGCCAATATCTGCCTGAAGGGAGGAGCTAACTACAATTAAATTACTTTGAAACTACCACACCTACTTGTTTACAGTCTCTGTTAGTTAGGTGGGCCTATTAAATGCAGTGAGGGTGGAGTGTGGGGTCTTGCTAGCAGAACCATTCAGGGCTGTAATGGGTGTTTTCACACCTCTGGACCTGACCTGTTGCCCTATTGTTTTCTTTGTTTTGATTTAGGTTTGAGGATAGAGTTAAAGATGGGAGACAAATGATGTCTGAGACCTCGATTTCTGTTCAAGGAAGGATTGTCTTTTTTGACAAAAATAGTCTCTGTTTTGCAGCCCATTTTAAGGTCACACCCCGATGATCTGTGTTCTCTGCCACACCGCCAGCATCGGTTGTTGTCCTGGATCCAGGAGCGTTTCTGGGCAGTGGTGAGGAGCTTGAAATTTGCACAACTATTCAGAGAGTGCTTGTTGTTGTCACAAAATGGACAGAACTTCTTGACCTGGCTGGCAGGGGGAGCTTTGGATGATGCCCCCATTGGTTTGGTGTCAGTCCCCAGCATGAGGACTGACGCTTTAGGGGAGGGCTTAACAGTCCCTCTAGAGTCCCTGCGTTTAGCGCTAGTGTCCTTTCTGGTATGATATTGAGCAATGTCCTCCTGGACCCCCTCTGGTGGGCTCACAGCTCGGCGTCGAGACTCGTGTCGTGTTGGAGGTGACCTGCGTTCAGGGGGATAGTCAGGCCAGCGTGACTGTTCTCGGTATTCTCTGGTGGAATAGCGAGAGTCTCTGTGGTTAGCGTAGTGCTCGGGTGAGCGAGCATCATATCGGTATGATTTCCCATTGTCCATTGACTCTCTGTCCTGGAAGTGGACAGATCTGCGCTTTGATGGAGCACCTCTGTAATCCGGCCCCTCTCTGTAGAGGGACCCTCTGGCATTTACAGCTCTTGGCTCAGGGCGGGCATCGGTGTGCTCCACTCTCATCCTGGGCTCCTCATTCTGCAACCTAAGATTCTCCATGGGTTCTAGGAGACCCTCTATTTCTTCCCGGGCTATGCGGGGTCTGGCAAACTCTGGACCCTCTCTCTGCCGATTGGTAACTGAAGGGTTCCATGCGACAGTGACTGTCCGTTGCATGGGGCTATGGGACAGCTGACTCACTGGGGATGCTGGGCGTGAATCCTGGCTGCTGACGTCCTCTTCCTTTAGTTGCCTCCGGAGGCTTGAAGGACGATGGCACTGGTCCAGACGGAAGATAAGCTCGGTCATAATCCTGCAGGTATGCGGCAGAGGGCTCTAGACCTCCTGACACGCACACTGGGCTCCAACGGTGTAGACAACTTCTGATGCAAGCTCCGGATCCGGCTCTGACCACTTTGTAAAGAAGGATGCGCTTCCTAACTCAATTACTTATTGAAGGTGGAACCCACAGCAGGTGATCGGTCAGAATCACTACGATGCTTCACTTGGTTGAAGAACCTTTATTGAATCAGCATTCAATAAAGTGTCGGCCAGTGTTGGTGGCCGAAGGGTGTAAGAACGCAACACAAAAACTGCCCACATACCCAATACCTCAGTTTGCATCGGTCCGAGATCAACGATCAAAGATCAAGGATCAGGATCAACGATCAAAGATCGAAGATCAAAGTCAGCGTTATTATACAATTACACAAATCACACGAACACTTACTTGCACAAGACGCACACAAAGTACACAATCAGAGTACAGGGGGTCCTCGGGTTACGACGGTCTCGACTTACGCCGTTTCGTGGTTACGAACGCCCCCCGTAAAAAATTACGCGTCATTCCGTCTTACGCGGTTTAGCGTGGTAAGCGACGTAAACAAACGCGAACGGCACGCAGCGCACGGCGGAAGAATACACTTTGTTGTGGTTGTAGGGCGAAGAAGACGGCCTCGTGTGGGCGGAAGTACCTGATGTGGGCTCTGATCTGCTCCTATGAAAGCGACAGTGATAACCAAGCAGCGTAGTGGTCTAATTATTGAGATGGAAAGTTTATTGATGCTTTGGTTGGAAGATCAATGTCAAAATCCGACTTACGACGAAATTCGGGTTACGACGCGTCTTAAGAACGGATCAACGTCGTAACCTGAGGACCCCCTGTAGAGCAAATGCGAAAGGCAAGTATTAATAGTCCGCGCTACTAAACTCTCCTACTTGTGATGATCTCTCCGCTCCCACAAGGGGGCCTTTTCTACAGTCTCTTTAAAGGAATATTAACGTTTTTTACAATCTGAACCTTATTTCGGTAGTAAAACAACTTGTTTTACTCACCCATAGTACTTTGGAGTCATTTGAAGCAGTTTCGTAGATGTTGTGGTGTAGCGATATCCGTTACCCTGAGTGCTTGGGGCAGGTGATTGCAGTCACCAAATAACACAAACTTTATCACTTTTCAAATTACAGAAGCTCAATGTCTTAGTCTACACTTTCGTCTGAGTCAAAAGTGGCCTCTAATCCGATATTTAGCCATAGTTTCGAGTAGATGAGGAGGCCAGTGCGCATGTGCGCATTCACAGCTGATTTTGCTCTCAGCTCTTGGGCCCAAACATGAAAGGCAAAGCTGTAAGACGTTTGGACCATCGTGTTTGCAGTACTCACTTCTCTCAGGACGATTTTTTACCAGTAAAGGAAAATAATTTGATTCTGAGAAGTAATGCGATACCGGCTGTTCCCTGGTGCGCTGCTCCTGAAACTGTCTCCGCTTCATTCTTTCTGTATCCATTCTGTCTCGTCATCCGTATACTCCTCTTCAGTCCTCAGTCCTCAGTCCTCCATATGTCCTCTTCAGCCTCAAAGTCCGAATCTTCTGCCATGTGTCGCTCGCAACAGAAAAGTTATTAGTGTCTTCTTATCTGCAAAACAGCTGTGACTGCACACATGCACACTGGCCTCCTCATCTACTCGAAACTATGGCTAAATCTCGGATTAGAGGCCACTTTTGACTCAAAGGAAAGTGTAGACTAAAACATTGAGCTTCTGTTATTTGAAAAGGGATAAAGTTTGTGTTATTTGGTGACTACAATCGCCTGCCCCAAGCACTCACGTTAACGGATATCGCTACACCACAACATCACAACATCTACGAAACTGCTAAGTACTATGGGTGAGTAAAACATGTTTTATTACAGAAATAAGGTTCAGATTGTAAAAACTTTTAATATTCCTTTAACTCCCCTCTCAAACCAGTTCTTTTCTCTGGCCAAAATCTGTACCTCACTGTCCTCGAAGGAGTGGTCTGTGACTTCAAGGTGGAGATGTACGGCAGATTGAAGTCCACCCTGGCTCGACCAAATAAACTTTGTCCAGTTGACAAATTGAATATCTCCTTTTGCCATTTTCTATAGTACATTTCCACCTTCAAGGCGCTTTACATCAACGAACCACTCACACATTTATACACCAGCGTACTCATACACTAGGGGTGAGCTAGGTTAAGCGTCTTGCCCAAGGGAGCAACAACAGCATTCAATCTGTGGGAGCTGGACTTGCCAATGCCCTGCCAATGATGTTCATGTCGAGAGCGAGATTCAAACCACCCACCTTCAGATAAGTGGGCAAACGATCTACAAACTGAGCTACTTTGGCTATAATTCATGTTGTATCATGTCTGTCCAGTAACATGCACTGTTCAAAACAAACAAGTGAACAAAACGACTAAAAATAAATAAAATATTCCACCAAACCAATTAGAAATCCATGAAAATCTGTCATATTCACTTTTTTCAGATACGTCGCCTAATTTTGCGCACAAGACATGGCATGGCATTTATTAAATCAGAATTACTTGCAAGGTCACCCAAGCTCTTCACAAATGTATTTTTAAAAGTGCGACTGGTCCTTTAAATCCTAATTACTCTTGTGTTGTGTGCGTTTGTGTCTCTTTTGCCAGTCGTCTCCCACCCTGGCACCCCCTCGCACTCGCCCTCTGCTTCCTGTTTGACGGAGGGATTTCATTTATTACGCTCCCCATCTTGACTAAATGCTGCGAAAAGTGGAAAGTGTGTTCTTTTCAAAACCAACAAAACTCAACATTTGTTTGGGCGGGCTGCTGCATGTAAACAAATCTCTCGCCGTCTCCACGAACAGCCCGGCTCCGCAAATGTAATTCCGCGTTTGGCAAAGGGAAGTAGCACAGAGTCAGCCGTAATATGGAGTGTGCATTCAGACGTACTTGTGCTTGTGATTGGGCAATCAGAAAATCACTGGCACCGCTCGCTCCTGGGTTCTGAGAGGCAGGAGCTGGAGAGAGGAATGTTTATCTTCACACTAGGATGTTAATGCGGTGTGTACATTAAACACGCTTGATTGGCAGCTTTCAGATCATTCATTTTTCGCTGCTCGTGGAGTCTGCTGGAATTGAGAGAATCTGTCAAGCTGTGATGAAGTAGAACAGTAAATCTGAACCCCATTGTCAGTGTTTTTGAAGTCATTTTTCTTTGGAGGGTTCCTCACCATCTGGTCTCTATGTAGGCCTATAAACGTTATTGGATTGCCTGGAACGGCACGCAGTACAGAAGAGTCTGGTAGTACTTGAATAAAAGAAATGGTACTTTTCAGAGTACTTTACAAGCAGCATACTTTTACTCCTACTAATACTTTTCAAGATTCAAGATTGTTTATTTGTCGTATGCAGGATCAACACAAGGTCAACAATGCAATGAAATGCTTAGGATCAGAAGAACCGTTGACTCGCTAAGATAGTCAGAAGTACTAATAACATGCAATAAAAATACAAAGGAAAAAAGTAAACAATATAATTAAAAATATGTAATAAAATATAATAACATACAAAGGTACAGGTAGGATTAAATCAGGTGTAAGTAGAGTATTTCACAGGTGGTAATACTGCTCAAATGAATTTTGTATTGCACATAATATAGTGAAGTATATGAAGTAATATACATGAAGTGGAACAGAGTGTTTTTCGTTTAAGAGAAGAACTCCTAAATACCTAAACATAAATATGCAGGGTTTTGTGTGTTAAACATGTGTGAATGAAACAAAACACAACTCCAGGTCTGTTTGTGACGAGGAAACAACATTATAACACATCAGGAAATAGCGAAATAAAAAAATTCACTAGTATCAACCATCATTTGCAATTTTTCACCCGTTTCTCTTCCCACCCAGTCACTCACACTTCATTTCAACTCCTTTCACGAGCCCCAGCGCTATATTTTTGGACTCCTCGTCAAAACTCATCTGTCACTAGCGATCTTTTTGAGCACCAAATCGCCTTCAGAAACCCGAGTCAATCACGGCGGTGTGACAGGGAGACGGCCACGCTGTTACCCACCTCTGCCCGCTCCCCTCTCGCCCTCTCTCCCCGCACGTCCCTATTACGTCGCTTCTAATTAGCCGATCTCGCCGTGTGCCGGGACGGTGACGTGGCGGTGTCTTTAAGTGCGGGACTGTCGCATATGGTTTGTGACAGCGAGGTAGAGCGTGGCGAGGTGGAGAGGTACAAGGTGAGACATTCTGAAATTGCGTTAGTGGTGTGTGATCTCGAGAATGGTATTGTTTTAAATGAAATCCCAGTTTAGACTTATAAACCTCTGCTTTGTTAGTTGTGCATCAGAAACGGGGGAAATGGCAAATATATAGCTCTGGAAAAAAAATAAAAAAATAAGAGACCACTGCAAAATTATCAGTTTTTCTGATTTTACTGCTTATTAGGTATGTGTTTGGGCACATTTTTGTTTGAGTCTATAAACTACTGACAACATTTCCCCCAAATTCCAAATAAAATATTATCGTTTAGAGCAGGGGTGTCAAACTCATTTTGGTCCGGGGGCCGTATCCAGCCTACTTTGATCCCAAAGGGGCCAGATCAGAAAACTCATGGCAAATATACCCCAAAAATAGCAATAAGTTTGAATATTTGTCCAGAGAGACACAAATCTATTACAGAAGTCTTTTTTATTTGATGAACTCTTTCTTTTACAAAATATTATAATATTATGAACAACCAACTTTAAGAAAAATGCTATTTCAACACAAGCATACAGGTTTCCCATTCACCTCCGTCAACAAATAGGAATTAGTCCACTTTTCTTGGAAAATCCCGCAGTCGGCATCCACTTTTCTCATTTTTGACATTTTGCTGATGAGGGTGTCACGGTCAACAGTCAAAACGATGGACCTTTAAGAGCGTTTGGAAAGAGGCGAGTCTTCATTTGTGCTGCTCTGGTGGGAGGGGCCACGCACCGAGGCGCTGGAGACGCTGCTAAGCTAAACTGCGCAGAAAAGGGGCAGAAAATTACCAACATTTTAAAAGAAAATTAATATTATTTTAATAGAAAATTAAAATATAATTAAAATATGTTAATAGAAAGTCAGCTGAGGGCCAGATTAAAGGGCCGGACCCTTGTTCTAAACCCCTGGTTTAGAACAATGCAAAGAACAAGATCAAATTCATTTTAAAACAACATAATACTAATGTTTACACTTAAGAAGAGTTCAGAAATCAATATTTGGTGCAATAACCCTTATTTTTAATCACAGCTTTCATGCGTCTTGGCATGCTCTCCACAAGTCTTTCACATTGTTCTTGGGTGACTTTATTCCACTCCTGGTGCAAGAACTGAAGTAGCTCAGCTTTGAGTTTGTGTTGGAACTCAACAGACGCTTAAATGGAATGGCTATAATACAAGTAGAGATGCTGATTTTTTTTTTTTAAATGCAGTGGTCTCTTATTTTCTTTCCCATAGCTGTAGAAAGGACGGTTAGCTTGGTTCTTCACTATAGGAGTAAGGTATTGAAGGTATTGCAGTTACATCATGCCGGAGGTGTTCTACATGAATGCGAATGGAGGAATGAATTCATCAGTTACCATGGAGACAAAATGCACACATTAGCAAACACTGCCAAAAAAAGTTTTAAGATTGTCTGAAAACTCAAAATGGATTCAAACAACACATTTTATGATCGTTCATGGTCCTGTTTAAGTTAGATTTTCAGCAAAAAGATTCAGATTAGCTCAGATTAATCTAAAAACCTCAGAGCAGTGCCTTCAGTTAGCATCACATCTCCAGGGAATGTTGATGCCATCAGTTGCAAAGTATCTAGCAGGAAAATTAGGTTTTATATAGTTATTGTTGTTTATATAGTCATTCTTTCTATTTTCATGCAGCTCTAGAAACTTGTGCAGTGCAAATTGCGATATTGATCTAAACATCTTAAAGTTGTGTTATAATCTCATCACAAACATACCTGGAGTAGTTCCTTGATGTGAATTCCCCTTCTCCTCTTCTGGCCTCTGTTTAGGCTCTCTGGTGCACTATGAGACAAGAGTAGGGATGCACCAATACCCCTTTTTTGAAAACCGATACGAGTACAAGTACATTCATTTCAGTACTTGCTGATACCGAGTACCGATACCAATACTTTTTAACCCCAACCCACCATAAATAAATAAATGGAAATGCAGGTTTTAGTTTTATTCTCATTATAAGTTCTGCAGTTACCACTTTGCAAACAGTGAAAACGCTTCATCCACTGAGCTCCAAATATCGATGGTGAAACTTACGGACCTGATGTCACGTACCAGCGACTTCACGCCATCGAAAACTTTAGGCAACATCACATCTGTGATAAAACGGCGACTGGGTAGCTCATATCTGGCCTCGAGGATATCTGTCAGTCGCTGGAATCCAATATCGTCCACAACTGATCGTCCAGCGCAATATACTCGGTAAGTGCCTCGGTTATTTTTTTTTTGCCCGGGGGCTATCTCTGGATATTTTCTCCTTCTGCTTTAACCCTTCCGATAAAGTTGGGTGGTGTTGGCGGCTGTTAGCCTTGATGAATTTGGCGTATTCGCCAGCATGGCGTGTTGGAGTTTGTTTGAGCATTTTACTAGACGTGTCTTTTTCTCTGGACATTGGACAAGAGACTCTTTGTCTCCTCCTATGCATTTAAGATTGGTAAAACAACAAATGTCATATTGAATGTTACAGTAATGGTGCGCTATGTCATCTAGTAGTGGTATCGGTGCATGGTATCGGCCAATGGTGGACAAGTACGAGTATGAGTATATTAATGAAGTATCGGGCCGATACCCAATACCAGTATCAGTGCATCCCTAGACAGGAGTAATGTAGACAGGCTCTAGTGGTGAAGTGTGAGAATACAGGGGTGGGCCGGCCAGTCTAATTATGGATGGTAGCTTTAAAGGGATATGCCACCCCCAGGGCAAATTTGGGCATCTCCCCACAGTCCAGAGACTAAAATAAGTGGTGGAAAGCATTTTCCTGCTCACCCAGCCATTGTCCGAGTCTGTCGCCACTGACCGCCGCGGTATCTGCAGCTCCTCCGCCTTAGACTGGAGTCTAACGTCGCCAGAGAAAGATTTCGGCCAAAAGAAATTAATTTGCTCGATGCGTTTCCCAATTACTTTATGTGTAGTGCGCATTCATATCGAGTGCAAATAAATGTGCAAATCAACACGGAGAGCTTGCCTTGGTCATTTTGGGTGGGAACTATTTTCCAGTGCGGAAGAATACAGCCGTATCACGCACCACGTTGTGCAACAGGGGAACTCCCTTCCCGGTGCGTAACTGGGATTCCCGTGTCAACGTGGCATATCCCTTTAAAGAACATATATTATTCAAATGTGACTTAAAAAAAAAATCATAATTATGCTGTTACATTATTACCTCATCATATATAAAAATATTGTATTTTTGCTTTATTCACGCTTGGTTGATAAATCATTGCCTGGTAAATCTGATCCTTCTATTCCCCAAAAGATTTCCTTCCAAAAAACTAGATAAGAAAAGCTCCATAATCCTAAGTAAAGAGCAGCGGAAGTGTATGGGATAGAGGAAAAACTGAACAATAAGAGAATAACAATAAAATAATAAAAAAAATATAATAAAAAATAAAATAAAATAAAATAAATAAATAAAGTTTACTCCATCCTGCACTCTAAATACAATTTTAGTGGGTAAATGAGAAGGCAAAACCACGGAAGCCGACAGAGGCCATGTTCGTAATGATTATTTTCCACCTTAATAACGAGAAAATTAACCAGAGATCTCGAGAAAACGACACAATTAAGTCGTGATCTCGAGAAAACAAAACTGTTATTTCGAGTTCTCGAGAAAACAAAAAATTATTCCGTGATCTCGAAGAAAACAACCTCAGCTGGATCACTGTATCTCCGTCGGTAAAGACGAAGTCGGGCCAGTCTTCTGCGGAGGTGCCGCGGACTAATCTTGAAATTATCCTGAATTAACAGACGTAATGCAATCTCCCCCCTGTGTCAACCCTTGATCAAAATATTGCCTTATCAGCTGATCGATTATTATTCCAGGCATTCAAATGACCAAAAACGTGTCTATTCAGAATGAGAAATAGCCCCGAAGTCAGCCTGTCACAACATAGCGGTAGATGTTTCAGTTGTTTTCTCGAGATCACGGAATAATTGTTTCGTTTTCTCGAGATCTCAAAATAACCCACTTCTTTTGGAAGTCCCCCGAGCCAGGCTCAAACACTGGGGTGATGGAGCTTTCTCTGTGGTTGGTCCCAGACTGTGGAACAATCTGCCCTTTGAGCTTCGCAACATCACTGATTTGAACCTTTTTAAATCTAGGCTCAAAACACATTTTTTAAAATGGCTTTTAATACTTAATAGTTTGTGGCACGTAATTTTTCTGCACTGTGTGATTTACTGTTTATTGTTTTACATTGTTTTATTCTGTATAATGTTCTGTCTTTTGTATTGTTGTATTTTCTGTTTTTAATTGGAAAGCACTTTGGTCACCATTGGTGTTGTAAAGGGCTATATAAATAAAGATTGATTGATTGAATAACTTTTGTTT
Organism: Paratrypauchen microcephalus; assembly: GCA_036785185.1. Lineage (NCBI taxonomy): Eukaryota > Metazoa > Chordata > Actinopteri > Gobiiformes > Gobiidae > Paratrypauchen > Paratrypauchen microcephalus. Next base: position 411,754 of record JAVJIX010000003.1, read on the forward strand.
TCTTAAGATCACGAATTAATTATCTTGTTATCTCGGAAGAAAAAAATATTGCTTATGAATATGGCCTCTATCAACTTCCGTACAAAACAAAAGCTCTTGAAAGTGAATTTTGTATAATATGTCTTTAATTAAGTGGCCCTCCATAATACTTCTTTTTGTTTTCTTTTAAAAACATATTTGCATAAAGCTTTGGTGATTGAACTTTTCATAAAATAAATTTTTACTTGGCAGCGTGACTAGACTTGTTCAAAGAAAACTACCTTTAGTTGTGAAATTCTGATTTGGCAAAACTGCAACGTGCAAATAAAAGAGCTGTTTTAAGTTAAAATATTCATTAAATCTGATTATGCGTTGAGGAAGTCATTTGAACCCTTAAAACAAAGCTGCGGTGAACTGGGCTTTTTTTCTTTCACGTAGATTGCGATTCATCAGCGCTGGTGGCCATTAAATAGAGTGGAGAGTGAGCTGGCAGCGGCACAACTGTTAATGAAGATTTCCGGCAAACACAATTTATCAAGATCAGGACCAATCTGAGGAAAACTAATACTGGAATCTTCTAGAATTGGCTCTTCTTCTTTTCTTCACTGTACCCCACCACCGCTGTGATATCAGGCTGAACTCGCTTATAACTGTTACTATGTTCTATGGGATTTTACAGTTTCGATTTGACAAGCTGAACAAACCTTAATCTGAAAAATACAGAATATACAGAGAGGAAACAGTCGGGTGACCACGCCCTCTGTTGTCTCGAGTCAGAACCAAACATCCAATTTGTTAATTTCAGTGACACGTGTGAAACGAAGGAGCTCATTAGTCACCTATCATTTACAACAAAATCCTCTCCCCTCAGATGAGTTTAGTGCTTTGCTCAGTGATTCTGTAGAAATACAGTTCTGGAAAAAATAAGAGACCGCTAGTCTGGTTAACACCTGACCATATCACAAGTGAGATATGGGTCTGGAAACTTGCTTCGAAAAATCCCGTAGCGGAGGTGTGGTTAGCGATCGCCAACGGCCGTTTATTGGGCGTTATGAATGTCTATCATTGAGCGTATACGTAAGTCCATAGCCAATCATGTCAGTTGTCAGTTCAAACTACAAGCTTCCGTTTGTCATGTAGTACGCGTCACCGTCTTGCCACACCTCCCCCGCTCTCTGATTGGGGCCCTAAATCTGGGACTCTCGCTTGGACGAGTTTCCAGGCCGCCTTCCAGTTCGAAACGAACGGAAGCGGCCTGGGAATTCCCAGGCTAAGAGACCGCTGCATTTTTTTCTGAAATCAGCATCTCTACATGTATTACAGCCATTCCATTCCAGCGTCTGTTGAATTCCAACACAAACACAAAGCTGAGCTACTTCAGTTCTTGCACCAGGAGTGGAATAAAGTCACCCAAGAACAATGTGAAAGACTTGTGGAGAGCATGCCAAGACACATGAAAGCTGTGATTAAAAATAAGGGTTATTGCACCAAATATTGATTTCTGAACTCTTCTTAAGTGTAAACATTAGCATTATGTTGTTTTAAAATGAATGTGATCTTGTTTCTTTGCATTGTTTGAGTTCTGAAAACTTTTTTGTTATTTTGACCATTTGTCATTTTCTGCAAATAAATGCTCTAAACGATAATATTTTTATTTGGAATTTGGGGGAAATGTTGTCAGTAGTTTGTATCAATCAGTCAATCAAACAATACTGATAAAGTGCTTTTCATACAAAATGTAACACAAAGCACCTTACAGTGATTAAGGATTAGAAAATTGACTTTTATTGACCTCACACAGGAGAAATTGTTTCTACATTTCACCCGGGGACCATCCCCATGATTTTGTTGTTTAGGTGTGGTCAGGACCTAAGCTGGAAGATTTTACCTGGAGCATGTTTTGGGTTGATGGGGGAAACCGGAGTGCCCGGAGGAAACCCACCCAGACACGGGGAGAACATGCAAACTCCACACAGAAAGGCCCGGGCAACCTGAACCTTCTTGCTGTGAAGCATGAGTGCTAACCACTCAGCCACCGTGCTGCCAACAGAGAAAAAAACAACAGCAACAACAAAAAAAGATGAACACACAAAGAGACGAACAAATAGAGTCAAACAAAAATGTTCCTTTTGCCCAAACACATACCTATAAGTAGTAAAATCAGAAAAAACTGATTTTGCAGTGGTCTCTTATTTTTTCCAGAGCTGTATGCAATGTATTCCTGTTCCTTATGCTATTTTTTCATAACGTTGCACAGCGAGATGGATTTTCTCAATATCTGTGAGTTCACAAACTCACGAGAATCCATCTCCATCAAATAATCATAATGTCATGACATTCTGCTTTTTCCAATTACTTTCAGCAAGAGCCGTTCCAGATTTATAATGTGTAGGACTCCATTCACAGTGACACACAGATCAATCTGGCATGAGCAGGTTAATATTTTCTTTTTTCCCACATAAGCAGCTGTATTTGTTGTTGATACGGATGGACCATGCTCCTGATTGGCTAATCCACATATCAGTCGGAGATTCACCAGTGACGTCTCTGTATATTTTGGATCCCGGGCAACCAAAGAGCAAAAATAAAGCATAGTACGTCACCTTTAACCCTAACCTAACACTTTCGCTATAAAAAGTAACACCATCACTTTTGCCGGGTAATTTTTACCCGATATAATATCCATCCATCATCCATCCATCTTCTTCCGCTTCTCCATCTAAGTACTTGTCATGAAAAATAGATAAAAATATGACAACACATGATAAATTAGAGTGGCTTTCCTTTATTTTCACCTGTGGTATGTGTAACAAAATGGATAAAAAAAACACAGGAAGACCCTAAAACCATGCTCCATTACTTAAACATTAGGAATTTGAGAACAAAAAATTCCTAAAAAAAAAAAAAAAAGATACTGGAAACTTGGTGTTTGGTCCACCCATTCCTGGGACTTCCCTGGTGAAGCACAGACTCCTTGACACACGAACAGTTGCAGGAGAGAGGAACAAAAATTGTATTTTTTCAGTGGGTAAATATGACCAGTTGACTAAAATATTGTTTTCACCATAAGAATTCCCTTTGAAATCACCACTTTGTGATATTTAGTCATAACCACTGCACTAAATAAGGATAGATACACATTCCAGGACCACTCTTACTTACCTATTCCTTACATCCTCTTACATTAAATTCATTACATTCTTACGGCGGCACGGTGGCTGAGTGGCTAGCGCTCATGCTTCACAGCAAGAAGTTTGCGGGTTCGATCCCCGGGTTTCCTCCGGGCACTCCGGTTCCCCCCATCAACCCAAAAACATGCTCCAGGTAAAATCCTCCAGCTGAGGTCCTGACCAAACTGAAGCAAGAAGATCATGGAGATGGTCCCCGGGTACAGTAATGTGCTGCCCACTGCTCCTAATAACAGTCATACCTCACCTTACGAAAGACTCAACTAACGAATAATCCAAGTTGCGAAACGTGATTACGTAAAATTTTCACCTCTGAATACAAATAAAGTTACGAAACGCGAAATCTCAAAAATGCAAATAATGCGCTCTCGGCTTTGCAGCAGCCCGAATCCCCCATTGCGACTCTACTTACGAAAAAATCATGTTATGAAACCACTTCAGGAACGAATTAATTTCGTAAGGTGAGGCATGACTAACAGGATGGGTTAAATGCAGAGAAGAATTTCTCCTGTGTGAGATCAATAAAGTCACTTCTTCTATTCCTTACATCCTCTTACATTAAAGTCATTACATTCTTACATTCCTCTTTCACTATCGCCGGGTGAAAATCACCCGAAAGCCTGTAGGAAAAAGTGGGCTTTGGGGTAGGGAAACACCTACACCTTCAAAGATGTCAAAAACAATGGTGAAACTCCCCAGGGACCCATGCCACTCCGAAAAATGCAACATACTGATAATCATGTAAATACTTTTGCTCAGGTGAAATCACCCGGCGATAGTGCTCTAGGGTTAAGACATGAAGAAAAAGACACATCCCACCATTGTGTAATTTTTTAAAATTTGTGCTAGTCTCATGTGACAATAACAATGCCCCATCCATGAAATCACAATCTATTTGAGGATCAATGCGTTCTAAGTACATTCCAATCAGATTCTATAGTCGTACAGTGGCGCGCTTTAAAAATACCCCTGCGTGTTGTGCAATATGCTAATTGAACACTTTAGTTCCCATTTCGTTCGGCTCAGCACTCGCCTCCGCACCGATCAATACAAGACATAATTACTGCACTTTGTAAAATTGTTAAGAAAAAGTTAATATCATTATCATTATGAATCGCCACGGGTTCTGCGTCGTGGGCAGGATTTAGCTGTGTGCACGGGATTCCAAATGGGAGATTTATTTAAAAGGGAAATGTTGGCATCTGTCTTGTAGAATGTATTTGCACCTCAAGGTTGCCTCTTCAGCAGCTACCGGAAAGAAAAGAACTCAGTACATCTTTCATGAATGATTGATTAAATACATAGCGCGGGTTCAATGCGAGAAAGACCGAATTGAATGCGCTGACGAAACTGTTGGCTTTTGTTTGCTTTGTTTTTTTGTTTTTTTTTTGCGGCGTACACATTCCATTGAACAAAGCTGGAAAATGTTTGTACAATATCAATTATTGAAAGTCTTAGATGCTAGAGTTGTCAAAAGTAGAGAAAATCAAATGCTAATTATTACTAAAGCGAGTATTGAAACTAGATACTTGTTTGAGCAGATAGATATTAAAAAAGTCACATTCACAGGACAGAAATGAACCTTTCCTGAATAGATTTAGCACAAAATCAAGTTTGAAATGTTTGTATTGTAACAGTACTACTTTTATTCTGGTTATTATAAATTAATACAATAATACACAATTAATTACCATATCAAAAACATAGTTGCGGGTGATTCTCCAACTACAGTCAAATTTGGTCATGATATTTTTCTGAAAATCAAACACATTTTTAGAAATATTTTTGATTTGTTCAACTTCATCACAATGTGTAGAAACATTAACTGATAGTGATTGTGATGAAATTACATAAATATTAAATAAATAATAATAAACAATAACAATAAATAAGGTGATGGAAATGACTGTTGTGGAAATGACAATGTTTAGCATTTCTTTTAAAATCTCATGACATATTAGCATGCTAATCTCTGTTTTAGAGTTAGCATAAAACAGGGCTCTCAAGTTTTGAGCGGGGTCGTGCATGAGACTGTAATTTCCGAGGACCAGGGGGGAGGAATGCCGTGTGAGTTGTCACGTCGAATTGCGTGTTGAGAGCCCTGTTTGTCTAAAGAGCAAACTTAAACTACAAAGCAACTAATGAGAGTTATATAAATGAAGTTATTACCTGATGGTTCTCAGTTTGTTTTATCATCACCGCACTTTGTTAGTGCGCCGCTGAGAGGGGCGGGGAGGAGGGACCGGGGCGGGGGGGAGCGGGACATTTTTAACGGATTCATGTAAGACTCTGGTTAATGCATAGGGTGACCATTCGTCCGGATTTTATCCGGACAGTCCGGTTTTAGAGCTGTCTGTCCGGCCGTCTGTCACGTGTCCTCCTTTTTTACATTTTGTCCTCCTTTCGGACCCTCGTCGGCCACCGTTGCATAAATAGTCATAAATCCCCACCCATTATTTACACTTGCTACTCTGCGATGTTCGCCGTTTCCCAATTCAGCGAATGCACGGTTCGGAGTGTGGTTTCAGTCTGCAGTCGAGGCGGTGCATACTCGCTGAGCCCTGAGTGCAGTCCGGGGATCACATGTCCGTCTGCGAAATGGAACAGATCCCGCCTCAGCTCAATGAGCCGGGTGGTCTGCTCCTTGTTCCCTACAGACAAAAATATTATTCTATTGCGACTAGTAATACTTGGAATTGGGACATGGCCAATGTCCCCCCTAATTTTTAATGTGTCTGAGCAAACACACTAACTCCCTGAGTGCTCCTTGGAGCCCTGTGAGCGACATCCGAAATGCGGCCCCCCCCGCGCGGCTCGCACTTTGCAGATATAAAAAAATGACCCCGCGGCTGAATAAAAAGCGGAGATCCGCTAAAAGCTCTTTCATCCCTGATTTACAGTAAACGCTGAACATGGCTATATCCATCCATGTTGTAATATCGAGCATTACAACAGCCCCCCCCCCCCAAGGGAAAAAAACAAACAAACAAAAAAAACAAGGTGTCCTCACTTTAGGGCCTTTGTCCTCCTTTTTGGACACAAGTGTCCTCCTTTCCTGTTTCATGCCGGTGGTCACCCTATTAATGCACCGGGCCCGCGTCTCACCGCGTCTCACCGCGTCTCACCGCGTCTCACCGCGTCTCACCGCGTCTCACCGCGTCTCACCGCGTCTCACCGCGTCTCACCGCGTCTCACCGCGTCTCACCGCGTCTCACCGCTCACCATGGGCAGTTTGGCTCTGGGCCGCGCGTATTCCGCGCGTAAGCCGTCGGGGGGGACACGTTACGCACAGACGGAGACACCGGGACCGGAGTCGGTGCGTCTCAGAGGAGACGTGGCACCGGGACTGAGGCTCAGGACGTGCCCGGACCATGCGCCCGGAGCAGTGGGAGTTTTTTTTGCTGAAAACGCGCGGAGCCTGCATAAACTAAGCCACACAGACCGATTTTCTGGCCACAAAAAAAAAAGAAAGAAAGAAAGAAAGAAATCAGCGTGAGAAATGCCATGTGTGGCGTGTGAGCGTCGAATTGCGTGTGTCACACTCTCAATGCGTGAGACTTGAGAGCCCTGTTAAACAATAACAATAAATAAAGTGATGGAAATGACTGTTGTGGAAATGACAATGTTTAGCATTTCTTTTAAAATCTCATGACATATTAGCATGCTAATCTCTGTTTTAGAGTTAGCATAAAATATACTCAAAATACACAATATAAAATGGTATTTTTCTCATTATTTGTACATTCAAACGAAATATGAGGTGTTTGGAAATGACGACCAATAAACCTACTCCTGGTTTTGCAAAACTTTACCTTGATTTTGTTCTTGTTTCCTTTCCTTCCATGGAGCTAATGCTGCTATGCTAACATGAGCTCCTGTCACATCACAACTGATGTGGTTCAAGTAGACCAGTGCTTCTCAAATAGTGGGGCGGGCCCCCCTGGGGGGGGCGTGGCGTGATGCCAGGGGGGGCGCGTATGACCCTGGGAAACATGTTTTTTTGCTGTACTGTACTGGAACTAAGTGTAATTGCACATCAACAACAGTACTTGGCAGTGGAGTTCTCACATGCGATTTACGCACAGTCTCACCATTATCAGAACATCCTCTGTCACAGAAAAAACACGTATATTCCACTGAGTCGTGTCCTTTAGTCCGACAGAAGCTGACGCATCAGTGGCACAAGGAGAGAGCGTTTTTTTTTCAGTGCTTTTAGCTTATGCAAATGAGGTGGTTTTAAGTTTCATTTCTGTAAAACGTAAACAAATGTGCGCAAAGCTGCATTAAAAACACATTAATATTTGAGTCCTCAGTGCAGTCTTTGTTGTAAGTTTCTTTCTTTTTTTTGTTTATAATGTTAATAAAAGGATACAATGGTGTTCTAATAACAATTTTCTAGACAAATAATACTATTTATAGTCGCGCACAGGAAGGGGGGCATGAAATTTTTTCTTCTTCCTAGGGGGGGCGTCACAGAAAATAATTGAGAAGCACTGAAGTAGACAAAGGTTTAAAAAAAAAAGTTAAAAGTTACATTTTGTGCACAAATGACAGTGATCCCTAGGGATCACTGATCAAATGACAGTGATCCCTAGGGACAGGTGTTCTTTTTATGAAAAATAAATAAAATACTAATACTAAAATATCTTTCAAGCACATGATATTTTTCATTAAAATACGGAATTTCTGTGCCATTTGTCAATGAAGTTACTGATGAATCAAATTTAATTTCAGTCTTATGAGGGACTGAGAGTCCAAAACCTGGCCAAGGGACAAAGGACATATAGCAAAACCATTCAATATAAAACCATATTTTATATAATAAAAATAGTAATTTATCTGTCATAAATTTTTTGTAAGTTCATCTTTGTGTCTAGTAAGTGCAGCATGAATAAAAAAATGACAAACATGTTTTTGTTTTTCTTATTTCTGCCTGGGACACAAATTCTTTGATAGTTGGAGAATCACCCAGTTGTAGTTTCATAATTGGTACATTGTGTATCTTTTCTGGTGCAGGGTCCATCACCTGTTTCACTCCTTGGGAGATGTTGCCAGTAATATTCCACATTATGGCATTACACTTAGCTCTACAGAAGCCAGATTACATGTCAGATTTGTGGAGAGGCGAGCCCGCTCACAGTAAGAATGCACGTTTTAGCTCAATAAAAAAACATGTTATCGAGGAAATGTGAGATGAATATGTTTAATGCCGTACAGGGACGTTCCAGACAAAGCAACAACATCTCTAGTGGTGGACCCTCTACCAGAAAAGTTACACAGTGCACGTTCAAGACTTGTTTGAGAAATCCTGCATGCTGAGACTGCCTCCTTCTCAAATGGTCTTTAACAGAATATTTCAGACTCCCTGCCCTTGTTTTTGCAGCCAGTGCTTCTCCGTGTATTTGTTTGTTTCCAAGTCAATACAACTTCACTTCATTTTAGCTCTCAGACCAACTTGGACCTGATACAGCTACTGATTTTAGCTTTATTTAAACTGCTTCATTCACACAGCTGCCAGCGGAGTGCAGAAACTAAAGGGCATTTGTTTAAAAGCAGCAGTGGCTCGGTGCTTCATGTATGCTGTTGTTTTGCCTTTGAGCAAGACACTATGCCTGTATATGACTGCGGTGTGGGCCCATATTATGCTATTTTATGTTATTTAATGTTATAATGTTGTTTCCTCATCAAAAACATACCTGAAGTTGTGTTTTGTTTCATTCACACGTCTTTAATCCTGAATATTTAGCCTTCTGAATAGTTAGTTCTTCTCTCATACCTTGTGATGTCACATTGAATTTGAGTTCAGTTCCAACTTTGAGCAAACCAAATACACAAAAACACAAAACACGGCTAGAAAAATGTAGAAATCAATTGAATCACTTAAAATCAGCCAAATTCATGATCAAAATCACTACATTTCATCCTTAAATTGTTCTAAAAATCTCTGAAAAATACCCTTAAAGCCCCAGTGTGTAGGATTCGTGGCACATAGGTGGATGGTGCTATTGCATTTTCTGTTTTAGCTACGGCAGACCTCGAGGGACCCGCGCACGAGCCGCTACTGTATAAATAAAACGCGGTCCCGTTTTTTTTTTTTTTTTCTCATGAAAACACACATTCCCGATCATGTACCATGACACTCTACACATCAAATGAAACCTTACAGTCTCCTCCTTTTGACTATGCAATTCATTTCCCTGCACAACAATCACTCCCCGAGCACATGGGGCTTTTATACGGAAAAGCACAAAACGAGGTTAGCTTACCTTAGAATGCTTTGCACAGGTCAAACTCTGTATTTCACCATAAACTTGCTCTCAATTTGTCCGTAAGGATCCAGCGAATAAAATCCAGTAAAACAATTTAGTCCAAAACACGTGTTAGATCCATTACGACGTCTGATCCGGCAGCATGTTTGTGTTGTTTACCCAAAACCACGAGCCTTGCCGAAGGTGAAGGCGGAGCCCAAATGTCCTTCTGCGGCTCTCGTATTCAAAATGGCTGCCTCTGCATGGGGAAGATCCCCCTTTTATGTGACTATATCTAAGTCCAAAAGAATACTTTGATTTCATGATGGAAGTGAAAAGGCTTGGAAAACAATGTATTTTTGAATGGGTATCTTCAATTTCAGTAATTAAAAATCTTACACACTGTCCCTTTAAAGTACATTTTTAAACTGGTACTTTAAAACTTTTACTTAATTTTCTCATGTAATACTTTTACAGGAAATGCGCTACTGTGTTTTTAAATTCCACACACCTTCACTTGAAACATTTGACTTGATTTCAGCCCTGGAATTACCAATCTCTACTGAACTAAAGGTAAAAGTAGATGTTAACCTGAAAACTACCACTTCATGACATCACAAGGTGGAACAGAGTGTTTTCAGTTTGAGGGAAGAACTCAACCTAAATCTGCAGGGTTTGTGTGTTAAACATTTGTGAATGAAACACAACACAACTCCAGGTGTGTTTGTGATGAGGAAACAGCATTACAGGCCTGGAAAAAAATAAGAGACCACTGCAAAATTATCAGTTTTTCTGATTTTACTACTTATAGGCAGGCTTGGGGAGTAACGGATTACATGGAACGGCGTTAAGTAAAAGGATACAAAAGAAAGGTAACTGTATTCCCCTACAGTTACAAAGAAAAAGACGTACTCAGATTACAGGTACATTTAGTGAAAATGGGGATTACTTAGCAGGATTACAATTTGAAAGCATTTTATGTAATTTCATTTTTTCATTTAAAGCCGGAGGTCACATGTAGGGAAAACAGAACGTACACACTCGTGCGCCGCGCGCGCTCTGTGAAACAAACTTGCAGTGGCGTGCGCTGTGGAATACACTTGCAGCTGCTCGCACTGAACTTCACGCAGGTCGCGCACTACTGACTAAACTTGCAGCGGGCATGGTTTCAAAAAACGCATTTAGCGGGTGGAAATTTAGGGAGAATTTTATTTTTAAAGAAGGCAAAGGGAACAACATCACAGTGCAGTGCAAATTGTGCCTAACCCTAACCTGTCAATGTCCAAGGATTCTACTTCCAATCTCAAGAAACATTTACAGGTAAGATCGCTAATATTAACGCTTTGATACTGACAGGCCCTAAATGTCCTGCTTCAGTCATGTTATGTGTGAATATGAGTCATTTCTTTGTCTTGATTCATTGGTAGGAGCAGTACTCGAGTTGAGGGGGGGGGGGGGGGGGGGTGCCACCCCTCCCTCCCCATCCCCCCTGTGGGAAAAAATAGTCAAAACCATCCCTCTTCTAAAACGGGCATCCCTTCTTCCATCCCTTATGGCATTTTATCAATCAGGCATGAAAATCCCTAAACTTTTGGCGAATTTCGCCATTTTTAAGTCAAAATGGCCAGTGCGCTCCAGCTTCCAATCATGTTGCAGCATAATTACGCACCGATACGCGCTCTCGCCAATCATGACGATTGCCGCTGTTGCGTTTGCGCCTGTTCGCCGATCAGCTGTGAGCCTGATATTTACGCGGCATTTCTAAGAGAAGAAGAATCCTTAACTTGCTACGTTAATGCTACGTAAGAAGGAACTCTCGCCTCGGGACACGGGATACGTTCGGGATTATGTCCTTTTCTCCGGAGCTCCGGATTATTAAAGACAACACGGCAAACTGTTAGAATGGATCTGACCGCATTCTTATGGGTGAGTCATATTATCAGATTATTTCTGCATCTATTTCGGCACTAAACCAGGACTAAACCAAGACTAAACCAGGTTTAAACCAGGACTAAACCAAGACTAAACCAGGTCTAAACCAGGACTAAACCAGGTCCAAACCAGGACTAAGCCAAGACTAAACCAGATCTAAACCGGGTCTAAACCAGGACTAAACTGGGACTAAACCAAAACTAAACCAGGTCCAAACCAAGACTAAGCCAGGTCTAAACCAGGTCTAAACCAGGTCTAAACAAGGACTAAGCCAGGTCTAAACCAGGTCTAAACCAGGACTAAGCCAGGACTAAACCGGGACTAAACCAGGACTAAACCAAGACTAAACCAGGACTAAGGTGTGTGTGTGTGTGTGTGTGTGTACGTGTGTGATAACATATATCCTGTGTATTGAATTATTGAATGATTATATGGACTTTTTGTTATAAAAGCATTTCCATTTTAACAAAGTACCTTCTAATTCTGCCCTGCCCTGAAACACCACAGTGATGTCAGTGATGGGGGAGGGCTTAGCTTAATGCCCCCACCCCGTTGGTGAAAAATTTCACCATCCCCCCTGGTTTCATTTTACAACTCGACTACTGGGTAGGAGCCAGTTTCGAGTTAGCTATCGACTAGCAAACTATTAGCAAGCTAGCTAACGTTTGCGGTCACAAGTACACTTTGTGCATTTGTAGAACGATATTACAATATTTAAACATTATCTAGGCAACATAGTCATGTTAACTGATCCATGAAGACCCTTTAGACAATTCCGAGCAAAGCTGTCGTTAGATGTAGGCCAGCACGCAAGCTGGACGAACATCCTGTCCAGCTGCGGAGATCGGGCAAGATGACTGTCCTGGTAAAACTAAAACTTTAACTGAAAATATAATTTCGTTGAAGTCATAGGTGTTTAGGTGTTTGGTTTAGTGAGTGACCTTGTTTACTAGTGACTTGGCTTATAGTGATAACAGTTGTTAAAACTACACATAGAACTGTACTTGTCCTCCTAAAAACTTTTAATTGTATTGTAATTTTCTTGTTTTCTTGTTGTTATAGGATATTTGGTGTTAAAGTAATCCAAAAGTAACTGAAAGTAATCAAGTTACATTACTTTAATATTATAGTACCGGGATTACGTTACTGAATACATATTTTAAGGAGTAACTAGTAACTGTACCGGATTACATTTCTAAAGTAACCCTCCCAACCCTGCTTATAGGTATGTGTTTGGGCAAAAGGAACATTTTTGTTTGAGTCTATAAACTACTGACAACATTTCCCCTAAATTCCAAATAAAAATATTATCGTTTATTTGCAGAAAATGACAAATGGTCAAAATAACAAAAAAGATCCATGTTTTCAGAACTCAAACAATGCAAAGAAACAAGATCAAATTCATTTTAAAACAACATAATACTAATGTTTACACTTAAGAAGAGTTCAGAAATCAATATTTGGTGCAGTAACCATTATTTTTAATCACAGCTTTCATGCGTCTTGGCATGCTCTCCACAAGTCTATCACATTGTTCTTGGGTGACTTTATTCCACTCCTGGTGCAAGAACTCAAGTAGCTCAGCTTTGTGTTTGTGTTGGAATTCAACAGACGCTGCAATGGAATGGCTGTAATACATGTCGAGACGCTGATTTCAGAAAAAAAAAATGCAGCGGTCTCTTATTTTTTTCCAGAGCTGTATAACAAAGATCAAAAATTAGCATAATATGGGCCCTTTAAGGTCAAAATAAGTCAACTCCGGGTATGTTTTCGATGAGGAAACAACTTTACATCAGAAAACAGCTAATATGTCTCCTTTAATTAATAGAAGACGCAGGAAAGTGTGAGTCAATGGGCATAGACGGATCGGAGTTGGCAAAATCCACGGTGAGACATGCCAAGATGCCTTCCTGCTGGTTTCAAGGAGAGCTGAGCAAAGTTACCCAGCGTCGTTTGGAAAGAAGGCGCTGCCAATTATAGAATATGTACAACAGAGTGTCAGTCATTAGATATAATGAGCTTACAGGCCCACTCACTTTGACTTGGCTGGAGTCTGCCAGTTTGAAAGTGGTAAGTGGAAGCTTCCATGGATCCAGAATGTTTTTTAATTTAATCTTTTGTTTCACTGATTACTTATTTTTACATAAATTAATTAAAATGATGAAACGATGTAGTCGAACACATGTTTTGTTTGAAAGAATTGGCAGGAACTGGAGAAAAGTTGGTCAGTGTTTTTGGCAAAATGATTAATCTGTTTAAAGGAAGTCCAATTTGGAGTTTGTTTTATATTTATTTTTAAAAGTAGGAAAACTGTTAATAATTTAGAGGACTATGAGCATTAGTCAGTGGTGGATGAAGTACTCAGTTTTGTTACTTAAATTTCCACTCTGTAACTTTTGAGAAAATTAAAGTACCAGTTTAAAAATGTACTTTAAGGGTATTTTTCAGAGATTTTAGAGCAATTTAAGGATGAAATGTAGTGATTTTGTTAGTGAATCAGGCTGATTTTAAGTGATTCAATTGATTTCTAAATTTTTCTAACAGTTTTTTTGTCTTTTTGTGTATTTGGTTTGCTCAAATTTGGAGCGGAAACTCAAATTAAATGTGCTACAAATAAGCTTCAGCCATTTCAGCAGGTCTCACGCCATAAAAAAGTACTTTTTACTTATCAGTCCAGCTCTAAAATGCAGTAGAGTAGAAAGTACAGATACATGTTCTCAAATGTAGTGAAGTAAAAGTAAAAAGTATCCTCTGTAAAATGACAACTTCAATTTGTACTTCAGTATTGTACTTTTACTTACCTTACATCACTGGTATTAGTACAGAGACTGAATATATTTCACATTAGTAAGATGGTTTAATTTTTTCAACGCTTAATGTATAGCTGAAACTTGAAACTTCTGCTAGTCCAGGGGTCGGCAACCTTTACCACTCAAAGAGCCATTTGGACCCGTTTCACTCAGTAAAGAAAAGACTGGGAGCTACAAAACCCTTTTGAAATTTAAAATGAAATAACACTGCATATAACTGCTTTTTTGCCTTTGTGCCATTACATTTTGAAAATGTAAAAAAAAAATTGAAATAAAATACATTTTAATTAAATACAGTGGTCCCTCGCTATATCGTGGTTCACTTTTCGTGGCGTCGCTGTTTTGCTGATTTTTTATTCCGATTTTTTTTTATAGTGTATCAACGCGCATTTCTGCGTCCTGATTGGCTAAGGGACTGTAGACCTGAGTCATTCTCCTCCGTGTCTCCTATACAGGATGCGTTCAGTTTGCCAGATTTATATAAATGTTCAATCACAGTGTGACTCTGAAGTGCTGTATGTTTGCAAGTTTTCTCCCCGACAAAACCCGCCACAGCGAAGCGGTTATAAGAACTGTGAAATACACACGAAATACACTTGGTTTCGTTCTATAATACTGTGCTTTTTTGTTGAAAATCTACGAACGTTCGAGTGTTTAAACAAGAGAAATGTGAGAAAACGTTCCAGTCTGAGAAAAGTGTAGAACGTGTGTGGTGAGGCGTTTATAGCCCTAAAACATGGAGAATAATTGTAAAATATAAAGCTGACGACTTCACAGATTTCGCTTGTTGTGGGTTATTTTTAGAACGTAACCCCCGTGATAAACGAGGGACCGCTGTACTGAGCCGCATCAGAGGGATCAAAGAGCTGCATGTGGCTCCGGAGCCGCGGGTTGCCGACCCCTGTGCTAGAACTTGTGTAATGCTGTTTAAAGGAATGATCAAAAGAACATCGAGTAGTGAGAGCAGCTGAGAGAATCGTAGGTGTCTCTCTGCCCTCCCTGCAGGACATCTACCGCACCTGCCCCACCCGCAAAGCCCTCTGGGTGATCCCACCCACCCATCCAAGTGCCTCTTCAGTCTGCTGCCATCAGGAAGGAGACTGAGGAGCCTGAAAGAACTGAAAGACAGCTTCATCCACCAAGCTGCTGAACTCTCTCCCTGCCCTCCCTCCCCCAATGACACTGCTGCTTAAAGGTCCCATGGCATGAAATTTTCACTTTCTGAGGTTTTTGAACGTTAATGTGAGCTCCCCTACCCTGTTTAGCCCCCCCCCCCCATGGTTAAAAGTTGTGAAATGTCTAAACTGAGCATTTGCGATCCTTTTCTGCGTTACAAAATATCGGAGCTCAAACGGGCGATTTTGAACAAGGCACCTTATTGACATCAGATCGAAAAAAGAAATGCAAATGCAGTTCCACCCCCGTCTGTCTGTACTCAGCGTCTCTGTAAATCACGCCCAGAGAGTTTGGACTGCGAATGCGCTAGGCAATGCGAAATGCGTTTTTTTATTTGCCTGGAGGCACGTCCGAGTGTTTCTAGGCTCGGAAGTCCTTTATCTGAGCCTCTGGACCTTTGAACAGCAGTGGTTTAATTTTATTTTATGTGGAAATGTGTTTATTTTTCAATGGAACGCTTCAAATCTCTCCCTGCGCAAAAACAAGGAAATGGATCAGCTGTGGGCTCTGAGCTCTGAGCGGAGAGTTTGGCCACGCTCCCACCCTCTACTATTGGCCATCTCTTTTCTCCTCATTTGCATTCAAGCAACAACGCCCAGAATAAAGAGTTTGAGAGAGATATTTATGACTCTTTCTCATCTTATCTCTGTTTCTCATGCACTGAGTATTGATTTTGAAGAAGGATTCATTTACAGTATTAGGGAACCATTAAGGAGCCATATAAAAGCATCAAGAAGTACCATGTCATGGGATCTTTAAAAGATACTAAATGACACTAACACTGCTGCTTAAATGAGCTTTATTTGAGCTTTATTACGCTACACATTGTGTGTTTTACCTATTTGTATCATATACAAGTTTACTGTACTTTTGCTATGGATATATGCCATGGTGTTTATTGTCTTATCAGATGTTTTATGTTCACTTTGGGCCTAGGGGGCGCTGCAATTTCAAATCCTGTGTGTGCAACCTGTACAAATGGTTTTTGACAATAAAGCTGATTTTACTGAACTTTGAAGATCACAGGACCACATTGTGGGGACTGTCTCTGTGGCCTGGAAACGCCTGTGGGTCTCCGCGGAAGAGCTGGAGGAAGTGTCTGGGATGAGGGAAGTCTAGGCCTCTCAGATAAGCGAAAGAAAATGATGGATGGAATAATATCATACTGTGCAACATTCCAGGCAAAGACAATAACAACTGGAGAAAAGCAGGAGATGGACCCTCCCCCCACCAGTAAAGTTACACAGTGCACCTTCAAAATCTGTTCAAAAGTAAATTAAATACAAAAGTTCAAGACTCCACGCAGAGCTTCCAGGTGCTGGTAACAGCAGGAACATTCAACAAATCCAAAAAAAAAAAAAAAAAAAAGAGAAGGTTTACCGCACACTTGCTTGACTTTATTCTTTATTTATTCTTTGTTAGGCTAGAGCGAACAATGTGATTCACCTCTACAGCGTCATCAGGTTCTGATTCAGGTTCAGGTTCTGATGACGCTGTAGAGGTGAAACGCGTTGTTCGCTCTAGCCTAATAAAGAATAAACAAAGAATAAAGTCAAGCAAGTGCACGGTAAACCTTCTCTTTTTTTGGAATTGTAAATTAAATACACTTTATCAATATTGTTGATAAAGTGATCACACTTGTCTACTCCACAGTGCTTTTGGTTTGAGTAGAGTCCATCTTGTTCACATTAAACATGCACAGTTATGACCTCTGGGATGTGTAAAGTGCTGTTCACACACTTGTATACAGTATCTTCATGTACTTTGACTGTAATTTGATCTGAGCTGACATCATGCGCCCAAAACTGTCGATCTCACACGCATTGTCCTCTTATTTAGTTCGGTCTCCGTGGGAACATTCATTTTCACTAAAGAACGACTTGATCTGGTCAGGCGTAAGGTCTCTGTGCATATCGAGTCTCCTCTGCTTGTATCCATGGTGAAGAGTATAATTATCTATACGGCATTGCTATACCTGCTTGAACTCAGCTGATCTCGGAGGCTAAGCAGAGCGGGGTCTGGTCAGGACTTGGACGGGAGATTACAGTGGTCCCTTGTTTATCGCGGGGGTTAGGTTCCAGAAATAACCCGTAATGAGTGAAATCCGCGAAGTAGGACAACTTTATATTTTACAATTATTATACATGTTTTAAGGCTGTAAACGCCTTAAAACACTGGAATTAACGTTTTGTCACATTTCTCTCTTGTTTAAACACTCAAACTTTCGTAGATTTTCAACAAAATGTATTCATAGTGAAGCGTGGGGTCTCCGCCGGGAGCCTCACCGGATGCGCGAGGGGAGCGGCTCATCCAACGGCACTGCCATGTCCTGGAACACGACTCGCACCAACCTCTTGGAGAAGTGCGCGTGGTCAGAGCAGCACAACCGGCGCAAGGCCGGGGCTGCGAGCGCGAGATCGAACCGCGGCGCCCGGACCATGCCTCCCCCTCTGGACTGCGTCCTCGCAGCCCAAGCCACAAACTGAACACGCACAAATGAACGCAAGAGCCGCACGAAACCAGCAAAGAGCCGCACGGGGTGATTTAATCCTGGTTTAGACCTGGTCTAGTCACGGTTTAGTCCAGGTCTAGACCTGGTCCAGTCTTGGTTTAGTCCAGGACCAGTCCAGGTTTAGACCTGGTTTAGACCTGATCTAGACCTGGTTTAGTTCTGGTCTAGACCTGGTTTAGTCCACCTTTAGTC
The DNA here is from genome assembly GCA_036785185.1 of Paratrypauchen microcephalus. Classification (NCBI taxonomy): domain Eukaryota; kingdom Metazoa; phylum Chordata; class Actinopteri; order Gobiiformes; family Gobiidae; genus Paratrypauchen; species Paratrypauchen microcephalus. Next base: position 429,791 of record JAVJIX010000003.1, read on the forward strand.
CTGGTCTAGTCCTGGTCTAGTCCCGGTCCCGGCTTTAAAAACACGAAAAACAGAACTACTGGGGCAAGACCTACGTTGCTACGTGGGGGGAAAAAAATCAAGTACATGCATTTTAAAGGTGCACAAAATTGGACTCTTATGAGCTTTAGGGCCTGTTTACATGAGAACGCTTACAGGTAAAAACAACAAAATATTCTATCAGAAGTGCTTTTTGTTTAGACGGTGACGGTGTTTTGGGGGCTTAAATCCACAAAAAACTGAAACCGCCTCCAAAGTGGAAAACTTGAATACGCTCCGCTGTAGCGTTTTAGTCTACACTGCCCAAGACGCAAAACTCTGGTCAAATCTGCTGACGTCGCGTACGTGTTTACGTCACATCACAGAAGAAGGAAGATTCTACACATGCGCGCAGACATAGTGATAATGTATCACAGCGCCACCTAGCTGCCTGGCATGCATAACCAATCGAATTCCACACACTGCATCACCGTATGCACGCAGATTTCCTCCCGAAAACGCTCGTCTAAACGCGGAATAAAAAGTGAAGACGCGGCGCCACTTTTGCGTCTTCTGTTCAGACCGTCATCATGTAAACGTAGCCTTAAGCCATTTTATAATGTTATTACCTCCTGAAGCTTTTGTTTCATTCACATGTATTTGTCTAATCATTTATTATTATTCTGTCTACATCTCCAAAGCTCAAAAATGTTCTGTTCCACCTTGTGATGTCATGAAGCAGTAATTTTCATGTTAACTGCTACCTTTTTACCTTTAGTTTAGTAGAGATTGGCAATTCCACGGCTGAAATTATCCAAATGATTCTAGTGAAGGTGTGTAGAGTTTAAAAACACAATGGAGAACTTCCTGTATTACCACATGACATCACAAGGTGGAACAGAGTGTTGTTTGTGAGAGAGGTTTGTGTGTGTGAATGAAGAAAAAAAAGTGAATGAAAACACCACCAACAACAACAACAAAAAAACCCACAACTCCAGGTATGTTTTTGATGGGAAAATACCATTATAAATAAATCAGAAAATAGCGTAATATGAGCCCTTTAAACTAGAAAGGCATAAAAAAAAAGCTTTACAAAGACATGTGTCCCAACATATTTTTAACAAGAGCTGATGGAGTGTATGTGATACGACGTGCATACAGGGCTGGAGGATGTGCACTGGCCTTGGTAACGGGTTGTCAACTTTAACAGTGTGACTCCATGTCTGTCAGTGTGTCTAAAAACAGGCTCCGTCGAGAGAGTGGACAAGACTGGACACAACCAAGAGACCGGCGGTGAATGAGTGAGTGCTACAAGAGGACAGTTTCCAATTAAACGTGCTGTATTTCATTTTTACTGTCTTAAAAACATGAAAAACAGAATTAGTTCATTTTAAAAAGGCCGATATTATGACATTTTCTGATCAGATATAATTAGTCCTGTCAGGTGATTAAAAAAATTAATCTAATTAATTACAGGATTTGTAATTAATTAATCTAATTCATCGCATTTTAATACAATTTTTAGGTGGTTTATTGTGCTCTCCCACAGTGCAAAAAAGGTGTCAAATGTATGATTTATAGTGGTACAGTGAAAAGACTGCAGACTTCCCCTTTCAGTCTTTCAGTCTTTTGCTTGCTCTCTTTCTCTCTGTGCACGTTACCTCCACTGTAACCAAGACAAGACTGCTGGCAGACCTGCAGAGTGCACCTATATACCCCAATTCCCCGTCCCACATTACATAACATTCATTCGAAAGCTCATTTACACCATTCCGCTATTAAATGGCAAATATTTCTGGTGCCAAAAGGTGAGCACGTACAGTAGCTTTCATGCAACGTCAAATATACAAAGAATACAAATAATTGCCCGTGCAAATTACTCATGGCTCACATGACCCCCAGAACCCACGAAAATGAAGAATTTAAACTCCCACCAGATCCCGCCTTGACTCACATATGGACTTAAGGGACGTCCCATTCTTAATCCAGAGGGTTTAATATGATGTCGGTCCCTTTGCAGCTATAACAGCTTCAACTCTTCTGGGAAGGCTGTCCACAAAGTTTAGGAGTGTGTTTAAAGGAATTTTTGACCACTCTTCCAGAAGCGCATTTGTGAGGTCACACTCTGATGTTGGACGAGAATGTCTGGCTCTCAGTCTCCGCTCCAATTCATCTCAACTGTGTTCTATCGGGTTGAGGTCAGGACTGTGAAGGCCAGTCAAGTTCATCCACACCAAACTCTCTCATCCATGTCTTTATGGACCTTGCTTTGTGCCCTGCTGCAGTCATTGTTTCACAGAAGTTTATAGAAGCAGTCTGCAGGCTTGATTGGTTGGTGCTTGATTTTATTCACCTGTGGCCATGGAAGTGATTAAAACACCTGATTATTGATTATTTGGATGCCTGAGTGAATACTTTTGGCAATATTGAGAGTGGCTTATAGGCTACAATACATCTATACTGGGGCAAGATTTTCAAATACAAAAAAATCTGATTTAAAAAAAAAAAATCTTTAAATCAGGCCATTGCGTTTTGTCTATATCTCATTATAAAGTGTCCAATATTGCTATAATACATATATATTTACATAATTATGATTTATTTGACACTAGTCTCTTCTTTAGAATGTATGATCATATTTGATTCATATTTTTGCTCTTTGTTATTATAATATATTGTGATGTGCCTCTTGCAGATCAATAAAGCTTATCTATGTCTATTAATCAGGAAGTGCATAGTTAGCATGTTAGTTGGAGTCAGTAATTAGGATGGTAGAAATGAGTTAGGATTTCGGTGAAGCATGGATTTTCAATTGGTTTTGTTTTTCACTTTTTCTTAGATGGTATTTAAAAAAAAAAGACCAGATTTGAACCCGCTACTGTCTTGTTTTTGGGTTCACCCTTAACCCTCTATTCCACTGTTAAAAGTTACAAGCAAATCTGTATTTCTGTTGTATTCTCTTGACAAAACCCTGACATAAGTTCATTATTAGCAGATGCACAGCTGGGTGCAAACTGAGTCTTTGCACATCAATTTGAATAGAATTTGGAAAAAGCACACCAAAGATCAAGCATCAAAGAACCATGAGGTAGGTAGCGCTGCGTGTTAGCTAGTTAGCCGCGTGAACCATTTTCTGTAACGTGATGAACTGCGCTAGCTCGTATTTCGCTTATACCGCTTATAATTTGGTATAAGTGGTTTGGCAGATTTTTGGAGTCAGCCTCAGCTTCAAAAGGCCCTACCTCATCCTGGTGTGTGATTTCAGTGGAATTTAAACCTGCTGATTTTGGATTCTTTTGAATGATTTGAATTCTAATATAATGAACTGTAACTTAGAGATATGAACTTGAATTTGTGCTTTGAGGGTTGATGTTGGTAAGACTTTAAAATAAGGCAAATCTACAAAGCTTTTTTGGTAATCGTGGGCTAATCATGACTCTGATGGAGGAAGTGCTACGGCCGAAACATGTTAGGTAAATAAGGTATTTAGCTATTAGAAGAAAACACTAATTTCTACAGTATATTGGTGGTTTTCAGATTGTAGAATGAGATGATGTCATATTCTCAGATGGGGGGGCAAGAGACATTTTATTTTTCCTATTGTACTTTTAAGTTTGCAGTAAGTAGATAAATGCAGTGGTTAAATCCAGCAGCTTTTATCCAGACTCAAATCGGTTTCTTGGTGATTGACTTAAGGAGAAAGAGGACACCGGTGGAGCCCATTACCATCAAGGGTCACGATGTGGAGACAGTGGACTGCTACAAGTACCTCAGCGTCCATGTGAACAACAGGCTGGACTGGAAGGACAACGGTAATGCTGTGTACAAGAAGAGCATGAGCAGGCTCTACTTCCTGAGAAAGTTCAGGTCTTTCAGTGTGTGCAGTAAGTTACTGAAGATCTTCTACCAGTCTGTGGAGGCCAGCGCCCTGGACTTCGCTGTGGTCTGCTGAGGGAGCAGCACCAGTAAAAGGGACATTGGACGGATTGACAAATTGATCCGCAAAGCTGGTCACGTGATCGGCTGTGAGCTGGAAACATTTGTCACAGTGAGGGACAGCAGGACACTGGACAAACTGCTCTCCATCATGGACACTCCTGGACAGAGGAGATAATACTCCCTACAACTGTACAACCGCTTGATATTGTATTTTATACTTTATTACTTACTTTTCTATTTAATTCTGATTTGGACATATACATTTATTATCTCTTTTATTTTTATAATTATGTCTCATTTGACACCGCTCTCTTGCTCTTTTTTTGCTATTCCATCTATTTTTGTTACCCTCTGTTATATATTATATTTGATGAGTGAGCTATTGTACCCACATAATTTCCCTTGTCGATCAATAAAGTTTGTCTAAGTTTCATCCTTTAGTGATTTGGAGTGGGTGATCCATGCTTTTTCTCTCTACACATCTTGGCTACTGTAATGCACTGTACTGTCACACTTACAGTTAGTCCAAAATTCTGCAGCGCATCTTTTAACCGGCACATGTCGTAGAGAACACATCACACCTATTTTCTCCTCAGTGCACTGGCTCCCCATTCTCTTTAGAGTTGACTTTCAAATGTTATTGTTTGTTTTTAAAGCGCTTCACGGACTGGCCCCAATGTACAGTACATCTCAGACCTCATTAAGTGCGTTTACATGCATCAGTATTCCGGTTATTAGCCATATCCCGGTTATGGCAGTATTCAGGATATGCTGTTTACATGCACACTGAGAAACCGGGATTTGATTATGATTGAACATAATCAAATGTACTATCCTGGTTTCTTGACATAATCGTACAAATGTGCAAGTGCAAATTATATGTTTAATAAATAGAAACATGATATTATAATGTGTTTAATGCAGCTTTGAGCACATTTGTTTACATTTTACAGAAAGGAAACTCAAAACCACATGGCTCATTTGTATAAACTTTAAAGGAATATTAACGTTTTTTACAATCTGAACCTTATTTCTGTAATAAAACAAGTTGTTTTACATTTGTCATTTGGAGCAGCTTCGTAGATGTTGTGGTGTAGCGATATCCGTTAACGTGAGTGCTTGGAGCAGCCGATTGCTGTCACCAAATAACACAAACTTTATCACTTTTACAGAAGCTGAATGCCTTAGTCTACACTTTCGTTTGAGTCAAAAGTGGCCTCTTATCCGATATTTAGCCATAGCATGCGCTCATTCACAGCTGATTTCGCTCTCAGCTCTTGGGACCCAAACATGAAAGGCAAAGCTGTAAGACGTTTGGACCATCGTGTTTGCAGTACCCACTTCAGTCAGGACGATTTTTTACCAGCAAAGGAAAAGAAAGAAGGCCAGCGGATTCAGTGTGCGATTCTGAGAAGTAATGCGAAACCGATGGCTGTTCTCTGGTGCGCTGCTCCTAAAACTGTCTCCGCTTCATTCTTTCCGTATCCATTCTGTCTCCTCATCCGTATACTCCTCTTCAGTCCTCCGTCCTCCATAAGTCCTCTTCAGCCTCACATTCCGAATCTTCTGCCATGTGTCGCTCGCAACAGAAAAGTTAGCGTCTTCTTATCTGCAAATCAGCTGTGAATGCGCACATGCGCACTGGCCTCATCTACTCGAAACTATGGCTAAATATCGTATTAGAGGCCACTTTTGACTGAAGTTTGTGTTATTTGGTGACTGCAATCGCCTGCCCCAAGCACTCACATTACCGGATATCATCTACAAAACTGCTCCAAATGACACCAAAGTACTATGGGTGAGTAAAACAACTTGTTTTATTACAGAAATAAAGTTCAGATTGTAAAAAACATTAATATTCCTTTAAGCACTGAAAAAAGCAGCTCTCTCCTTGTGCCTGATGCGGTCAGTTTCTGTCGGACTAAAGGACACGACTCAGTGGAATGTGTGTGTTCTTTCTGTGACAGGGATGTGCTGCTGATGGTGAGTTCTGTGTTTATATCCCGTTGGAGATGGTTCGTGTCAAACTTTTCAGAGATTGTACATGTGCAGGTTTAGGTCATTTCACTCATGTACAGTCACTTTATTTACAGCTCTGGAAAAAAATAAGAGACCGCTGCATTTTTTTTTTCTTCTAAAATCAGCATCTCTACATGTATTACAGCCATTCCATTCCAGCGTCTGTTGAATTCCAACACAAACACAAAGCTGAGCTACTTCAGTTCTTGCACCAGGAGTGGAATAAAGTCACCCAAGAACAATGTGAAAGACTTGTGGAGAGCATGCCAAGACGCATGAAAGCTGTGATTAAAAATAAGGGTTATTGCACCAAATATTGATTTCTGAACTCGTCTTAAAGGGATAGTTCTTTTTTTTATTTTTTATTTTATGTGAATCTGTGTGGCATCACCTCCAGCAGTGTCGTCCATTAATGCTGACTTACCCCTGACAGTTTCCTCTGAGCCGAGTTCTGCCCCGGTTCTGGCGCTGACGAAAGTAGGTCCGGCAAGTTAGCCAGGACAGTTAATAAAGCTTGTTTTTCTTTTCAAAATTTATTTGTCCAAAAAGTGGTATATTTGCGTCAGAAAACAGTTGCCCACGAAAAAGTCAGAAGTCATAGTCGCTTTATTATTATTAGCCTGTTCACTTGTAAGTGGCGATGTTTACAAGTGAACAGGCTAATAATAATAATAGGAGCACAGTGATACGACTCAAGAGAAAATAGCACCAAGCGATTTAGACTGCTGACTTTTTATATAGTTATAATATTGTTTTGAGAAGAAAAACAAACTTTATTAACTGTCCCCGCTAACTTGCCGGACCTACTTTCGTCAGCGCGAGAACAGGGGCAGAACTCGGCTCAGAGGACACTGTCAGGGGTAAATCAGTGTTAATGGATGACACTGCTGAAGGAGATGCCATACAGATTCACATGAAAAAAAACTATGCCTTTAAGTGTAAACATTATTATATTTAAAATGAATCTTGTTTCTTTGCATTGTTTGAGGCCTGAAAACATGCATCTTTTTTGTTATTTTGACCATTTGTCATTTTCTGCAAATAAATGCTCTAAACGATAATATTTTTATTTGGAATTTGGGGGAAATGTTGTCAGTAGTTTATAGACTCAAACAAAAATGTCCCTTTTGCCCAAACACATACCTATAAGCAGTAAAATCAGAAAAACTGATAATTTTGCAACGGTCTCTTGTTTTTTTCCAAAGCTGTATGTTGGCTCCTGTTGCGATGAAAAGACTGAAAGGTTTAAATAATTCTCATAAGAGCGCTGTAGTGGAGCATGGTGTGTTTGCTGTAGTTCGTTTTCTGGGAGTTGTTTTGACTGTTGCTCCTGCCGCTGGTCAGGAGGATCTGGATCCACCTAAAGGAAAAATAGCTCCTTCTCCTCCTTGGTTCTTATAGTCATCCTCATGCCTTACTTCTCAAAGGTCAGCGATAAAGAGAAGGAAGGACAAAGAAAAAAGCAAAGATGGTCAAGACTTTTGACATTATCCATTTTAATGTGACAAACACAAAATCTCCAAGAGTTCTTCGATACGTCACTGTCGCTGTAAACGATAGCTCTATGCGGCGTGTTAGCATTAACCAAACACAGTATTAATGAGGAAATTAATAGGAGGATGCCCCGTCCAGGCGCTAGCGCTGTGTAAGCCAACCCCCGCTAATCGATAGTGGCTAAGGGTATAATGTGCAATGTAAATCACAGGGCTATGAAAGTGAGAAGCTAATGACCTATTGCATTACACCAGTGCGGAGTCGATGACTGACGGCAATGTTACACTCTTTAATAATTCACAAGTAAATTATGGGACTGATCAGGAATGGGCAAAATGGCAGAAGGGACACTTTGTTCAAATCTAGGCTGTCTAAGGTTCTATTAAAGGTCCTATATTATGTGAATTGACTCTTGTGTGTTTCAAGTAATGTTGTTAACTCCTCAAAAACAGACCTGGAGTTGTGTTTTATTTCATTCACACATTTTTGAGTAACACTTTATTATTAGTCTGTCCACATCTCCAAAGCTCAAAATGCTCCGATCCACCTTGTGATAAGATAAGATATGCCTTTATTGGTCCCACAGCGGGGAAATTCCAGTGTTGCAACGCACAGATCAAGAACAGCAGGAAAATATAGCATGCAATAAAATAAGATAATAAATAATGGCTTAAAATAATTTCAAAATAGACTTAAAAATAGACTCTAGAGCAGACCTGGGCATTTCAAGGCCCGGTGCCCCAATAAGTCAACTCTGACCAGCCCGTGAAAGGTTGCTTGGAATTAAGAAAATAAAACCTACTTTCAAAACTGTACATAATGCATTTGTACTGATGATCATCTGTCGGACGTGCTTCACATCTCCACCTCAAACATGAACCTGACTTTGATGCACTTGTTAAAGCTCAACAGAGGCTAGATTTCTCTCACTGATCAAGAAAAAAAAACACTAAACATGCTAACTTTGACTTTTTTTCTACACAGTTTGGCAGTTGGACAAAAAAGTTTTGTGACATATCTTAATTATTACTTACGTGGGCTCCAGAAAGCAAGCAGAACCAGGATCAGCTGAGACTATCAGAGGTAAGCCGGTGTCAACACACGTAACTTTTAGATTAACATTTAAAAAATCGCACTATCCCTTTAGGGGAGCATATGCCTGTAAGTTGATGATATTTTGACCTGTTCTTTGCAAATGTGATTTTTGTTTGAGCCCATTCATATGCTAATTAGATCGCGTTTGCATTTGTACTTATGCTAAGGATAATTAAGCTAGATGACTTTACTTTGTTAGCCTATGCATGGTCATTTCAGGGCTCTCAAGTCTCACACATTGAGAGTGTGACACACGCAATTCGACGTGTTCACACGCTCACACGCCACACATGGCATTTCTCACGCTGATTTTTTTTTTTCTTTGTGCCCAGAAAATCGGTCTGTGTGGCTCAGTTTATGCAGGCACCGCGCGTTTTCAGCGAAAAAAAACTCTCCCCCTCCTCCCCGTCCCGCTCCCCGGAAAAAAATCAGCCAATCAGAAAATAGATTGTTCTGTTGTTGGGCAGACTGTAGAGTGTAGTTTCAGCCGCTAAGCGCACACTGCGGTGATGATAAAACAAACTGAGAACCATCAGGTAATAACTTAAAGGCAAAGTAACGTTATTTTACAATCTGAGCCTTCTTTCGGTAATAAAACAAGTCTTTTGACTCACCCATATCACGTTCGTGTCATTTGGAGCTGTTTGAAGAAAGTTGTAGCGTAGCGTAACCATTAGCATTTGTTTTCGGGGCATTACTTTGCGGTCTCCAAATAACACAAACTTTAGCACTTTTCAAATCATAGAAGCCCGATGTCTTAATGTAAGAAATTGTTTGAAGCAAAAGTGGCCTGTAATACGAGATTTATCCATAGTTTTCAACTTTGCGTTTCATGTTTGGGGCCTAGCAGCACTCCGCGCATGCGCACTGGCGTCCTCATCTACTCGAAACTATGGCTAAATCTCGGATTACAGGCCACTTTTGCTTCAAACGATTTCTTACATTAAGACATCGGGCTTCTATGATTTGAAAAGTGCTAAAGTTTGTGTTATTTGGACACCGCAAAGTAATGCCCCGAGCAAATGATACAGCACCATGTTAAAAGATACGGGATCATTAGTAGAACAGAACGGCTCAACATAAGTTCTGCGATACTGCTCCAATTGACAGAAAAATGCTATGGGTGAGTAAAACTACTTGTTTTATTGCCGAAAGAAGGCTCAGATTGTAAAAAAACGTTAATTTGCCTTTAATTTATATAGCTCTCATTAGTTGCTTTGTAGTTTAAGTTTGCTCTTTAGACAAACATTTACAGCAGGGCTCTCAAGTCTCACACATTGAGACAATTCGACGCGTTCACACGCTCACACGGCATTTCTCACGCAATTAAAGCCCCCCCCCCCCCCGGTCTAGTCCTGGTCTAGTCCCGGTCTAGTCCTGGTCTAGTCCTGGTCTGGTCCCGGTCCCCCCCGCGTCCCCATCAATCAATCGGCAAAGGTCTTCAGTCTCTTAGCCTATCAGGACGCAGAACACAATGTTACACTATAAAAAAAAAAAAAATCGAAAAAAAAAAAATCTGCGAAACAGTGAACAGTGAACCGCGATAGGGCGAGGGACCACTGTACTCGAAACACCGGTCTTGGTCTCGAGATGAGTGCGATCATATTTCATTACGGCCACTGGCGTCAGCAATAAACTTTTACCGGTGCGGGAGTGCACGGGGCTTCTCACTGCAGCCTGTGCGCTCGTCAGCTTGTTCGCAACAGCGTGCACCTTTGCATACCAGCGTGTATCACAGGGCAGGTTAAACTTTGTAAAACATCCTACCTGTCCGTCCGCCTCATGTCAGCGCGCCGCTCCTCGCCTTTTCACGCTCTCGTTCCTGTGTCCTCCTCAGTGATTAGAAGTGCAAGACTTAAAGGAAAAGTAACGTTATTTTACAATCTGAGCCTTCTTTCGGTAATAAAACAAGTCGTTTGACTCACCCATATCACGTTCGTGTCATTTGGAGCTGTTTGAAGAAAGTTATGTTGTAGCCGTTCTGTTCTACTAATGATCCCGTATCCGTTAGCATTTGTATTCGGGGCATTACTTTGCGGTGTCCAAATAACACAAACTTTAGCACTTTTCAAATCACAGAAGATCGCTGTGTCAGGGTAGACTTTTAGTGGATTCCAAAACGGCCTGAAACCCGATATCCAGCTATAGTTTCATGTTGATGACGTCCAGAGAGGACAGTCCGCGCATGCGTGAACTCAGCTGTTTTGTAAACACTGCTAGTCCGAAAGAAGCTAACACCGCTCTGAACTTTACTTTTCTGTTGCGATCTCGGATTACAGGCCACTTTTGCTTCAAACAAAATCTTACATCAAGACATCGGGCTTCTATGATTTGAAAAGTGCTAAAGTTTGTGTTATTTGGACACCGCAAAGTAATGCCCCGAGCAAATGATACAGCACCATGTTAACGGATACGGGATCATTACTAGAACAGAACGGCTCAACATAAGTTCTGCGATACTGCTCCAATTGACAGAAAAATGCTATGGGTAAAACTACTTGTTTTATTGCCGAAAGGAGGCTCAGATTGTAAAAAAACGTTAATTTGCCTTTAAGTGCAAAGCAAAAACTAATCAAAATGTATGTTACAGTGTTACTCTGTTTCAACTTCCTGTTTGAATAATTCAGGGGCGAAGTGAGATTGGATTGAATCGAATCTCACTCCAAAAGCCCATATTTGCCATGTCTAACAGGTCATTCTAAAATGGACTAGAATGCAAGAAATCTTCCCCCCTCGTATCACATTCAAGTCTGTTCACTATCTGCCAAACTACACAGACGTTTAGAGAGGGCAGAATATGGGTGCTCTCCTGGCTCCATTAACTCCAATTCACTTTGCATTGAAAAAACTTCACCCCTTTCTCTGCGACTGCTGCTGTCAGACTCATTTTGGTCTTAAAATGTTCACGTTAACCCGCTCTCCATGACCCTGGTGTTATTTTGCTATTTGTCCATAAATCAATGCCTATTCCCAGTATGGAACTTGGCTCCAAATTCCCTCTGTCACTTCTTAATACAGTCTGTGATCTAAACTCAGTGTAATGGGCCTGTTACATATAAGATGTCTGCCCCCTTTACCCGCTGTAGAGTAGTGAAATGTGATGCTGTTTTGTTTGGGGTTTGGGAGCTGAGCAGAGGAGTGGCAGGTCTCTGATAAAACAGTTTATACAGGGACAAGATTAGGACCTCTGCATGCCTGGTCCCCTCAACGTGCAGCCCACCGATACCACACAAGCTAATCTGGCATGGAAACTGATGGGCAAAACAAGGATTCATATGGCAGGAATGGGGAAGTATTTTTGAGAAGTACCTGAATGTAAGACTTCCAGTGAAACTCATGAATTGTGTCTCAGGCTCATTGGGTCAGTGAAATCGATCTCACACATTTGTGCCAATGAGTTTGCTGGGTCCGTCATTTAAAGGAAAAATGACTTTAGAAGGACATTCCACATTATTAAGTGGATCATTTTCAAGCAGTATGGGAAAGAAAAAGGATCCCTCTAGTGCCAAAAAGTGTAAAATAGTTGAATACCTTGGACAAGGTATGAAAACCTTAGATATTTCACTAAACCTTAAGCGCGATCATCACTCGTGAGGAAGGTTTCTGCCAGACAAATACATCAGATTAAGAAAGCAGCTGCTAAAATGCCATTACAAAGCAGCAAACAGCTTCTGGAGTCCCGTGAACATCAAGGTGTAGGAGCCTCCAGAGACTTGCACTTATGCATAAACCTTCTATATGGCCACTCTTAAACAATGCTCACAAGCAGAAGTGGTCCAGAAATACATGAAGACTCATTTTCAGTCTTGTTCACTGATGAGTGCCGTGCAGTCCTGGATGGTCCAGATGGATGGCGTGGTGGATGGTTGGTGGACAGCCACCATGTTCCAATAAGGCTGCTACGTCAGCAAGGAGGTGGTGGAGTCCGTTTTGGGCCGGAATCATGGGGAGAGAGCTGGTCGGCTTTTCGTGGTCCAGAACCAGAAACCAGAAAATGACAATGAGTGACACAATTCCATTGATTTCCAATGGAGGCGGTCCAACACCAGAGTAAAACATGACCATACTTCACAAACAAGACAAACGCTGAACCTTTGACTTGTTTATTTGGTTCATGTATGTAAACTACACAGATAAAACTAGTGAACATACAGACTTGTCAAAGCCTGATCTTGTCAGATCTCAGAAGCTAAGCAAAGCTGGGCCTGATTAGTCAGATGAGAGAACGCTGGGAAAATCAGGTGCCACAGGGAGGCGCCAGTAGCAAAAACTGTTGTTGTGTCCTAGGGCAAGACACTTTACCCACATTGCCTGGTATGAAAGTGGTGTGTGTGAGTTTTGGTGGTTGGAGGAGCTACTGGTACAGATTGGGAGTCTCACTTCTGTCAGTAGGCCCCAGGGCAGCTGTGGCTGCAATAGTAGCTTACAATGACCAAGTGTGGAGTGAATGAATAATGCACTGTAAAGCATCTTTGAGTGTCCAAAAAGTGCTATATAAAACTCATCCAATATCAAACTAATCAAACAATCCTCCTGTGTGAATTTTTCTCCAGATTTTTTTCCAGAAAATCTGAGAGGTGTAGCAACCTGGAGGTTTAATCTACAATTTCCAACAAAAAACCCACTCAGGTTCAAGTGTTTCGGTGTGTGTTATGATGACATGTGGTTAGCACTCACACTTCACAGCAAGACACTTTAACTCCTGAAGTTTGCGTGTTCTCCCTGTGTGAGGTTTCCCACTGGTTTCCTCATCAGCCCAAAACATGCACAACAGCTAAAATCCTCCAGATAAACAAAGCTCATCCCGGCCACCTACAGTATCATTAACAACCAAACAGTAGAGACAGTGGGCAATTTTCAGTATGTCGGGGTCACAAGAGACACTTCACTTACATTTGATCAGCACATCAGACATTTACAAAAGAAGCCAACAATGATCGTCAATAATCAGAAAACTCAAAGGACTCCACATCTGCTATCTGCTGTTGTACTAATCCATCATCAGCCTATCATGTCGTATTGTTCCATGTGCTGTTTCAATCTGCTCTGTTAGAAAACTAAACTCACAAAGGCAAAACACACACACACAGCTCATCTCGACCACGCCTTCGATTACCCAGAAATTGCCTGACCTCTGTTTTGGTCTACATGAAGATAGAAAGGTTTAATTCCACAGACAAAACAAAAACATCTCCACAGACAAAAGTGTTTGACAGCCCCTTCACCAGAAAAGTTACACAATGCACCTTTAAAAAGTGACTGTATTGTTGCCGTGGAAACACACATCGGTAGCCGGGTCCGTGGTACGGGCCCTGGCAGCAGAGGACCTCCTGGGCGCTTTATCAACCGCGTGTCCTCCAAAATGAAAACACACGCGCAACCAAAATATTGAACAGGCGTGAGTTTAAAAGCTCGTTAACAAATGGTCTAGTTCAGCGTTTAATCACAGCCTCCATCTGCTGGGACGACTCCCCCATGTGCTCCAGTCAACCAGAGAGGGAGAGAGGGAGGGACAGAGAGGGGAGAAAGAGAGAGGGAAGAAAGAGAGGGGAGAGGAGGGAGAAAGAGAGGGAAGAGGAGGGAGAGACAGAGGGAGAGAGGAGAGAGAGAAGAGAGAGAAAGAGAGAGGGGAGAGAAAGGGGAGAGGAGCGAGAGAGAGAGGGAGGGAAGAAAGAGAGGGGAGAGGAGGGAGAGGAGAGAGAGAGGAGGGAGAGATGGAGGGAAAGAGGGAGAGAGAGAGCAGAGAGAGACAGAGAGAGAGAGAGAGAGAGACAGAGGGAGAGAGGGGAGAAGGGTGAGAGAGGAAGAGAGGGGAGAGAGAAGAGGGAGAAAGGGAGGGGAGGGAGAGACAGGAGAAAGAGAGAGGGGAGAAAGAGAGGAGAGAAGAGGGAGAAAGAGAGAGAGAGACAGGAGAAAGAGAGGGGAGAGAGAGGAGTAAGATAGGGGAGGGGAGAGAAAGAGAGGGGGAGGGAGAGGCAGGAGAAAGAGACAGGGGAGAGAGAGGGAGGGAGAGGCAGGAGAAAGAGACAGGGGAGAGAGAGGAGAGGGAGAAAGAGAGAGAGAAAGAGAGAGGGGAGAGAAGAGGGAGAAAGAGAGAAGAGAGGGGGAGAAAGAGAGAGGGGAGAGAGGAGTAAGAGAGCGGAGAGTAAGAGAGCGGAGAGAAAGAGAGGGGAGAGAAAGAGGGGGGGAGAGAGAAAGAGTGAGTGGAGAGAGAGAAGAGAGAAAAAGAGGGAAGAGAGGAAGGAGAGAAAGAGATAATAATAATAATAATAATAATAATAATTAATACCATTTATATAGCGCCTTTCATGACACCCAAAGCGCTTTACAGTTCAGTGTTCATTCACTCCACACTTGGTGGTGGTAAGCTACTTTCTGTAGCAACAGCTGTCTTGGGGCAGACTGACGGAAGCGAGACTGCCAATCTGCGCCATCAGCCCCTCTGACCACCAACAACACTCACACACACACCACTTTCAGACTAGGCAATGTGGATGAAGTGTCTTGCCTAAGGACACAACGACCCACTGTGGAACCTGGAATTCCCACTGGTCTCCCATCCGAGTACTGACCAGGCCCTGCCCTGCTGAGCTTCTGAGATCTGACCAGATCAGGCTTTGACAAACTGGTATGGCCAGAGAGGGGGAGAGAGAAAGAGAAGATAGAAAGAGAAGAGAGAGAGAAACAAAGACTGAGTAGAATGAGAGATGGGAGAGAGGAAAGAAAGAGGAGAGAGTGGAGGGAGAGGAGAGAGAGGAGTGTGGGGTTTTAAATGGCCTTCAAAGTGGACATCTTTGCTTTTGTTAAAAATGAATGAATTAGTTGTGCTTGGGTAATTTGTTGTTCTGCTTTTGATGCAGCTGCAGTAAAACCATTACATTCTGGTAGATTTAGAGGATGTACGATGCACCGAGCTGAGAATGTACCAAGGACGAGGGAGTAAAACGACAGAATACTGCTGTGAATAAACAACAGATTTGCCTGGTTCAACAAGGGTTTGTCATAGAGATGTACTGACAAAAACATTAGAAAAAGCAAACAAAATAGTAAAAACTCCTGATAAATGCACATTTCATAATATAATAATAATAATAATACCTATCCTTTCATAGTTCATAGTTAGCTTTATTGTTGAATTCTGCCACATGTGCATGACATACAGCGAATCAAAATTTCGTTTCTCCCCGGGTAAGCACAGACAGTGATAGTGACGACCGGGAGGGGCCGCTGTGCATGTGCACGCCACCATCTTGGAGGTAACAGAGTAGAAAAAGATGCAGTACAATCAATAACAATATTCACAAACATATTACGACAAAAATGGGACAGGTAACACACGGCGTCTTTTTGTTTGGTGAACAAATAGAAGGGTGGGGAAGGGGAGCAGACCAGAATATTGATGAAATTGATTGAAAACTGAAGCTGGGGCGAACATTACTAAATAGGCGGGGCAGTGTGTGCCCTATGTTTACAGTTGAGGGACCAGCTTATCAATTCCATAATTTAGGATTTTGAAAAATCCGTTGCAATAAGGAGAAAAAGAGACAAAACGAGAGAAAAAACACCAGACAGAGCAGCTGATAAGGGAGGAAGAAGAACCCACATCGCTCTCAATGAAAGCTACAACAAAATCCTTTATACTATATATCGTCCTTATGACACTCAAAGATGCATCACACAGCTGAAGAGAGAACACTGCTTTGTTAATGCTGAGTTAAGTAAACTACATCTTCAATCTGCTCAAGAACCACCAGTCGCTCTCCTCCCCCTTCCAAACAGCTCGCCAAATGAATTCTGAATTATACACACTGTGCTAATCAAAGAAAATGTAATTAATTACCACTGTAAATATATCAACTTTGTGCACTAATAAATGTATGATTGTTTATGTTTTATAGAGATCTAACCTGTTACCCATCTAAGGCTTATCGTGGCAGTTATATACGCTCAATTTCTTGTGTCCGCTAAAATTTGTCGCTCTCTAGAATGTTTGTTTTGTAAAAGTGGCTCACTGAAGCAAAAGGCTGCCTTGTAATAGGTCCGCTTTAAACTGGGAATACGGCAGGGGTGTCTCTCAAAATATGCAGTGTAATAACTTCCCAAATGAGTTACTTAAGGAATTCTGAATTGCAATGAAGTGCAAAATGGTAAACATCATATATAAACACATGTACTGTATTTATTTTCCAGGGTATAGTGAACTGGAGACCTTTCACGAGGCTGGAGACACTCTATAGGGCCATACTTCTATTAATAATGCATTTGTCTTGTATCACAGTTTTCCTGTTGCTCCAGTCTCTGTACAGTTTCACAGATTATTCATTCACTCCACGCTCACTGATGATAAGACACTTGTAGCCACAGCTGCCCTGGGGCATACTGAAGAACCAGTGCTGCCCCAGGAGGCTGCCATCAGCAGAAAGGATGGTGAAGTGTCTTTCCTAAGGACACAGCAGCAGTTGGAAAAGTTTGTACACAATATAGTGATGAATGTGATTTGAATGATTGAAAGAATGAAGTGTGTGTGTGTGTGTGTGTGTGTGCGCGCGCATGTGTGTGTATGTGCTTGCGTGTCTGCTGTATGTTGTTTTTAGAATGTAACACTGTGACCCTAAGTAAAATCTGTTTTCATTTATTTTTGGTCCATTTATCTATATCCATCGATCAATTTTCTTCCGCTTATCCGGGACCGGGTCGCAGGAGCAACAGTCTAAGCAGGGACTCCCAGACTTCCTTCACCCCGGACACTTCCTCCAGCTCCTCCGGGGGGACCCCAAGGCATTCCCAGGCCAACCGGGAGACATAGTCCCTCCAGCGTGTCCTGGGTCTTCCTCGGGGCCTCCTCCCGGTGGGACATGCCCGGAACACCTCCCGAGGGAGGCGTCCAGGAGGCATCCGGAACAGATGCCCGAGCCACCTCAGCTGCTCCTCTCAACGTGGAGAAGCAGTGGCTCTACTCCGAGCTCCTCCCGTGTGACTGAGCTCCTCACCCTATCTCTAAGTGAGCGCCTAGCCACTCTGCGGAGGAAACTCATTTCGGCAATAAAGTGTAACTGAACATTCCTGCTCCAACCTGCACCAGCGTCTTTCCTGTGACTTTTGTCTTAGTTAAAGTTTGTAAGTCTTTGTACAAATAAAAAGTATACGATACCAAATAATGACATAATCCCAATTCTGAGATTAAACACTTCTATCTTGTGATGTCATGTGGTAAAACAGGACATGCTCCACTGTGTTTTTAAACTCCAGACACCTTCACTAGAATCATTTAAATAATTTCAGCTCTGGAATTTCCAATCTCTACTGAACTGAAGGACTAGTCAAAATAACTTTTGCTTTCGACTGTTATGAAGTCAGTTTAACGCGCTAGATTGATTAATTATTTACACTGCAAATTAATGCATTATAAAAATTAATGTAATTAATTATGAGTGGCAATTTAATGCGTGCCCATTTTAAATTTGGTGTGCGGCGAGCAAATCGCTGCCCGGGCCTTTGAACGGCAAGTTTATTTATAAAAAGAACAAAGACAACAAGAACACGCCGATTTGTAGCTTTTGTCAAAAAGAATTTTCTGATCACCGAAGCTGTTCCAGCCTGACGGATCATTTGAACGATAAACACATCCAAACAAGTTCCATTGTTACCGGTGATAGAGCAAGCGTAAGCGCACTTCAACAAACCACCAAACTAACAACCAGTGATGGGAATAACAGCGTTAAAATAAACGCTGTTACTAACTGCGTTACTTTTTTCAGTAACGGGTAATCTAACGAGTTACTTTATCTATCGTTATAACGCCGTTACCGGCACCAACACGCAGTTACCGCGCGTTACTGAACCTACTCATTTTGAAACTGGCATCATGTGCGTGACTCGCATAGGCACAGGGGAATTTTTTTCTCCCTTTGGTAAGGGAAAAGTAATGATGATTGGCTAAAGCAGAGTAAGATTTCATGTTGAGCCAACCAGAGACACCCAGTGGGCGGTGGGCGGGTATCTACACACAATCCCAGCACACAGTAGTAGCGCACACACAATACACACACCCGGCTCAGATGGCGAGTCCCGAGTCGAAGACAGAAGTATCGGCAGTATTTTAACCTTGTTGAGGTAAAAGGTAAAAACGTACGTACATGTTACGTGCACATTGTGTCAAAGACCAAAGACTTTGTCCACCAATGTAAGAAACTTGAATTTAATGAAGCATCTCACGATGGCGCACGCTTCTGTTAAACTAGTGGCCCCCAGCAGGCCCCATAATGATAATTGCATGCTAGGTGCCGTTAACAATGAAGGCCAAAAGCTTTTGCTGTATAATGCACTGTCAAAAAAATCAAAACTATTTGACATTTTTTAACAACAAAAAAAAGTAACGCATTAGTTACTTTCCTAGTTACTTGTATAGTGTAGTAACTCAGTTACTAACTCAGTTACTTTTTTGGGTTAGTAACTAGTAACTGTAACTAATTACTTTTTCAAAGTAACGTTCCCAACACTGCTAACAACCCACCAAATCACGCTCGTAGAATTTGGGAAACGAATGTGCCCACATGAAAACTGACAAACTCAATCGCAAAGTGGGTTCGTTCACTCTGTCGCTCGCTCACTCACTCACTCACTCACTCACAATCCCTCTCTCGCTCAATCTCTCTCACACTCTTAAAATGCGATTAATTAGATTAATTCATTACAAATCCTGTAATTAATTAGATTTTTTTTTTTTTTTTAATCGCCTGACAGCACTAGTTACAACCAAGACACAACCAATCCTTGAAGGTCAGATTTAGTTTACTTCTGGTACTTCTTTACATTCTGGTTTTATCATAACAAATTTAAAGAATGACATAAAAGATCCAAACGTTTATAGGAGGGGAAATGAACAATTAAAACAATGCCAATGCTCCCCATGAGATCTTCCCCGGGTCGTTTCAAAAAGATCGATCTCTCTCCACTCTGCCACAGAGTCTTTCTTTATTAATGCAGTGTGTAACATTCAGCGCAGACTGTCGCTAACAACCCTAAAAAGCCTTTGTGTTCTCCCTTCACAGTGAACCGATGATCGTTGTGCAGTGAGACGTAAAGTATTTGTCCAATTTGAGGTCCAGATTGTGGCTGGTGTAATTTTAGCTTTGGCACCAATAAAACACATGGAATTACATTTTTAAAGTGCATTTTCTATTAGTGGAGAATTGACCACACAGATAAAGCTATAGCAGAAGTATTTTAGGCTGCATCTCATTGCCCTTCCCCTTTATCTACGTCTGTCTTGCCCCTCAATACCGAGCTGAGAGGGCTCGGTTTGCGTCATCATCCCTTGCCTCTACCTGGCTGCTACGTCGTCAGAGGTGACAACAATTGACGCAAACAAACGTAAACAAATGTCAAGGATTATCGAGTACCTCAGCTTGACAAAAAAACTAGCTTGTTTAAACATGAAAGTTCGATGAAAACGATAACGTCGGCTAAATAGACATCACTACAATTAAAACCGCAACAACAGTTCACTAAAAGTAACGTAGAACATAAGCGTCATAATTGTAAACCTGCTAAACTGTTAATCGATAATTACAACTGCTGAAAATACATTTATGAGACTCCTTGGCTGGTCGATGTGACGCTGCCATCCTGATCCCAAAACCTGCCTGAGCTTGTAGGCATACCCCTTCTTTCCAAGTCTCGAGAGCTTACTTCGTTTCAAGGGATATGTAGCCCTCGGTCGTGGCCCGAGCCCTTGATCAAAATTATAATCGGGACACTCGTTGCCCTCACATGAACGCGCAAAACCAAGGGGTAGGGGTAAGATGAAGGGGTAAGACAGAGAAATGGGACGCAGCCTTTGACTATCAAGGCCAATATTAATGAAGACATATTGTGCTTGTGTCCACTATATTATGTAACGCTGTAATAAAACAATATCTAGATAATTAAGTTAAAATGGTTAATTTCATGTAGTTTATAATAACTCATTTGGAAAAAGAAGGGTTTAAATATTACACATGTGAGAATGTTAAAATCAAAGAGCTACACTTTGGTTAACTGTCATTGGTTAATGGAGAGGAACTATGGGTAATGTAGTGCTGCTTATAACATTTTGTATAAATGTTTAAACTTATGAAGGTAACTTTGATGTAAACATTTCGTTAGAGAAGTGAGATGTGACTGTAAGCTCATTGTTTTGAATAATATGCTGAATTCATCTGATAATATTTTTATTTGTTATTTAAAAAATCACCACTCCTTATAAGTAAATCATTTAAATTTAATATAAAACTGACTTGTGTTTTGTTACTGGGGCACAAAGGTGCGAACCTTAATGTTGAGAAATATAGCATCACAAAGGGAGACAACAAACATTTAATATTTCTACAGGCTCATGAAGGAACCTGGGGTCCGCCCTTTAGCTATTCACAATGACTAGGGGCGCTACAGTTATAATCTGTAATTTGGACATTTTAAAGATCCTATTTTACGCAAAATTGACTCGTGTGAGCTTTAAACCATGTTAGAATGTTGTTATTTCATCAAAACCCAGGGCTCTCAAGTCTCACGCATTGAGAGTGTGACACGCGCAATTCGACGTTTTCACACGCTCACACGCCACACATGGTATTTCTCACGCACAGCGCTTCTGTGCCCAGAAAATCGGTTAGATAATGCAGGCACCGCGCGTTTTCAGCCACTCCTCGTGAAAAATTGTTCACTCGCCCCCCCCCCAATGATTATACATGTTTTAAAGCTGTAAACGTCTCACTGCACACATTCTACACTTTTCTCAGACTGAAATTAACGTTTCTCACATTTCACTCTCGTTTAAACACTCAAACTTTCGTAGATTTTCAACAAAAAAATGTATTAATAGTGACACGTGTATTTCACAGTTCCTCTGACCGTGCCTCTTCGTCAGGCAGGGTGGGGGAGTCGGGAGGAAATGAAGTGCTCTGATTGGCTGAAAGTTCTCTGCTTACATGCAGATCTCTCTGGATCTGTGGCCAGGGGCGTTCTTTGACGGGGGCCACCTGGGCAATTGCCCAGGGCGGCATCGCGGGAGGGGCGCCGCGGTGGCGCGAAGGAAAAAAAAAACCCAAAAAAACGGTGCGGCGCGCGGGCGCGCGGAGGCGGGGGCGCACGGAGGCGGGGGCACGCGGAGGCGGGGGCGCGCGGAGGCGTGGAGCAAAGATCCACGCGGATCCTTGTGCAGGGGCCGGGGTGGGGGACTGGTGCTGTGCTGGCTCGTGGTTACATGAAGACAGAGTAGCGCACGGTGTACAGTATATGACAAAACAGTCGCAGTGATGGACCGAAAAAGACTGAAGCCATCAGGTGCTCAATTTTGAAAGAAATGGAAAGAAGAGGAGGAGAAGTGAGCAAAAGAAAATGGTATGCTATCGACTAGTCTTCAAGTTTGACTTAATGATGATGATGTTGTATTAGTTAAACTCCCCCGATGTGATTGTTGATGCATGTTTGCCCTTCCCCCAAGCTCATATGAAGACATTGTGGACGAATTTGCATCCAGGAAGGCCAGGAAATCCAACTTTTAGACTGTTTTCCTATTACTTCTTTTGCCCTTGTTATTTACGACAAATTATAGTGGTTTGCCAAGAGTGGCTTTCGCCCAGGGCGCAAATCACTCTAGGAACGCCACTGTCTGTGGCTCAGCTGCAGAATCAGTGACAACTTGAGTGAATGCGAAATGCGAGCTCCATATGCGTACTTTAGAATAACAAAGCGTATAAGCGAACAAGGAGGTCAAAATGTGTTCTTGGTACGCAAAATGCGTACATGTTGGCAGGTCTGTAAATCTGGCTGAACGCATTCTGAACTGTACAGGAGACACGGCATGGAGGAGAATGACGGACAAATCAGCAAAGGTCTACAGTCCCTTAGCCAATCAGGACGCAGAACACAATGCGCGTTGATACACTATAAAAAAATTCAACAACAAAAAAATCCGTGAAACAGCGAGGACGGGAAAAGTGAACCGCAATATAGCGAGGGACCACTGTATTTGAACGGAAAAAGTGAAAATTCAGCAATTTTGAATAAAAAAATAATTAAAATGGCTAAGTTAAATAGAAAATAACTTTATAGTACAAATCACTGAATAAATATAACTTTTTTTAATTTTTAAATTTTACTTTTTTTCCCCTCTGACTGCATGTCACTGCCGTAAACGCCATCACAACAAAGAGCCATGCAGCTTTCGGCCCCTCCTATGGACAGCTGCACATCACGCTAGCACCGAATAAGAACGCTGGAGAACGAAGTAAGTACAGAGCAGTGGACGTGTGGGGCTGATCGGCGCAACGACATCTTGAATACAGCAGAACACTCAAACTGCATGAATCACAAATACAAACTCAATATGGCAAATGATAAGTGGAAGCAATTATATCGTGGCTTAAAGCTCGAGCATTTTGCCTAAAATATTAGGAATGCAACAGAAGTGTCTCTCCAAATATGCAGTATAATAACTTCCCAAATGAGTTACTTGAGGAATTCTGAAGTGCAATGAACAAGTGCAAAATGGTAAACATCATATATAAACACATGTAACATTACTAACTGCTGTATTTGTTTTCCGGGGTATAGTGAACTGGTGTCCTTTCACGAGGCCTCTGTGGAATAATGAGGCTCGTTATCTTCAGATGCAGCAATTATATAAAGGAGGAGATGAAGCTACACTAACCAACACTGTTTATTTTATGTTGCCTAATTACCTGAGCAACATGTGAGGAGGAAAGCACGCAGCTCGGCCGGCTAATTGAGATCCTCTGTGTGAGATAATTAAGATGCAAATTTATATAGCTTGGCAAAAATGGGAAGATAAACAGTTTATTGGGATATATTTAACAACGATGTACTGTTTGTTTGTTATTTTGTACTTTTTTTTAAGTAGTGCATTTTTTTTATATATCTTAAAATGTGAAAAACTGAAGTAGTTCATTTTAAAGTGCCCTATTATGTGATTTTCTGATGTGTTATAATGTTAAATACCTGTTCCCACATGTTTAACACACAAACCCTGCATATTTAGGCTGAATTCTACACCTTCACTAGAATCATTTGGATAAATTCAGCTCTGGAATTGCCTATCTCTACTGAACTAAAGGTAGCTTCATGACATCACAAGGTGGAACAGAGAATTTGGAGGTTTGGAGATGAACTAATAATAATGCTAGATTACTCAAACATGTCTGAACGAAACAAAACACAATATAACATTAAAATGGCCGGACATTTAGCTCCAGTACCTGGAAAATAAATTGGGTTAAAGGAGAATTGACGTTTTTTACAATCTGAGCCTTATTTCGGTAATAAAACAAGTTGTTTTACTCACCCATAGCACTTTGGTGTCATATGGAGCGTTTCCAGAGATGTTTTAGATTAGCGATATGTTTGCGGTCTCCAAATAACACAAACTTTAGCACTTTTCAAATCATAGAAGCTCAATGTCTTAGTCTACGCTTTCGTTTGAGTCAAAAGTGGCCTGTAATCCGAGATTTATCCATAATTTCGAGTAGATGACGAGGACAGTGCGCATGCGCTCAGTCACAGCTTATTTCGCTCTCAGCTCTCGGGACCCAAACATGAAAGGCAAAGCTGTAAGACGTTTGGACCGTCGTGTTTGCAGTACCCACTTCAGTCAGGATGATTTTTTACCAGCAAAGGAAAAGAAAGAAGGCCAGCAGATTCAGTGTGCGATTCTGAGCGGTAATGCGAAACCGATGGCTGTTCTCTGGTGTGCTGCTCCTAAAACTGTCTCCGCTTCATTTTTCCGTATCCATTCTGTCTCCTCATCCATATACTCCTCTTCAGTCCTCAGTCCTCCATAAGTCCTATTCAGCCTCTGCCATGTCTCTTCTGCCATGTCTCACTCGCAATAGAAAAGTTCAGAGCGGTGTTTATCTGCTGGGACTTCACGTATGCGCGCTGTCCTCTATGATGATGTCATCAAATGAAACTATAGCTGGATATCGGGTTTCAGGCTGCTTTGGACTCCAGTTAGGTCGTTTTCACACCAGGAAAGTCTGATAGATCACTTGCTTTGGTCCGGACCAAATTTTTTAATTTTTTTTTTATTTTGGTGCGGTTCGCTTTCAGACTGCACTTTTTTCCCCAAGCGAACTAAAGTCTATAAACAAAAGCACGTGTGCTGAGGTCGCTACGGAGAACAGCACTCGTGCGCGCATCAAGTTCTGACACTTGCTCTTCACGCAAAACGTAAGTAAACCTCGTAAGTTTCGTTTAGTTTCGTCAGCCTCGGTTTCCCATAATGCTCGACATACGACGGGAGCTCGTTAAGTACATAAAGCCAACTTGTGTCGGATCGAGTCCGGTCTGCTTTCTCACCTAAAACAAACCGCACCAGGATTCGTATGGAACCGTGCCGAGACCGACCTTTTTAGGTGGTCTCAGTTCGCTTGTTTGCTCCGGATCGAGACTTTTGTTTTTTATTCACACCAGCCCAAAAGGTCCGAATCAAAGGAGCAAACGAACTCTGGTTCGTTTTAAACTAACCAAACAAGGCAGGTGTGAAAACGACCTTAAAGTCTACACTGACACAGCGAGCTTCTGTGATTTGAAAAGTGCTAAAGTTTGTGTTATTTTGAGACCGCAAACATATGCCCCGAGAACTCACGTTACGGATATCGCAAATCTAAAACATCTCCAGAAGTGCTCCAATTGACACCAAAGTGCTATGGGTGAGTAAAACAACTTGTTTTATTACCGAAATAAGGCTCGGATTGTAAAAAATGTTAATTCTCCTTTAAGATCTTTAACAATGGACCATAATGAAAACATTTTTTTGCGCACACAGAAAGATAACCTTGTGTTGTATAAGTCTCTACATTTACTTATGTTTTTCTCCAATCCAATATTCAGGACCCGAGCACTAGGAAGTGCAATCGCGCAACGTAGACGTCCAATGAGAGCATCCCCTTGTCTATCCCGTCTATCCTTCCCGGCCAATCGCAGCTCGGGATCGTCTAGCGTTCTGAGCTGGGCGGGGCCCCCCGTGCCGGGACCTGCGAAATGATAAACCTCTCAGATAGCGTTTACCACGGAGAGGAGAGGACAAGAGGAGAGATTGAATCGACTGTTTAAGGTAAGAAGCGTATTTTTGGATAGCGTGATAATTTAAAACGGACCGCTTTGTGACACAAAAGCTACTTTGTTTTTTTACGTAGAGGGATAGGAGAGCTCACAGACGTAAATACGATAGACAGTTGTCGCTCGCCATTGGCCTACTGGAGTCTAAGGTTATGTACTGGCGACCTGTGGATTGGTCTGGGAGTAATAATACAGCTTATGATATAGTATTATAATTATAATAGTCATATGTTATAATATAGGTATATAATAATACTATATAATACACGTGTTTATCATAAGTTATTATGATATAGCAGTATAGTTATAATATAATCCTGGGGCATGGAGGGATTTCTATCCAAACATTGAAGTGAGCTTACAGTCTTTGTCTTCCCAGAAGAGAATGGATCTGTTCTGTGCATTCTGGACCCAAGTGTGCCCAAAGACAGGCAACAGTGCATCCTGAAGACAAGCAAGGAGGCCAAAGGCAGTGGACGAACTCCAAGAACAGGCCTCTGAGCAGACTATGTACATATTGTAAATTTATTGTTATTTTTTGTAACATTTTCTACTCTGTCTGTTACCACCATGTTGTCATTTGTTATTAAGTATTTTATATGCGTTTATATGATGACGGTCTGAACAGACCGTCATCATAGTTGGTAGAGCGTTTGTCCATTTTGTGTAATATAGAACCTTTAAACTGTTCACTTATAATGTCAACCATGTAAATCTCAACAATTATTATAATATAATAACAATGTTTTTCTCCAATCCAATATATTCTATTCTGCTCCTCCGTAAAGTGCAAAAATCTTCTGTTTTGAAAGAAGTGAGAGAAACATTGAAACACACTGGCCCATGAGAATCCAGCTCGGCTTCCATGTTTCTGTACAGCTGGCAGACACAAATGTCTAGACAACGCGCATCGCAACAAATGCACACTGAAAATTCTCGCACTCTTTCCTCTTGGGGAGTTCATTATCAAAGAGCAGCTCTCTTCAACTAAAGAAGCAAAGCGGCTGCAACCAAACTTTACAAATTACATGGGAAATCCACTCGGGTTTGGTCCGCATTACCGTTGTGCGTGTTAACGGTATGCGCGTTAGCTACACATCCAGGTAAAGAGTCCCAGGTGGCGTACCTTTTTATTTTCCTCTCATCTCATCCATCTCCTCCCCATTATGATAAACACCAAAGAGATAATGGACCCGGCCCATATTAATACGGAAATTTAAATGAGAAATTGTTTTAGCTGGTAATGGGAAATAATGCGTTATGTTAGACATGATTTGTGGAGCTCTGTGTAAAGCTGTATGTATTAAAGGTTGTATAAAGGATTTTCCATGGAAAGAGAAATCCAGCAACTGTTTGTCCTTTTTCAAATGTTGCGCATGTGTGACACCGCCTCCCCTCCTCCACAGCTCCCCAAGTAGAAACACCTCCTTCCGCCTCCTCCTTACGCCAGGAATCATGCTTGTTTACAGCGCTTCAGAATCGCTGAACGAATCGCTGCTGAAGTTACCTGTCCAAAAGTAATTTCGCGACCAACGCGTCAGTCTTTAGACCCTTCGTCTGCTTCAGTGCACGCCATCGCTGGAAGGAATCTCCAAGAATCAACTTTGTTTGGCATCGCGCCTTTTCCCCTTTTCTTCTTTCAGCGACCTCAAAAATTTACTTTTTTTTGTGGCTAACTGATAGTGGATTCTTGTTTGCCATCGCAACAAACTTTGTGCCAACTGGAAGGAAGCTACAGTTGGAAAAAGCCGCTAAGAACTGCTGTGTTGGTTGAGTAAACAGCGTCTTGCATCTGTGGAATGCGTGAGAGGCGTATGTAAACCACATAATCCCAGCGCACCGGCGAGTCAGTTACCCTAGAAATGTATATGTGTTATATACCTATATGTTATATAAGCGACAGTATTATTGAGTAAAAGTGGGCGGCAGTAACTCAGTTGGTAGAGCGTTTGTCCACTGATCCAAAGATTGGTGGTTCAAATCCCGCTCTTGACATAAGAAACATCAGTGGTTGAGCGGTCAGATCCACTGACCCACAGGTTGGCAGGTATGATTTCAGCTCCCACAGATGAACGCTGCCGTTGTGTCCTTGGCCAAGACACTTAACCCTCGCCCCCAGTGTCTGCGTACACTGGTGTGTGAATGTGTGTGTGAATGGGTGAGTGGTTCCTTGTTGTAAAGCGCTTTGGGTGCCTTGAAGGTGGAAAAGCGCTATATAAAGATGTGACCATTACCAAAGTCTTGGTTCATCTTCCCACTACGAGTAAGCCTACCATCATTTTTGTATCTATCTTTTAAAAATACAAAATTTTGTGAATTATTTATTGTTTTGTCTTTCAGATTACTTTGACTTCAATTTATAACTCAGATATTACTTTTCAGGTTACTCTTACTTACAAATTGTGTTAAAGTGTCATAAAGGTGAAAAAAAAAGTTTTACAGTGAAATTTACTCATGGATGTTCTTGTGTCTCAGACTCATTGGGTCAGTGAAATTGATCTCACACACTTGTGCCAATGAGTTCGCCGGGTCTGTCCATTTAAAAAAATTACTCTAGAAGGACGTTCCACATTATTAAGTGGAGCATCATTTTCAAGCAATATGGGAAAGAAAAGGGATCTCTCTATTCCCCAAAAGCGTGAAATAGTTGGATACCTTGGACAAAGTATGAAAACCTTAGATATTTCATGAAAGCTTAAGCGCAATCATCACTCATGAGGAAGGTTTCTGCCAGACAAATACATCAGATTAAGAAAGCAGCTGCTAAAATGCCATTACAAAGCAGCAAACAGGTATTTTGAAGAGTCCTGCGAGCATCAAGGTGTAGGATCCTCCAGAGACTTGCACTTATGCATAAACCTATTTGGCCACCCTTAAACAATGCTCACAAGCAGAAATGGTCCAAAAATACATTTTCAAACAGTCTTGTTCACTGATGAGTGCCATGCAGTCCTGGATGGTCCAGATGGATGGAGTGGTGGATGGTTGGTGGACAGCCACCATGTTCCAACAAGGCTGCTACGTCAGCAAGGAGGTGGTGGAGTCATGTTTTGGGCCGGAATCACGGGGAGAGAGCTGGTCGAGCACCTTCAGGGACCTGTTAAGATGTTTTGATTGAAATAACTTTTGATTTCAGCAATATGCTATTGAAAAATAAACACATGACCATTCTCAGTTCTTTACAACAATAACACGGTTTGAAACTTTGCTGTGCATAATAATTTGGAACAGTGCGTTTTATTTTTGAAAAATAAATAAATAAATAAAAATAAATAAAATAAAATCATTGTGAGTTTTTTTCAGTAACATTCGGATTGTACTCTAAAGGTTCATGACCTAAATTATGATGACTGTCATTTATATTGACAATTTGGCAAAATCAGAGAATATCATTTGCATAATAATTTGGAAAGCAGTGTAAACCTCCCTATTCATTCATTAATCTTTTACACATGATTTAAGACATTTTGTGCTCGTGTCTGCTATATAGTTAAAATTTGGTTAAAAACATGGATCATTATGTTATGTTTTGGATATTTTAAATTGCAATTATGATTTACAATCACAAAATAAAAGTTACAAGTTTCCTGATTTCCTCTGTCCTTATTTGATACTTCACTGTTAAGTACATCACAGCAAAGTGGGTAGTCAGGAGTAGATGTTTTGTTTTCAATTTGTTCCAAAATCGCTGAAAAAAATCTTGAATAGAGCAGAATAAATATTACTCACAAAAGCATCAATGACACCAAATACAACTTTGAGTGTGTAAATGAGAAGGGAACAATTGTGACATGGTTCAAAGCTCAAAGTAAATTTTCAATAATACGCATTTTTAAAAATTAAATTTTTTCATTGCTGTTTTTTTTTTTTTGCCATTGCCATTGAAGAAAAACTATCCATATTGCACGTAATTGATTCTTGTGAGCTTTAACCAGTGTCATAAAGCTGTTACCTTTTCAAAAACAGACCTGAAGTTGCATTTTGTTTCATTCACACGTTGAGTGATCCTTTGTTATTAGTCTGTCTACATCACCAAACCTCAAACTGCTCTGTTCCACCTTGTGATGTCATGAAGTGGTAATTTTCAAGTTAACGGCTACATTTTACATTTTGTTTTGCAATTCCAGGGCTGAAATCATCCAAATGATTCAAGAGAATGTGTTTCCCTCCTGTATTACCACATGACATCACAAGGTGGAACAGAGTGTTTTCTGTTTGAGCCTAAGTATGCAGGATTTATAACATATTAAACGTGTGAATGAAACACCACAACTTGTTGGTTTTTTTTGAGGAAAGATAACAGACCAGAAAATAGGCCCCACGTTTTCTCTCCACCTCGTAATATCATGTGGTAATACAGGAAGTGCTCCAGTGTGTTTTTAAACGCCACACACCTTCACTAAAATCATTTGGATCGTTTCAACCTGGAGTTGCCAGTCTCTCCTGAACAAAAGATAGCTGGTAACTGGTAAAGTTAACTACCACCATATGCAGGGGCGTTCTTTGACGGGGGCCACCTGGGCAATTGCCCCTAGCGGCGCCCCCCCTGCGATGGCGCGAAGAAAAAACAAAACAAAACAAAAAAACGGTGCGGAGTGCGGGCACATGGGTGTGCGGAGGCGCGGGCACGCGGAGCAAGGATCCGCGCGGATCCTTGTGCGGGGGGTGGGGGGCTGGTGCTGGCTCGTGAAGACAGAAGAAGGTGAAGACAGTTACGTGAAGACAGAGTAGCGCGAAATGGTTCAGGTATGACAGTCTGACTCTGACCTCTCGCGCTAGGCAACACTGCGAGCACAGTACAGAGTTTGTTTTAGGGGGAGGGGCCAGGGGGGCCAAGAGTGGCTTTCGCCCAGGGCGCAAATCACTCTAGGAACGCCACTGACCATATGACATCACAGGGTGGAAGAGAGCATTTTAAGCTGTGGAGATTTAGATAGAGTGACAAACAAAAAACAACTCCAGGTATGTTTTTAAGGAGGTAACGACACTCTAATATGGTTTAAAACTCACAAGAGACAATTTTGCGTTAAATTAAAGGGATAGTGCTTTTTTTTATGTTAATCTGTATGGCTTCCCCTTCAACAGTGTCCTGAGATTAACACTGATTTACCCATGACAGCGCAATGTGATCCCGGTTCTCCTCCGGTAACGTAGCTCGTAAACGTAGGTCCGGTAAGTTCGCGGGGTCATTTAATAAAGCTTTTCAAAACAACATTTGTCCAAAAAGTGATATATTTGCGTCACAAACAGTTGCCCGCTAAAAATTCAGCAGCGTATTTCGCATTCGCATATTTTCTCTCAATTTGTATCACTGCGCCCACGTTATCTCTATTAGCCTGTTCAATTATAAACTTCCGCTTACGGCGTACCGCATCCACCCTACACATCCGCTAAATCAGGGGTGTCAAACATGCGGCCCGGGGGCCTGATCCGGCCCTCCAAGACCTTTAATCTGGCACTCAGCTGACTTTCTATTAACATATTTTAATTATATTTTAATTTTCTATTAAAATAATATTCATTTTCTATTAAAATTCTATTAAAATTTCTGTGCAGTTTAGCATAGCAGCGTCTCCAGCGCCTCGGTGCGTGGCCCCTCCCACCAGAGCAGCACAAATGAAGACTCGCCTCTTTCCAAACGCTCTTAAAGGACCATCATTTTGACTGTTGACGTGACGCCCTCATCAGCAAAATGTCAAAAATGAGAAAAGTGGACGCCGAGTGCAGGATTTTCCAAGAAAAGTGGACTAATTCTTATTTGTTGACGGAGGTGAATGGGAAACCTGTATGCTTGTGTTGAAACTGCATTTTTCTTAAAGTTGGTTGTTCATAATATTATAATATTTTGTAAAAGAAAAAAATTCATCAAATAAAAAACACTTCTGTAATAGATTTGTGTTTCTCTGGACAAATATTTGGACTTATTTCTATTTTTGGGTATATTTGCCATGAGTTTTCTGATCCGGCCCCTTTGGGATCAAAGTAGGTTGGATACAGCCCCCGGACCAAAATGAGATTGACACCCCTGTGCTAAATGTTAACAGGCTAATAGAGCTAACGTGGGCGCAGTGATACAAATCGAGAGAGAAAACATGCGAATGCGAAATATATAATAAAAAGACAACTGTCTGGGACGCAAATATATCACTTTTTGGACAAATGTTTTGAGAAGAAAAACAAACTTTATTAAATGACCCTGCGAACTTACTGGAACTACGTTTACGAGCTACGTTACCGGAGGATAACCGGGACCAGATCACGCTGTCATGGGTAAGTCAGTGTTAATCTCACGAAACTGTTGAAGAGGAAGCCATACAGATAACATATAAAAAAACAACAACGCACTATCCCTTTAAATTAAATTACCACAATACACCTAAAATTCTAGGTATAAAAAATAGCTTGTATTTTTGATGTAACTGCAACACTCAATCACAATCCTTTGCATTACCACCTTGACATTTATTTCTGACAATCGCGCCACAGAACACAGAAAGAATTCTATGAAACAATGCCAACAAAACAGCCTTGAATCTTCAAACGGAGATTCTGCATTTTTCAGAGAGGCTGGGTGTGCGGGGGAGGCGCATAGAGTGACAAGAAAGCCCTCCTGGTGCATTATGGATCAGAGGAGGTCTAGAGCCCACTTAGAAGCATTGTAAGAGCTGCTACTCTCTCCTCCACCAAGGACCACGAAGCAGCAGGCCCTCAGGTACAGCCTGTTTTTCCATATATTTCTTTACTGGTGCTGAGCTGGTTGTTATCAGTAATTATCATGCTGTTTGAGAGAATACAGGCATTGATGTTTATGCTGTGCTAGTCGGGTGCTACATGATAATATGGAAAGCTTTGAAGAGCTTGTTATAGAGGTGCATTGTGTAACTTTTGTGGTTTTGAGGGTCTGTCACATGTTTGTTTCTATGAATAAGTCACTGGTCTGCCTGCAATGTTCCACAGTGTGACATTAAATAGCTCTACCTTACATTTATTAAGCTACAGGTGGTTTTATAGCTCAAAAATACCTAGACAAACACAGGGCTCTCAAGTTTTGAGCGGGGTCGTGCGTGTGACTGTAATTTCCGAGGACGGGGGGTGGGGGGTGGGGGGGGGGGGTGCGAGTGAACAATTTTTGGCGCTTGAATTGCGTGAGAAATTATATAAATGAAGTTATTACCTGATGGTTCTCAGTTTGTTTTATCATCACCGCACTTTGTCAGTGCGCGCTGAGAGGGGCGGGGAGGAGGGAGCGGGACATTTTTAACGGATTCATGTAAGAGTCTGGTCAATGCACCGGGCCCGGGGGATGGCGAGCAGACGCGCCGTCCCCCCCTCCCCCTGTTCCCCCTGCTCCGGGGGCGGCGCTGAAAACGCGCGGAGCCTGCATAAACTAAGCCACACAGACCGATTTTCTGGGCACAAAAAAAACAAACAAAAAAAAACAACACTAATCAGCGTGAGAAATGTGTGAATACGTCGAATTGCGTGTGTCACACTCTCAATGCCTGAGCCTTGAGAGCCCTGCAAACAGGCATTCAGACTGTGTATCCACAGATCTGACCTGTAACTTCGCGTTCATGTGAGGGCAAGGAGTGTCTCGATTCTAATTTTGATCAAGGGCTCAGGCCATGACCGAGGACTACATACCCTTTGACACGAAGTAAGTTCTTGACCAGACTTGAAACGAAGGGGTACGCCTACAAGCTCAGGCAGGTTTTGGGATCAGGATGGCAGTGTCACATCGACCAGCCAAGAAGTCTCATAAATGTATTTTCAGCAGTTATTATTGATTAACAGTTTAGCAGGTTTACAATTATGACGGTTATGTTCTACGTTACTGTTAGGTCGTTTTCACACCAGGAAAGGCCGATAGTTCACTTGCTTTGGTCCGAACCAAATAAAAAAAAATATATATATATATTTTGGTGCGATTCGCTTTCACACTGCTGTTTTTTTCCCAAGTGGACCAACATCTATAAACAAAACCACGTGTGCTGAGGTCGCTCAGCCACTGGAGAGAAATGAGCCGTGTCAAAATGCTGTGTCCATATCCGGTAGGAGGAGAATAATAGTGTTACGTGCTACTGTATAAATAAAACGCGGTCCCGTTCATTGTTTTTTTTTTTTCTTTTCGCATGAAAACACACATTCCCGATCATGTACCATGACACTCTACACATCAAATGAAACCTTACAGTCTCCTCTTTTTGACTATGCAATTCATTTCCCGGCACAACAATCACTCCCCGAGCACATGGGGCTTTTATACGGAAAAGCATAAAACGAGGTTTGTTACTTTGCTTACCTTGAAGGCTCTGGACAGGTCAAACTCAGTATTTCACCATAAGCTTGGTCTCAATCTGTCCGTAAGGATCCAGCGAATAGAATCCAGTAAAACAATTTAGTCCAAAACACGTGTTAGATCCATTACGACGTGTGATCCGGCAACATGCTTGTCGTTGTTTATCCAAACGTGTACTATCTGGTGTGAAAACAACCAGCCCTTGCGGAAAGCGGAGCCCAAATGTCCTTCTGCGGCTCTCGTAATCAAAATGGCTGCCTCTATATGGGGAAGATCCCCCTTTTATGCAGTTATATCTAAGTCCAACAGAATACTTTGATTTCATGATGGAAGTGAAAAGGCTTGGAAAACACTGTATTTTTGAATGGGTATCTTCAATTTCGGTAATTAACGGGTAAAAAATCTTACACACTGTCCCTTTAAGTACAAAAAGCCAACTTCTGTCGGATCGAGTCCGGTCTACATTCTCACCTCAAACGAACCGCACCAGGATTCGAATGGAACTGTGCCGAGACCAAGCTTTTTAGGTGGTCTCGGTTCGCTTGTTTGCTCGAGATTTTTGGTTTTTATTCACACCAGCCCAAAAGGTCCGAATCAAAAGAGCAAACGAACTCTGGTTCGTTTTAAACGAACCAAACAAGGCAGGTGTGAAAACAACCTTAGTGAACTGTTGTTGCGGTTTTAATTGTAGTGATGTCTGTTTAGCCGACGTTATCGTTTTCATCGAACTTTCATGCATAAACAAGCTAGTTTTTTTGTCGAGCTGAGATACCCGATAATCCTTGACATTTGTTTCCTTTTGTTTGCGTCAATTGTTGTCGCCTCTGTAGACGTAGCAGCCAGGTAGAGGCAAGGGATGATGACACAAACGGTAATTGAGTGGCGTCCCATTTCTTAGGGGAAGATTTGTACCCCGAGCCCTCTCAGCTCGGTATGGAAGGGCAAGACAAAGATGTAGATAAAGGGCAAGGGGTAAGACAGAGTAATGGGACGCAGCCTTGGTCTGGTTTGGTCTCCATGAAGTTAGAAAGGTTTAATGGCATATTATGAAACATTCCAGACATGGAGAAAAGCATTTGACAGACCCTCCACAATAAAACATTTTGGTTTTGGCAATAAAAGATAACACAATGATCTAAATATTTTATGAGTTAGCAGTTAATACGCCATAAAACTTCCTCTTTAAGATTAAATAGCTTTTGTAAAACTTTTGTGGCTTTAGGATCCATACCCAGTGCTTATATTTTATCTCTGCTCTGTCTTTGTAACCCCAAAGATGAAAAATCTCAAAACAACACAATATATTTTCCACTTTGAACATCCTCTTTGCCCAAAAACACTGCTTGAGTCTGGGCATAATTTATAATTCATGTCCCAAGGGCCCTGGAGGTTCAAAGATAAGGTACGACTCCAAACATCACCTCTCATCTCATCACCAAAGATTATCAAGTTTGTATTGACTGACAGCACTACATTGTTTGGAATTTAGTACATG
Source organism: Paratrypauchen microcephalus (assembly GCA_036785185.1). Classification (NCBI taxonomy): domain Eukaryota; kingdom Metazoa; phylum Chordata; class Actinopteri; order Gobiiformes; family Gobiidae; genus Paratrypauchen; species Paratrypauchen microcephalus. The sequence continues at coordinate 465,247 of JAVJIX010000003.1, forward strand.
ACAAGTTTATAGTTTTTTGGTAGAAAATTGATATGAGTGGATGTGAAATATGCAAAAATGTAACTGTACAGAAGCTGCTCGTTCCAGGGTTTAAGGCGCTTTTTTTTCTGTCTTAAATACAGTAGTTCATTGTTAACAGTTTTGCAGTGCTCCAAAGTTATTCCTCACTTACCTATAAATTCAGAGAATCCTAATAATTCACCACAGTGGCTTTTAAAGATCCCATGACATGGTACTTCTTGATGCTTTTATATGGTGCCTTAATGGTTCCCTAATACTGTAAATGAATCCTTCTTCAAAATCAACACTCAGTGCATGAGAAAGACACATGTACACAGTGAGAGTCAGAATATCTCTCTCTGAACACCTCATTCTGGGCCTTGTTGCTTGAATGCAAATGAGGACACAGATAGGTTAGAGGAGCGGGTGTGGGGGGGGCAAATGCGCCGCTGGTTAGGTGCCCTGTGCGCTGTCTCCCACCTCCGCGTTTTAAGCGCGGAGGAAGAAAGGAGAGGAATTTCAATGAAAAAACACATTTTCACAGAAAATAAAATTAAACCACTGCTGTTTCAGAGGTCCAGAGGGTCGGGTAAAGGACTTCCGAGCCTAGAAACACTTGCACGTGCCTCCAGGCAAATAAAAAAAACGCATTTCGCATTGCGTAGCTCCTTCGCGGTCCAAACTCTCTGGGCGTGATTTCCAGAGACAGGGGGTGGACATCCAGACGGTGGTGGAACTGCATTTGCATTTCTTTTTTCGATGTGATATCACATATTTGCCTTGTTCAGAATCATCTGTTTGAGCTGTGTTTTTTTCTAACGCAGAAAAGGACCGCAAATGCTCAGTTTAGACATTTCGCAACTTTTAGCCATGGGGGGGGGCCTAAACAGGGTAGGGAAGCTCACATTAACGTTCAAAAACCTCAGAAAGTGAACATTTCATGCCATGGGACCTTTAATGCTTTTTGGAACTTTGGAGTTTTGCTGACATGGTAATGCTAACAACAACTAGCCTGCTAATAGTGCTCTCCCTGATCCTTGAGCAGCTGTTTTTTTTTTTCCTTTTTGTGTATGCTGATGCTGATAGCACACAGCTGACTTAAACCTCTGGAAAAAAAAAAAAAAAAATTTTCCTGAAATCAGCATCTCTACATGTATTACAGCCATTCCATTCCAGCGTCTGTTGAATTCCAACACAAACACAAAGCTGAGCTACTTCAGTTCTTGCACCAGGAGTGGAATAAAGTCACCCAAGAACAATGTGAAAGACTTGTGGAGAGCATGCCAAGACGCATGAAAGATGTGATTAAAAATAAGGGTTATTGCTACAAATATTTCTGATTTCTGAACTCTTCTTAAGTGTAAACATTAGTATTATGTCGTTTTAAAATGAATTTGATCTTGTTTCTTTGCATTGTTTGAAGTCTGAAAACATGTATCTTTTTTGTTATTTTGACCATTTGTCATTTTCTGCAAATAAATGCTCTAAACGATAATATTTTTATTTGGAATTTGGGGCAAATGTTGTCAGTAGTTTATAGACTCAAACAAAAATGTTCCTTTTGCCCAAACACATACCTATAAGAAGTAAAATCAGAAAAACGGATCATTTTGCAGTGGTCTCTTATTTTTTTCCAGAGCTGTATTTTGATCTCGAGAGCTGCTTACGGTATACAGTGAACCCTCGCTCTATCGCGGTTCACTGTTCGCGCCCTCGCTGTTTTGCAGATTTTATTTTTTTCAAAAAATTTTTTTTTCAATTTTTTTTTTTTTATAGTGTAACATTGTGTTCTGCGTCCTGATTAGCTAAGAGACTAGCCCAGGACTAAACGTGGACTAAACCAGGTCTAGACCAGAACTAAACCAGGTCTAGACCAGAACTAAACCAGGTCTAGACCAGGTCTAAACCAGGTCCAAACCTGGACTGGCCCTGGACTAAACTAGGACTGGACCAGGTCTAAACCTGGACTAAACCAGGATTAAATCACTCCGTGCGGCTCTTGCGTTCATTTGTGCGTTTTCGGTTTGTGGCTCAGGCTGAGACGACGCGGTCTGGGCGCCGCGGTTCTATCTCGTGCTCGCAGCCCCGGTGTACGCGCGACACGTGCTGCTCTGTCAAGGATTTGTCCACGATGAACCCCTCATTGTGGACAAATCCGTGACAGAGCGTCTGTGTCTCCCCCCACGCGTCACTATTAATACATTTTGTTGAAAATCTATGAAAGTTTGAGTGTTTAAACTAGAGACAAATGTGAGAAAATGTTAATACCAGTCTGAGAAAAATGTATAATGTGTGTAGTGAGGCATTTACAGCCTTAAAACATGTAGAATAATTGTAAAATATAAAATTGTCCTACTTCGCGGATTTCTCTTATTGCGGCTTATTTCTGGAACCTAACCCCCGCGATAAACGAGGGATTACTGTATACAGAAAACACACTGTTCCACTTTGTAATGTCATGTGCTAATACAAGAAGTGCTCCACTGTGTTTTTAAACTCCATACACCTTCACTAAAATCATATGGATGATTTCAATGCTCGAAATGCCAATTTCTATTGACCAAAAGGTCCAGAGTCGCTGTTAACTTGAAAACTACTGCTTCATGACATCACAAGGTGGAACAGAACATTTTGATGTAAGAAAAACTACGAGCCTAACATCATTGGACTGGTAAGAAAGCTAACCAGTTCAATAACCAGAGCTGACGAAGCCTCTCGGATGAGCGGCGAAACGTTTTCAACCAAACAAACTTTGTCCAGTTGACAAATTGAACTTCTCCTTTGATCATTTTGATGTAGACGATCTAATAATAAAGAGTTACTAAAACATGTGTGAATGAAACAAAACACAACTCCAGGTATATTTTTGAGGAGGTAACAGCATTGTAACATGACTTAAAGCTCACAAGAGTTAATTTTGTGTAATATAGCACCATGACACTTGACTGACCCTCACACCGATGGGCCTTGGAGTCCTTGGTCAACCATTTCCGTAGAAATCTCCACACTTTCCCGTTTGAGATTTATGGCCAGCTCGAGTCCTCCAGCCTATCGCTGATTCATACCCCTTTCTCCATACTATAAAGCTTTGATAGGCCATTTGCCTAATAATATACTGGCTCTGGATTACAATGTCCGCCCTCCCACCTTCTGCGTTCACCAGTGTCACTTTATGGACTGGGGAGGCTCATAACTCCATCTGATACTAGAAGACAACGTTTGCGAACAGGAGAAGAATGGCTATTATTTTGTTCCAAACTACAGGCTATTTGCTGCAACTGGTAAACAGAGATAAAACTAAAGGGATGTTGTATTTTTTCGGAAGCCATAGAAAGAACGTGAATTTCTAACCATGATTGGAGAACTTTTGAGGTGAAGAGTTTACCTCTTGAGTGGTGGCGGTGCAGTGGTATGGGCTGTTTTTGTGTTCCTGAGCAATACACTTCTCTCACATAGCTCACATTGGTCCAGATCATTTCAGGGGGTCAGTTTTGAATGCAGCATTAATAAGAAAAGTAAGGAATGTCACAGGTTTAACTTTTGTCATACCCATAGATTCTATGTATAAACGGACATAACTAACCCGCTAGCCGTTCCAAAGAAAAAGTGAACGTGGGGGCACTTCTGGCTCATTGCTCTTTAATGATCCACATGAAGGCTTCTTTCCTCTTTATTCTTTTGTCAGTTATCTGGTCCGTCTCCTCAGAACATGTGGAATCTTAGTAACAGAGCAGGACATGAGTTGACCACTGGGGGCAGTTGTGAACACAGTGACTTGAACCAGCTGACTTAGACTTGGACTGCGTCCCATTACTCTCTCTTACCCCTTCCCCTTTATCTACGTCTTTGTCTTGCCCCTCGATACCGAGCTGAGAGGGCTCGGGGTACGAATGTTCCCCTAAGAAATGGGACACCACCCGATTACCGTTTGCGTCATCATCCCTTGCCTCTACCTGGCTGCTACGTCTACAGAGGCGACAACAGTTGACGCAAACAAACGTAAACAAATGTCAAGGATTATCGGGTACCTCAGCTCGACAAAAAAACTAGCTTGTTTATACATGAAAGTTCAATGAAAACGATAACGTCGGCTAAACGGACATCACTACAATTTAAACGGCAAGAACAGTTCACTAAAAGTAACGTATAACATAAGCGTCATAATTGTAAACTGCTAAACTGTTCAAAATACATTTATGAGACTCCCTGGCTGGTCGATGTGACGCTGCCATCCTGATCTCAAAACCTGCCTGAGCTTGTAGGCGTACACCTTCGTTTCAAGTCTGGTCGAGCTCTTACTTAGTGTCAAGGAGTATGTAGCCCTCGATTGTGGCCCTGGCCCTTGATCAAAATTAGAATCTGGACACTCCTTGCCCTCACGTGAACGCCCAAAACCAAGGGGTAAGACGAAGGGGCAAGACAGAGAAATGGGACGCAGCCTTGGACTTAGACAAACTTTATTGATCCACAAGGAAAAAACAAATAAATGCTTTTCTCACCTCATTTTTCTTGAGTCTTTTCCATCTGATCTAAAAACTGTCCTGGACGCCTCCATGTTTGTTTATTTGTCGCTCTATTTTGTCCGTTTTGGTCACTTCTCGAATTTACCGCCCTCTTGTGGTTGTTTAAGAGAACACAGCTTTGACATTAGAAACATTGGAAGTAAAAATGTAGTGCATAAACAAGTCTTTAGTCCTTTAGTCCTGGCTGGTGTGGTATAAGTGACTGTGTTTCTGTAAATGACATCTAAGAAGCCATTAAAAGTTCTTTATATCTTGGAAACAAACATATTGCACAACGTTTCAACTGAAGACACACTAGACACAAGTTCAGAATATCCACACTTAAATTGTTGGCTGCCATGTTGTTTACACAGTTGCATCTTGCTGTCATCACCATAGGCAGTTATTAGTCCAAAGACATGCCCATAACTGTCGGCGCTTTCACACATGGGGCTGCCTACGCTAACGGAGCCCGGCTGAGGAATCAGATCAGTTTTACAATGGCAAGTTTGCACCATCTCGTATCCTGCCAAGATCTGTCTGATGTGCATGGTTGGTAGGTCCTAACCTCCAGCCTCTCATAATATCAAAATACTGTATTTACCTGCATACTTGTTCTTCTTGACACGTATAGTTCACTGAAAAGAAAAATGTGTGAGAATATGGAGCAGGAGTAAATAAGTTTATACTTCCACCTGCTCCATTTTGAGCAAAAGGAACTGCAGAGACATGTGACATACGTTTATTTGTTTGTATTTTGAGTTTGTATTTGTGAAATTACGCTTAAATGGAACCTCCAAGTTGCTCAAATAAACATAAACAAACAAAAATGTTCGAAAGTCCACAATTCCATTTTCATAATGTGGCTAGTATGTAACTTTACTAATCCACTATCAGTTTGTTTCCATAGAGGTAATATTGCTTAATTTAAAATGTTCCACAATATGGTGTTAAATACCGATGGCTTTAATCTGATACCTTGGAAGAAAAAAAAAAAAGTATTCTGATTTCAGTCTGATCTGGTCTGTCACTTGTCACCATACTGAGGAACATTTCAGACAAAGTAATGAGATGTCCCCTCCATCAGAAAAGCTGCATAATATACTTTTAAAGGTCCCATGGCATGAAATTTTCACTTTCTGAGGTTTTTGAACATTAATGTGAGCTCCCCTACCCTGTTTAGGGCCCCCCAATGGCTAAAAGTTGCATAATGTCTAAACTGAGTATTTGCGATCCTTTTCTGCGTTTGAAAAAAACACAGCTCAAATGGGCGATTCTGGACAAGGCACCTTATTGACGTCAGATCGAAAAAAGAAATGCTAATTCAGTTCCACCACCGTCTGGATCTCCACCCCCTGTCTCTGGAAATCACGCCCAGAGAGTTTGGACTGCGGAGGAGCTACGCAATGCGAAATGCGTTTTTTTATTTGCCTGGAGGCACGTGCGAGTGTTTCTAGGCTCGGAAGTCCTTTACCCGACCCTCTGGACCTCTGAAACAGCAGTGGTTTAATTTTATTTTCTGTAAAATTGTGTTTTTTTTTCATTGAAAAGGCTGTCCTTTCCTCCTTCGCGCTTACACACGTGGAAGTGGAGCCAGGCACAGCGCACCGCTAAAAGAAGGAACCAGCGGCGCATTTGGCCCCCCCCACCCACTCCTCTAACCAATCTGTGTCCTTCTCATTTGCATTCAAGCAACAAGGCCCAGAATGAGTTGTTCAGACAGAGAGATTATGACTCTGACTCTGTACATGTGTCTTTCTCGTGCACTAAGTGTTGATTTTGAAGAAGGATTCATTTACAGTATTAGGGAACCATTAAGGAGCCATATAAAAGCATCAAGAAGTACCATGTCATGGGATCTTTAAAGAAAACATAGTGCTTTGTCTGCTATATCGTTATTATCTATGCCACACATGGGTCATTATGTTATATTTTGGACATTTTAAATCATCAATATTGATCTTAAACAAAAAGGAAAGTGGTGGAGCTCAGTGAGGTATTACAAGCTGAATCCCACTTGCCCTTTTACAGTGCGTCACAACGAAGTGCCACATGCTGTTGGTCTCTTCTATGGACAGCTACACACTAACTACCAGTGTTGGACTGTGTTACTTCAAAACTGTAATGTGTAATGTATTACTTGTTACTGTCATTTCAAAGTAATGTGTTACATTACAATATTACTGTATTTAAAATGTCAGGCATTACACTACTATTGCATCACTTTCAGGTTACTCTCACCAAAGTAACTGGAAATATGGATTTGGCTAAATGTAGCTCAGTTAGCTCATCACACATCCAAGGGAAGGTGATGTGTATCTGACTGAGCGATGCTTATGGTTAAAAACAGTAGAATATAAAAGCCACAGTGATGGCTCATGGCACAGCACAAGGAGCAATCTCAAGAACAGACAAAAGGTCAAAGTCTGGAAAAATTGTGATAGAAATACTGTAACTTTAGGCTTAAACGATTTTTAAACGTGCGACAAAAAGCGCACACCACAGACACGACAAAAATCATATGAGACTTAAAATCTCCGACTGCAGCAGGATATGGCTGCGGACCACAGGCTATAAAGTTGTCAGCGCAATTGCGTCAGATGTTTCCTGTGTACAGTAAAACGACTCGCTTTGAGGCTCTTAAGTGTGCAAAAGATCAGAGCTCAGCACTTTTAGTTTAGATACAAGTTCAAACGTGTTACTATTATTTGTGAAATGTGGTGCAATTCTTCAGATACATGATTTTTAAAGCATGAAAGATCGGTGATAAAGTACACAGGAAGTAGAGTCACTATCGCTAATCCGCAGCTTCACCTCGATCCGTGCGCTGTGTGGATGTAAATGGACACACCTGAGGAACTACTCTCGCTTTTCACTTCCAAACTTTTTACCCTTCAAACTGGATTAATAGCGTGGTTTTGTGGACTGGGTGTCATTATTTACGGAGGCCAATTTCTATGGATAATGTGGATGAGATGCTGCACTTTAACTTTACCGCTTTAAGAAAGGTGAGTAATAAAGTCTTCATTATTTTCACTATATCCCGAGTAGGGATGGGAATTGATAAGATTTTTACGATTCCGATTCCATTATCGATACTGCTTAACGATTCGATTCTTTATCGATTCTCTTATCGATTCTAATTTGGGGAAAAAAGGAGAACAAACTGTTTGATAAGCACCAAGATTAGCACTAGTCCTGGTCTAGTCCTGGTTTAGTCCTGGTCTAGTTCTGGTCTACAAACTGTTTGATTAGCAGAACAAACTGTTTGATTAGCACCAAGATTAGCACTAGTCCTGGTCTAGTCCTGGTCTAGACCTGGTCTAGACCTGGTCTAGTCCTGGTCTAGACCTGGTCTAGACCTGGTCTAGTCCTGGTCTAGTTCTGGTCTAGTCCTGGTTTAGTCCTGGTCTAGTCCTGGTTTAGTCCGGTTTAGTCCTGGTCTAATCCTGGTCTAGTCCAGGTCTAGTCCAGGTTTAGTCCTGGTCTAGTCCTGGTCTAGTCCTGGTCTAGTCCTGCTTTAGTTCTGTTTTAGTCCTGGTTTAGTCCCGGTTTAGTGCACAGTCTAATGTTGACACAAGCTGCTGCTTTCACCTAATATCTCCATTTGATGCAGAAATAATATCATAATAATGTGACTCACCCCGTGTCGCTCTGTTGTCGGAAAATGTGCGTGTCTCCACGTGTATTCGCTTATATCCCCGGACTTTCTGCTACTAAAGTATCCGACCGCACTTTGTACACGAGCTCCGGAGAAACTAACCTGTCCCGAACGTCTCCCGAACATGTCATGTGTCCAAGTAGAAATTAAAAGTCCATTTTCACAAACGTTCTTCTCGTCATGCGAAAATAGAATATAAACTCCGTATCAGTGAACCGGCGAATCACGTATCAATCCCACCACTTTTGTGCGTAATTCGTGCTGGCTGGAATCGTTAAGAGAATCATTAGATAAACTGCTAATCGATTCCATGGAATTGAAACTCACGGAACCAGTTCTCAACAGGAACTGGTTCTCGATTCCCATCCCTAATCCCGAGTTTGTAACTTGCGCCCCTGTGTCCATCATTCCGTCTGTCCCTGACGCTCTGTGTTATCGGCTTTTACCGTAGTGTTGCTGATGTTTAGTGGTTATGATCTGACAGAGCAGCTCAGAGTCACAAAAACACCACACACACGAGGAGTGCAGCGGCTTCAAAATCGCACATGAAGCAAATCTCAGCCAAAATCGGGCAAATTCTCCTATAGCGTGTGGCGGCCTTTAGCCTTGCTTCTCTTGTCCTCATTGCTGCTATTCGCAACAGGGATCATACTGATAATTTCCGGTTTCCCCCATCAACACAAAAACATGCTTCATAGATAAAATCCTCAGGCTGAGGTCCTGACTAAGTCTAGTAATAAGATCATGGAGATGGGTCCCCGGGCGCCTGAAAGATGAGCTGCCCACTGCTCCTGAAAGGATGGGTCAAATGCAGAAAATAATTTCCCTACAGGGATAAATAAAGGATAATTAAAAAAAAAAAAAAAAATCAAAAAGCTGGCGTTGTTGAAACACTGTTGAAAGCGGTGGCATATCTTCAACAACAACTCTGCCACGAGTCTCTTAACCTCTTGAGGCCAAAGAATCTCAGCGCGGGAGAACATTCATTTTGGTTGTTTTGTGTTTTATTGCCACTCTCATCCTCTGCTTGCTTCCTTGCTAACTTCATGTTACTATGGCCAGTGTTGGGAAAGTTCATTTTCTACATGAACTAGTTCAAAGTTCAGTTCACACATTTCAAAATGAACTAGTTCGTTCATAGTTCATAATTGTTTATAGTTAGTAGTTCGTTCATAGTTCCAAAAAATGAACTAGTTCATAGTTCTTTTTTTTTTTCCAATACATTGCTGCGAGCTATTATTTTTCAATATCATTGCCAAAGCCCATATAGAATAATAGACAGCAATTATTATATCAGTTTTAACAATCAAACCATGTGTTAGATTCCATCTATAATTCCATCTAGATTCCAACTATAAATAACGGTCCCCATAATGATAAAACACCTGCAATTCAACATAATAAAGAAAATACTTAAATAACCCCGATATGGTATGACTTAATTATCTAAGAGACTTAAAGGTCCCATGGCATGACATTTTCACTTTCCGAGGTTTTTGAACGTTAATGTGAGCTCCCCTTCCCTGTTTAGGCCCCCCCCCCCATGGCTAAAAGTTGCGAAATGTCTAAACTGAGCATTTGCGGTCCTTTTCTGCGTTACACAAAACCAGTGTTGAAACGGGCGAGTTTGGACAAGGCACCTTTTTGACGTCAGATCGGCAAATGCAGCTCCAGCCCCTCCCTCTGTCTCCGCTCAGCGTCCCTGTATATCCCGCCCATAGAGTTTGGAATGTGAATGCGCTACAATGCGAAATGCGTTTTTTTATTTGCCTGGAGGCACGTCCGAGTGTTTCTAGGCTCGCAAGTCCCTTACCCGACCCTCTGGACCTCTGAAATACCAGTGGTTTAATTTTATTTTCTGTGTAAATATGCTTTTTTTCATTGCAAAGTCTCCCATCTGTCTTCCTGTGTTAAACACGGAAGCGAGCAGACAGCGGTGCAGAGCTGCGCTTCCAGCGGGGGAAACCCGCCCCCCCGCTCCTTAGCCAATCTCTCTTTCCTTCTCATTTGCATTGAAGCAGCAACACCCAGAATAAAGCATTTTAGACACATATCTAGCCTCATGAAGACTGTCAGAGTCATATCTCATGCAGTGAGTGTTGATTTTGAAGAAGGATTCATTTACAGTATTAGGGAACCATTAAGGAGCCATATAAAAGCATCAAGAAGTACCATGTCATGGGACCTTTAAGAAAACAAAATAAACCCGCAAATTAACATGAGTGATTCCCCCTTTAATGTGGCCCCCTTTAGCGCACCACTATGCGCTGTTTCTCACAAGACCAGGAAGTGCCGCACGCTGCGCAAGAGGGAGAGAAGGAGAGAGGGAGGGAGGTGCCGGTCGGAAATTTCAGATGGATGGATCATAAATCTGAGACCCTATTGAACGAAGTTAAAGAGATAGCGCGTGTCGTTCACAGACACCAGAATGAACTCGTTCACAGTTTGTTCATCAGGCAGTAATACAGAGCGTTCAGTTCACGTTCACCCAAAATATGAACGCGTTCATGAACTATCGTTCAGTGAACATGTTCAGGGACAACACTGACTATGGCATTACACCTCTGTAAATGTTTAGTGAAATTACTGGTGCTATTTCGGGCAGTGGACAGTTCTTTAAAGGAGAATTAACGTTTTTTACAATCTGAGCCCGTTTTTTACAATCTGAGCCTTGTTTCTGAGCCTTATCTGAGCCTTAAGTTGTTTTACTCACCCATAGCACTTTGGTGTCATATGGAGCACTTCCGGAGATGTTTTAGATTAGTGAGTTCTCGGGGCATATAATATATGCCCCGAGAATATAATATATGCCCCGAGCGGTCTCCAAATAACACAAACTTTAGCACTTTTCAAATCATAGAAGCACAATGTCTTAGTCTACACTTTCGTTTGAGTCAAAAGTGGCCTGTAATCCGAGATTTATCCATAATTTACAGCTTTGCGTTTCATGTTTGAGTCCCGAGAGCTGAGAGCGAAATAAGCTGTGACTCCGCACATGCGCACTGGCCTCCTCATCTACTCGAAACTATGGCTAAATCTCGGATTACAGGCCACTTTTGACTCAAACGAAAGCGTAGACTAAAACATTGAGCTTCTATGATTTGAAAAGTGCTAAAGTTTGTGTTATTTGGATACCGCAAACATGTGCCCCGAGAACTCACGTTACGGATATCGCTAAACTAAAACATCTCCGGAAATGCTCCATATGACACCAAAGTGCTATGGGTGAGTAAAACAACTTGTTTTATTACCAAAATAAGGCTCAGATTGTAAAAAACGTTAATTCTCCTTTAAGTTTAGCACAAAGAGTATTTGACTACGATGTTCTTCATATCCTTATGTTTCACAAACGTAAAGTAATGCGCGTATGCCCATCTGGAGGATGTGCTGTTGGACGTTAGATTATCTGCAGGTTCACTCATCTCTCTCTTCGGTCTGAATAGGCTAAAGGAAAAGTGCGGAGGGTTCACCGCTGCTGATCTCGTGGTGATTTTAGCGAATTTGTATAGAGGCCTCAGACATCATTTGTCTCCCATATACAGTATAACTCAACCCTAAATCAAAGCAAACAGAAAACTATAGGGTAGCCAGGTCAGGTCAAGAGGTGTAAAAACACCCATTATGGTACTGAATAGATATGATAAACAAGACCCCACACAGTTTATTCGGTCGAAGACATTTCGCAGCTCATCCAAACTGCTTCGTCAGTTCTGGTTAGAGTGCTGATGGACACTGCTTATATCTAGCTGCAGGGAGGAGCTAACTACAATGAAATTACTCTGAAACTATCCCACCTCTTTGTTTTTCAGTTTCTGTCTGGGCTCTTGTTCAGCATATCCATTCAGTGTCATAATGGGTGTTTTCACACCTCTGAACCTGATCTGGCTAGCTCTATTGTTTTGAATGGAATTATAGATGGGAGACAAATAGTGTCTGACCCCTCCAACATCGACGGGCGTGCCAGAGTGGACCTTCATCTGCTGTATATCTCCACCTAGAAGCCACGGGCCACTCCTTTGAGGACAGGGTAAAGAACTGGTTTGAGAGGGGAGTTAAAGAGGCCATTTTTGTCAAAAAAGAGAATCCTTCCTTGAACAGGAATGGAGGGGTCAGACACAATTTTCTCCCATCTATAATTCCATTCTCAAACCTATATCAAAACAAACAAAGAAAACAATAAGGCTAGCCAGATCAGGTCCAGAGGTGTGGAAACACCCATTATGGTCCTGAATGGGTATGATAAACAAGACCCCACACAGAAACTAAAAACAAATAGGTGTGATAGTTTCATAGTAATTTCATTGTAGTTAACACTCTCTTCAGGCAGATATAAGCAGTGTCCAACAGCACTCTAGCCAGAACTGAAGAAGTAGCTTGGATGAGCTGCAAAACATCTTCGACCGAATAAACTTTGTCCAGTTGACAAATTGCATTTCTCCTTTTACCATGGATTCTACCTGGATGACTGAGGGATTCTTCACACATGAAGAAAAACAAAAAAACGACCACCAATCCACCAATTACTGTACTGACATTTGTACCGAGTAAAATATTACCATTTTTGTTTCTGTAATGCCTTACATTACTGCGTTACAGCAAAAAGCAATGCATTATAGCTCATCATATATATTAATAGCTCTACTGTATACTTGTTTATAATACATCTGTTTATATCCCCTACACAGATTAACAAAGTACTCCCACATGTTCATATTGCCCTATTTATTTGTACATAATTCACTACAACATACTGTCTATATTGTATATACTGTATATATCGCACTTGCTGCTCCTTGCACTTCTGATTAGATGCTAAACCACATTTCGTTACCTGTATTTATACATGTGTAATGACAATAAAGTTGAGTCTAATCTAATCTAATTAGACTTAGACTTAGACACACTTTATTGATCCACAAGGGAAATTGTTTTGGGTATGGTAGCTCACTCATCAAATATAATATATGCTATATAACAGAGGGTAAAAGAAAAAAAAATAAAAATAGATGGAATAGCAACCAAAGAGCAATAGACCTGTGTCAGATGAGACACAATTATATACCATATTTTCCGCACTATAAGGCGCATCGGATTATAAGGCGCACCTTCAATGAATGGCCTATTTTAAAACTGTTTTCATATATAGGGCGCACCGCATTATAAGGCGCATAGAATAGAAGCTACAGTAGTGGCTGACTATGGTAGCCATGATTAACCAATATTGATCCATATATAAGGCGCATCGGATTATAAGGCGCACTGTCGGCTTTTGAGAAAATTGAAAGCTTTTAGGTGCGACTTATAGTGCGGAAAATATGGTACATAAAATAATGATAATAAAATATATATGTACAAATCAGATTTGTATTCTGGGCGGAAGATCTGCTTGGACTGCTGCTCCCGCGTCCCAGAAAATGGAAAAGCGGAAGAAGATGAATGAATGAATGAATGAATGAAATCAGATTTAAATAGAAAAGTAGTAGTCAAATATAAAATACAGTAATATAACATTTATTTATAGGCACTTTTCCCAAACCCTCAATTTCTTTACAGAGCAGATTAAAAACAGTTAAACAGAATCATGAAAATGCATTTAAAGAGAAACAAAAAAAAGGGACAAAGAAACTGCAGCGTTAAAGGTTCAGGTGCAATAGCAGAATTGGAACAAGGGAAGGTATTCTATGGCTCGATGTCTGCTGGTCGGTTGTTCCAGAGGTAGGGGCAGAGCGGCTGGAGACCCAGGCCCCATGGAAGATACATGAGCTGGGGATGAGTGGAGAGGAGGCAGGTGGAGGTAGAGAAAGGAGGAGGGAGTGTACGGTTGCAGCACATCTGGCAGGTAAGGTGGAAAGGTGCAAGCGTACCGATTACTAAAATACATCTGTAGACGTGAGGACTGTATGTAAAAAGCAGTGGGCATGTATCAGGAGGCAAAATCAGAAAAGATCAGAGCAATCACTGCGTGCACATGGTAGGATCGGATTGGATTTCTCCAAATCCGATCCCGTTACTCGGCGGGTGGTCTGTCCTTAGATCCCAGTGCACATGAAACTCGTGTAATCGGATAATGGTCAGCGACCTGGCCGGCTCCGCTACGCTATGTGGGGCTGTAGTCCAACTACTTCCGGGTGATGGCTACTCAATAAAAACACAACAAACTATGTGGCGGTATACAAAGATGGCACTCGAGGAGTTTGACGGAGCAGCATTGGTGTACGTGTTCTTTATTTGCAGCCAAGATTTTGTCTGACTTTTCCAGCAACAATCGCTACTTATGACGGCATCGGCGCCTCCTGACACTCCCGGGTGAAATCCCTGGCGAAAGTTCCCGCGCATGCGCACGCCAATCCATTCCAATATCGTGCACAAGGCGGCACCAAGCGGATTACTATCAGCCTAAGCCAGGGGTTCCAATCAGATTCGGGAAACCAATCCCTATACGATCCTTAGCCTGTGCACATGAAACCGATACGATCCGTTTGCAATCGGATTACACTCGTCCATGTGCACGCAGTGAATGACGTGTTGAAAACAGGTGAATAAAGACTCAAACATGCAAGAATCACTCAATAAGAAGGTCAGGTCAATACTCAGGTCAATAAGAAGGGGAAACAATAAAGAAATATTGTGCAAAATCAAAAGGTTTATGAAAGTAAAGCATGTCCTTCAGTGAAAAAGAGATCGTATGAATAAAAAAGGTGTACCGCATATTTTTCATAAGCCTGGGATATATTTGAGAGATCTATTTTCCGTGTGGGTTTGTGGGTGAGGAAGTCTGCCACTTCCTAGTCTAGTGGATGTGGAATAGGAGAGGCCACCAGGGGGCGCTGCAGGGGGCAGAGATGGGCTTCTCATGAGAAATGGACACTCACAGTTTAACCTTTAACCTCTCCATTATCGTGTCAAGCATTAGTGTCCCTCTGACCCCGTGGAACTGCAGAGGACGAGAGGACGCACTTGTGCACAGCTCGGAGATCAGAGCTCGCCACACACACACATACAGACACACATATACACACACAGACACACATTCATATACACACACACATTCATATATGTACACTTACATACACATTCCTATACATATACACAGATACACACACACATTCATATATATACACACACACACAGACACATTCATATACGCACACACATTCATATACACACACATATATACACACACACAGACACACTCATATACATACACACATACATGCACACACACACACACATTCATATACATACAAGCACACACATAAATATATGCACACACATGCTTGCATACATATGCATGCACACACACACATTCACACATACGCACACACATGGTCGTATACATAGACGCACACACACATACACACACATCCATACGCATACACACACATGCATATACATACATACACACATGCATACATATACATACACACACATAAATACATGCACACACATACACACACATTCATGTACATACATGCACACACACATACGCACACACATGCTTGCATACATATACACCCACACACACTTGCTCGCATACACACACATCCATACGCACACACACACACATGCATATACAGACATACAGACATGCATACATATACATACACACACATATAAATACACGCACACACACATACACACACATCCATACGCATACACACACATGCATATACATACATACACACATGCATACATATACATACACACACATAAATACATGCACACACATACACACACATTCATGTACATACATGCACACACACATACGCACACACATGCTTGCATACATATACACCCACACACACTTGCTCGCATACATACGCATACACACACACATGCATATACAGACATACAGACATGCATACATATACATACACACACATATAAATACACGCACACACACATACACACACATCCATACGCATACACACACATGCATATACATACATACACACATGCATACATATACATACACACACATATAAATACATGCACACACATACACATTCATATACATACATGCACACACACACACACATAAATACACACACACGCACACACACACACTGATTTTAGAATAGACGTCGTACTCATAAACTATGAACTATCCAAAAGGTAAATGCACAAATACTGAATCTGATCATTACAATAGTTGAGTAACTCCAAGAACTCACTATATTACAAGAAAACACGCACAATACTGGCCTGTAGAATGTTGTTGTCATCTGAAGGCCATTCACATGTACAGAAAGCAGGAAATGTGTTACTTTATATTTGTACTTCATAATGAACTCAAGTATTTTTTTTGGCCAAATTAAGTTTTTTGCTGTCTGATTCCATTCTCCAGCTACGTCCTCCTAACCTTTCACAGCAAGATGGATTCTCACGATATTTGCGAGTTCAAAATTTCATGAGAATCCATCCACTCAGAAGTGAGCGGACCAATCGGATCGATCGAGCCAAACGGATCGCAGCATCGAGGTTTGCGCTGAAGCCAAAGACAGAGGGCACAAATGAACCAAAACAAACATGATGCGGACAGAGGTACTTTTTTCATACTAGTCTGTCTGTGAAAATGTGTAGAAGGTAGGTGCTTTGTGCGTTTGTGGACAGGGGAGATGTTTGTGCTTTTCTCTCAAATGGACGTAACAAAAGTTTGATTTTTCAGCCTGTTTTTATCCAGTCAGATTCAGATATTCGTAATGACTCGATCTCTTTCAGCAAGAGCCATTCCAGATTGATAAATGGCGGCACCTTCTTGCTTCACAGCAAGAAGGTTCCGGGTTCGATCCCCGGGTCGCCCAGGCCTTTCTGTGTGTGTTCTGTGTGGAGTTTGCATGCATGGTCTGGGTTCGATCCCCGGATCGCCTGGGCCTTTCTGTGTGGAGTTTGCATGTTCTCCCCGTGTCTGGGTGGGTTTCCTCCGGGCACTCCGGTTTCCCCCACCAACCCAAAACATGCACCATAGGTAAAATCCTCCAGCTTAGGTCCTGACCAAACCGAAGCAAGAAGATCATGGAGATGGTCCCCGGGCGCAGGAATGTGTCGCCCACTGCTCCTAATATATATATACACACACACATATAGGATGGAGAGAAGAATTTCTCCAGTGTGAGATCAATAAAGTTCACTTCTTATAAATGTGTACAACTCAATTCACAGTGACACATCAATCTGGTTTCAGGTAAGTGTCCTCGCCCAATCAGAAAGATTCTTATTAGGGATGCACCGATGTGAAAATTTTAGCCGATACGATATTAATGTTGGTGTTATCAGCCGATACCGATATTAACCAATACTGATATTATTATTTATTTATTTATTTTTAATTCTGAGATAACATTTTATACAGACTGAAAATCATGCAAAATGAATTTTTGAATGTCTTCTTTTATTTTCAAAACGTGTTTTGACTCCTGATTTTTTTATTATTATTTTTTTATTTCATTTTTTAAAATAGTGTAACTTTTTTTTTTATAGTGTAACATTTTTTTTTATAGTGTACCAGACTGGGGACCAGACCGGGACCAGACCGGGACTAGACCGGGACTAAACGCGGACTAAACCAGGTCTAGACCAGGTCTAAACCAGGACTAAACCACCGCGTGCGGCTCTTTGCCTGGTTTCGTGCGGTTTCATGTCGAGGTTTGATGTGCGTGTTCGCTTCGCTTCGTCCTCGGGACCATACACGCGGTCTCGAGGAGGAGGCACGGTTTGGGCAAGGGTCTCGTGCTCGCAGCCCCGGGTGGGACGCGCGGTCTCGTGCCGGTCATGCTGCGCTATCACAGATTTGAGCACGATGACCGCACGTGTCCGCGCGCACACTTCTACCCCCCACGCTTCACTATTAATACAATTTGTTGAAAATCTACAAAAGTTTGAGTGTTTAAACGAGAGAGAAATGTGAGAAAACGTTAATTCGAGGGATTACTGTACTGACAAATATCGGTCGTTAATATCGGTCCATTTTTACACATCAGGCCGATAGCGATATGTTAAAAATTTGGCAATATCGGCCGATACTGATGTTAATGCCGATATATCGTGCATCCATTAAAAAAAAAAAATCACAAATCGCTCAAGTCTGTTTATTTTTACTATTTTCATAAAAACCTTGACAAGGAGCGAAATACTTCAGACACCTGCCATATTATGAGGACTTTTCCCCAGTGTAAAGATGTTATATCTTATTTTAGATTGTTCATCACCATGGCAATAGTCTGATTTTTTTTTTTTTCATTTCATTTCTTTTTTTTTTTTTTTTTAATCATTCTGGAACTCAGTGACAGTTATTTCTCTTTTTAAGAATTATAGTGGCAAAGCAAGTTCAGGTATTTACTGACCAAGGTTAGAAGTAGTTCAGACCTGGTTCAAAAGATGTAAAAGATTCTTTGCATCCAATATAACTTTTTTTTTCTCTTTCTTTTTCGCAAACCTACGAGTCACAACTGTTTTTGTCAGGTTAACGGTGATAAACCTTTTGCCCGACAGTTGTAAAAAGTGTCACTCGAAAAATGCAAACACACCTGGAGCTGTGTTTTGCTTCATTCACACATGTTTAACATGCAAACCCTGCAGATTTAGGCATATTTAGTTCTTCTTTTAAACAGAAAACACTCTGTTCCACCTTATGACACCATATGGCAATGGAACAGCCAATTTACTGCACAAAAGGTAAAAAGTAGCTGATAACTTGTTAGCTTGTTAACTAAAACTACAGCTTCATGACATCACAAGGTGGAACAGAGCATTTTGGAGATAGACTAATAATGTGCGGGGGTGGAGCAGACTGAGGGCGTGGTGTGGCGCGTTTAGTGAATTGCCAGAATAGTAAAAATAAATATCAAACTAGTTCAGTGAAAAACATTATGTAGCATGTACAATGCTGCAATATAAATCAGGAACAGATAGTAGTAGTAGTAGTAGTAGTAGAAGTAGTAGTAGTAGTAGTAGTAGTAGTAGTAGTAGTAGTAGTAGTAGTAGTAATATTAGTGGTAGTGGTAGGCTTGTTCAGAAGATCATGGTTCGGCTCAGAGGAAAATGCGGTATTTAATGAGGCAAACACACAGGGCTGTATTGCTTAGTTGTGGTATTATTTACAGTGGGCAGACAGACAGTATTTACAATATTTACAATGGTGCACATAAGGAAAATTCTGTTCAAAGTCATTGAGAGAGTGTGTGTGAGGATGAGCGGCTGCGCCTCCTACCGAACCGGCAGATACTTGCACTGTGAGTTCTGTTCAGGCTCTAGGCTTTAGCTCGCCAACCAGTGTCTGGAGTTCCTGGAGTTCCTGGAGTTCCTGGAGTTCCTGGAGTTCCTGGAGTTCCTGGGACCTGGCCTGTGCAAAACAGGACCAACATTAAGTAATACAATAATTCATTATCTCAGCTAAGTCATTATAAATACAATTTTCCCAATGTCATAACAGTTTGTCTTGATAGTCATAATAATAATCATCCATGTACATGTATCAGGGCTCTCAAGTCTCACACTTTGAGAGTGTGACATACGCAATCCGACGTGGTATTTCTCACGCTGAAATTTAGTTACGCAATTCAAGCGCACCACCCCGCTCAAAACTTGAGAGCCCTGCATGTATAAATCAGTTAGATAATGCAGGCACCGCGCGTTTCCCCGGTCCTCGGGAAAAAATTGTCACTCACACCCCACAACAATTAATATTAGATCAGCTTTAACAGTGTCAGCAGAGCATTTTATCACAATCCTAATTTGTTGTCAATATAAGTTCAGGAAAATGTCAATAAAGTGCATTGGTTAATATACATATAGCACCTTTAACAGCAATCGCATCTGAATGTGACGAGTGCAGCTGCAGCACCAGCTCACAGGTCTGTATACAATACAGTGGTACCTCACCTTATGAAATTAATTAGTTCCAGAAGTGGTTTCGTAATGTGAATTTTTCGTAAGTTGAGTAGCTATTTCAATGGAAAAGGCCTGATTCGTTCCAAGATTTTTTTTTATAGTGTAACTTTTTTTTTAATAGTGTAACATTGGTTCTGCGTCCTGATTGGCTAAGAGACTAGACCAGGACTAAACGTGGACTAAACCAGGTCTAGACCAGTACTAAACCAGGTCTAGACCAGGTCTAAACCTGGACTGGACCTGGATTAACCAGGACTGGACCAGGTCTAGACCTGGACTAAACCAGGATTAAACTACCACGTGCCGCTCTTTGCTGGTTTCGTGTGGCTGGTTTGTGGCTCGGGCTCCAGAGGACGCGGTCCGGGCGCCACGGTTCTATCTCGTGCTCGCAGCCCCGGTGCCGGTCGTGCAGACCAGGACTAGGGGTGCTCCTCGCGCGGTGCCGTGCTCCTCACTCCTCGCGCGATGCGTTCATGTCTCCCCGCTGCTTCCGGAGTCGTGTCTCCCCCCACGCTTCACTATTTAATACATTTTATTGAAAATCTTGCGTGTTCGGCGCTAGAGCTAAGAGGCCGAGAAAGGTGCTTTTTGAGTGGGGATAACAGCGCGGCGTGCATCTGAGCGGCATTATTCAAATTTTTGAGATTTCGCGTTTCGTAACTTGAATTTGCTTTCGTATCTAGAGATCAAAATTTAACGTGAAGGCATTTCGTAACTTGGGTTTTTCGTATGTAGGGTCTTTCGTAAGGTGAGGTACCACTGTAATACATATACAAGGCATTGAATGGGAGCGCTAGCATTAGCATATTAGCTCCAAACAAAGTTAGCACTCACCAGTTCCGCTTCATTAAACACACACAGGCGAGTGACAGCGCTTCATCATGAAGGCAAGAGGCATCTACAAAGGTTGGCAGCATAACAGTTTCTTAAGAGTACTTTTAAAGTCAAACAGAAACTTTTAAGAGCGATAATCGCCCACCTGCAGCAGCTCAGCTCCACCCGGGACCGACACACAACTGAATAACAGCGGCGGCCATGTTTAAAAGAGTTGACACACCAAGTCTCGTGATAGTTGCGAACTTAGCCGTGGGTGAAAATGTGGAGACGGGCCAGGGGCAGTGGGCTACAATTACGCATAACATATTCAAGGCATAAAAAGCCTTGTTTTATTTTTAAATATATGATAAATGCGTAAATTCACATGTCTGTGTGCTATCTGAGTAGCACCAGTGGAAACTTGAGATCAGTGGGTCTGGTGTGGGATGGGGAGCGCAAAAGAAAGACACCGGTCTGCTGCGTAATGGGAGCCAAAACAACAAGAAACGCAGAGAAAACTATGGTTGATGTGAGTGTGCGTACAAGCCCAGCCACTTCTGTCACGGCCTGTCCAAAATTCTATAATCCTGGCGCCTCTACTGGTGCGTATTTACCTCGAGGGGCTCCGGAGCAGTTTTTTGTACTCATATATATATTTTTTTATTTTTTCCCCACACCCCTCTTTGCTGCCTGGTAATGAGGCAAAGTTTGCAGACATTACCCACGCTGGCAGTGATTTTATTTATGACAGCAGTCACAGATTGGTTCAGATGCCATCACTGTACATGTACCTGCACGTCCCACTCCAGCCCCCAGCGGCCAAGTACAGCCCGACCTGGACACGCCCCCTCATTAACACCTCATCAACCCTCACGCAGTGACTAGTGGCAAGATAGGGCCCATATTGTTTGTTTGTCTGTAATTATCTAAGAAAAGTGACAGTATTTTTTTATATTGTCTTCACCTCTCTCTGATCTCTGTAAGGTTAAATGTTGCTTTATTATTTCACTGATTGTGTCAGGTCTCTCCAGCACCAATGTTTGTTAATTGGACACTGCATATAAAAATAACTATGTAATAATACTATGTCAAGGTGTTTGTTTAGCACAGGTAATCGTTAACATAATTACGGACTTTTGTCAGATTGTGCATGGCGGAACACACGTGATGACAGGCTGAAGGACTCAACAAAAGAGGAGAGACGTGTTCGTTCGTTTGCACATAGAGCATTACTGAAAAGGCGCATTAAGGGAATATCTTAAAGAAAACCGATCATGAGCTTTTAACCATGCTAAAATACTGTTGGTTGGGGGTTGGTCACCTGCTTGTTTCTATGGATACATTGCTCTGCCTGCAGTGTTCCACAGTATGACATGTATTCAATTACAGGTTGTTTTAGCTCAAAAAATACCTACAAAAACAAGCATTCTGACTATGAGCAGGGTCGCCTCTCCACAGATCCGATCTGTAACTTGGTTTAGTTTGGTCTCCATGAGGATAGAAAGTGTTATTGCCATACACATGTGATGCACCGACTTTATTTGATCACAATCTGACCATAGAGCTTATTTGGTTGCAACTACAGCAGGAGATATGATTTGTTTTTCAGTCAGTCGCTCTCACGTTTTTGTTCAAAATCAAACTCTTAAACAGGACCATGAATGATTGTATTGATCACAGAGAGGCAGGACCAATCAGATTTGAAGTCAATGGACTTGTCAATCAATGCGTAATTTTAAACCAATATTATATAAAGTGTATAGAATGTATTGAACAAAATGTATAATGATGATGTGCATATGTTATAATAATAATAATAATAATAATACATTTTATTTATAAAGCGCTTTTCAAGACACTCAAAGACGCTGTACAAGAGGTAAAATCAGTAGTAAAACAAGTAACAAAACAATAAACAATCAGAAAAACATTAAACATTAAGAAACATTAAAAGCAGTTTTAAAAAGGTGAGTCTTGAGCAATTTTTTGAAGGTGGGGAGGTCACAATCTGACCATAGAGGTCATTTTATATAGCATATAAAATGTCTTCTTTAAACAATCTGGTCAACTTATTGTACACGGGGGCAATTAACGAGTCAATTTTGTGTCTGAGCTTAAATATAATGACGAATAGTGAATAGTGAAACTTACTTGCTTTTGTGGGTTGAACTTATTTTTTATATATGTGACCGGCCGCAGGAAAAACAGTCACAAGTGTTAAAGTTTAGAAGCACTTTAATCACCCTGTAAGAAAGAGAAATGTGTTCCTGCAGATATCATCGGGTGCACTTACTTTTTTGTCGGGGGCTTTCTGCAGGACGTGGTCACCTCCGATGTAACTACTGTTCGCCTCGTTGTCCAATTATTCGCGTATTCTGGCTGAACGTGTCCCGAGGAGAGAGCTCTCCTTCCTCCTTACGTAGCATTTACAGTCAAAGTAGATATTCACGAGGTTCGTTCACAGCTGATTGGCGGAAAAAGAAAACGAAAGAGCGCTAATCGTCACAATTTTCACTTTATCAAAACCAAAAATGAGAACTTCGCACTTCTATCTCTTCAGACGGGTGCGTTGGAGGCGAGGGAGCAAACCCAGAACACACAAGGAGAAAACAATCCCGCACTCCGTCTTACTTGCAAAATGAAAAAGTTTATTAAGACATGCAACGTTTCGGCCCTAGGCCTTCATCAGGCAAAAAACCAAGAATGAATGCACTGAAAGCAACGTTTCTCTATAGAGCCATTTCTCACTGGATTGTGCTGCCACAACACATAATGCTCATACAAAATCATGCTGTTTTTAAAAAATGTGTTAAGAAATTACTATTTGAAAATGCTATAAGTTGAATGTAACATATTTTTTAAGTGTTTGGTATGTGTTTTTGATATGTGTGTTTTGATTTGGCTGTTTTGATGGTGCTTAAAATGTATTCAAATGTATTGTATTTGAAATTGGACCCCAGGAAGACTAGTCTCTGCGTTTGTAGAGACTAATGGGGATCCTTAAATAAACAAACGTGAACGGACAGTAGTACCAGTATGGTAATTAGGATAATTTTCACACACACCGTTTCTTTCCAAAAAACAGGCCAATTTCAAAGACAAAATGTATGCTTTTAAAACAACCAATGCTGTTATCTGAAACATGAAGTGGTTTCTTCATGATGTCAACTAGCACATTCTGCAAAAAAAACCCACAAAATCACAAATTTTGAAAAAAAAAAAAGCTTCTAACGCAGTCTCACACACACACGCACGCGCGCACACACACACACACACACACACACACACATATTAGGACTGTCAGTTTAACGCGTTTATTAGATTAATTACACTGCAAATTAACGCGTTATAAAAATTAACGCAATTAATTATGAGTGGCAATTCAATGCGCGCACATTAAATTTGGTGTGCGGCGAGCGAATCGCTGCAGGGCCTTTGAACGGCAAGTTTATTTATAAAAAGAACGAAGACGGGACGATCAACAAGAACGCCGTGATTTGTAGCTTTCGTCAAAAAGAATTTTCCGATCACCAAAGCAGCTCCAGCCTGACGGATCATTTGAAGGATAAACATGTCCGGACACGTTCCATTGTTACCGGTGATAGTGCGCACTTCACCAAACCACCAAACCAACAAACCAACAAACCACGCTCGCAGAATTTGGGAAACGAATGAGCAAAGTGATCACTGAAAAACTGACATACTCAATCGCAAAGTGGGTTGCCTCTCTCTCTCTCTCAAGATTAAAATGCAATTAATTAGATTAATTAATTACAAATCCTGTAATTAATTAGATATTTTTTTTAATCGCCTGACAGCATATATTATATAGTATACAGTATATTACATACATACAATGATCAAAAATATTAAGTGACAAGTTGAATGTTATGAGAGTCTGATTAGTTTTGACATACCTGCAGTCACTTCTAAACTCCCTCCACCTCCCTCCACCTCCCTTAGACCCCTCGCCATCTATTGTGGCAAAACAGCAAGATTGAAGTTCAAGGTACAACACATGCACGGTCAGAAAGGGTCCCACGTATGAGAAACAGTTCTATATAAAGCTGGACTTGTGCTTTTGTCACTTCAATTTTTCATTTAGCCCTGAAAAAGACAGCAGTGGTAGAGTCGTGAGAGGGGTCAGACGGTTCGGATAAAAGACGAGAAGCTAGCATAATGGATTGTGACGGAGAGCAGAGAACTTTATTACGGAAAACCTTGAGAAGAGGAAGACGGGGAAAAAAAAGAGAAACTATCATAAAACAACAGGGTCTCGCCTAAGCCCCAGATTCAGGAGCAGTTTCTTTTGTTTCTTTTGTCATTTTTTTTTTATCAGTCAGTTTTGTTACTTAAATAAAAATACAGACACCAAAGCAAAAAATACTCAAAAGTATGACATTAAAAAATCTGATCAAGTAAAAGTATTACAGTATCCATTTTAAACAGTACTTAGAGTAAAAAATGTTTTAGAGTCATTATAGAGTTTAAGGTCCAATAAACCTTAAAATTTAATGATTTTAGTTCCAACTTGTGCTGAATTTTATTCCACAGAAAGAATTTTCTTTTTTCCTACCTGTTTTTATTTGTATATTTTTATTTGCTCAAACTATGATAAAAGAAGAAATTCAATTTGTCAACTGGACAAAGTTTGTTTGGTCGAAAACATTTCGCCGCTCATCCGAGAGGCTTCGTCAGTTCTGGTTAGAGTGCTGGTAAGACACTTGCTTATATCTCGCTGCAGGGAGGAGCTAACTAGCTAGCTACTTTCCGAAACTATCTAGCCTATTGGTTTCTGTCTTTTCTTTCTCTGGCGTCTTAGTTTAGCATACCTATTCATCCCTACACGACTGTTTTTCACACCTCTGGCCCTGACCTGGCTAGCCCTATTGTTTCTTTTGTTTGTTTGATCTAAGTTTAAGAATGGAATTATAGATGGGAGACAAATTATGTCTGACTCCACCATTTCTGTTTAAAGAAGGATTCTCTTTTTTGACAAAAACAGCTATACTCTGAGCTATACTCAGAACATCTCTGTCTTTGTACATAATGTCTCTGTACATTGTCCCTTCAAATAAAGACTAAACTAAACTAAACTTGCTCAAACTATGAATATTAAAAGTAAAGCCCTCAATCTTTTCGCAATTCAGCAGATGATAATAATAAAAAAATACTTTTAATTTTCAGTTCTGTTCAGAGTTCAGAGTACTACAGATAAAGTAAAGTACAGATAAGTACAGATGTAGTAAAAAGCAAAAAGTGTCCACTGTAAAATGTACTTAAGTAAAGTACAGATACCTAAAAACCATACTTAAGTACAGTACTTTAATACTTTTACTCTGCACGCAATTTTAAGATAAGATAAGATAAGATAAGCCTTTATTGATCTCACACAGGAGAAATTTACTCGCCACAGTAGCTCCAGGACATTTGGACAAGAGGGAAAAAAGTGCATGCAGGCAGGGAGGGGATAAAGTAAGTAATAAATAGTACAAATAGTAATACGTAATAATAATAATAATGGAAAATAGTAATAATGATAATAGTAACAACAAGCATCAACATGAAAAGGAGGATATTGCACGTCTGGCCTATATGTTAGAATTATACAGTCATGATCTATGTTTGTAAATTTATAAATTGTAAATTTGTTAATTTTGTGTTATATTATAGCTTATTGGTCTTCTACTTTATTTTATTATATTTTATTTGTTGCATGTTAAATGTTTGTTTACATTCCGCTCCAAGTACTGAAGCAATAGCCTAAGGTTGTGAACCTGTTCACTCATATGGCAATAAAACCTTTCTGATTCTGATTCTGATGTTATAATGTTTCCTCATCACAAACAGACCTGGAGTTGTAAATAGATTCATGTTTTGTTTGTGAGACACCTTGACGTCCAATTCAGGAAGCTCTGCATTAGACTGCGTGTTGTAATGTTTGCTTGTGATGTTTAGATTTTTTATATAATGTTGTGTACATTGGATGATATGTCTGTTTTTCTACTGTATGTGTGAAGAATCCCTCAGTCGTCCAGGTGGAATCCATGGTAAAGGAGACATTCAATTTGTCAACTGGACAAAGTTTATTTGATCGAAGACGTTTTGCAGCTCATCCAAACTGCTTCTTCAGTTCTGGTTAGAGTGCTGGTGGACACTGCTTATATCTAGCTGCAGGAGGAGCTAACTACAATGAAATTACTCTGAAACTATCCCACCTCTTTGTTTTCAATTTCTGTCTGGGGTCTTGTTTCACATACCCATTCAGTACCATAATGGGTGTTTTCACCCTGACCTGGCTCGTCCTATTCTTTTCTTTGTTTTTTTTTATTTAGGTTTGAGAATAGAGTTATAAATGGGAGACAAAATGTGTCTGACCCCTCAAGGAACAGAAATGGAGGGGTCAGACATGTCTTTGACCAAATAAACTTTGTCCAGTTGACAAATTGAATTTCTCCTTTTACCACTTTTCTACTGTATATATGTATTATATATTCAAAAAAAGAATATGACTTTAAGGTCGTTTTCACACCAGGAAAGTCCGATAGTTCACTTGCTTTGGTCCGGACCAAATTTAAATTTTTTTTTTTATTTTGGTGCGGTTCGCTTTCACACTGCAGTTTTTCCCCAAGCGAACCAACATCACATCTGTAAACAAAAGCACATGTGCTGAGGTCGCTCAGCCATTGGACAGAAATGAGCCGTGTCAAAGCGCTGTGTCCAAACACGGAAGGAGGAGAATCATGGTGTTACGTGCTGTTTTCAGTCTAGTCATAGCGATATGGTTTGCTCAGTTTTTACAGTTCGCACAAATGTTTGAGCAGCATCATGAGGTTTACACTATTTTACAATCAATTTACAAACGATGAAGACACAGGGCAAGACGTCTATGGAGGACAGCGCTCATGTGCGCATCAAGTTCTGACTCTTGCTCTTCACACAAAACGTAAGTAAGCCTCGTTTAGTTTAGTTTCGTAAGTCTCGGTTTCCCATAATGCTCGACATACGACGGGAGCTCGTTAAGTACAAAAAGCCAACTTGTGTCGGATCGAGTCTGGTCTGCATTCTCACCTCAAACAAACCGCACCAGAGTTCGAATGGAACCGTGCCGAGACCGAGCTTTTTAGGTGGTCTCGGTTCACTTGTTTGCTCCGGATCGAGATTTTTGGTTTTTATTCACACCAGCCCAAAAGGTCCGAATCAAAGGAGCAAACAAACTCTGTTTTTTTTTTTTAAACTAACCAAACAAGGCAGGTGTGAAAACGACCTAAGGAAAAAAACATGTGACTGGATGGTATTTAGTCGTACCTGGCACTACTCAGGTAATACCGGACCAAACATTGTACAAGCTAGCACGGCGGCGACTGAGGGAAACCCGGAGCTTGTACCAAACAAAGGTGTTTACATCTGTTATATGGAACTGGTTCGGTTTTCTTGCGTCGGACCTAGAACAAAGGAGTGCTCGCTGTAAGGTCTGTTCAAAAGCTGTTGCAGCACGACAAATTTATCCTAGAGCCGAAAGCTGTTGCACGCAGCAGAATGGGAGTAGTGCAGGTCCGAACGGAATGAAAATAACCACCGTCTAGTCCCTAAAACATTTTCAAACTGTTTGCAGTATGATAAGCACGGACCACGACGGAAGACAATCACACACGCTGTTGTATGTTTTATCAAAAACATGATGTATGTTGTAAAAGACATGGTGGCCATATATACTGTGGAAAAGCCCTAATCATTAACATGGTGAAAGTTTTGGACCCGAAGTATGTGCTACCAAGCCGCAAATATTTTTTTGAAGTTGCCACAGCTGTATACAGACTGCACAAGCTAACATACATGAACACAGACAGTGGCTCCCTATTTTCTGCATCCCTCGAGGAAAAACTAAAACTAAAACACAACACTACCCACTCCAGTCCATCTTTTCCACAATCAGGGAATAATTTAGCTTCATAAAATGCTTCTATATTTATATAACTGTGATATATATATATATATATATATATATATATATATATATATATATATATATATATATTAGGGCTGTCAAACGATTAATTTTCTTGATCGCAACTAATCTCAGAAATTTCATAGTTAATCATTTATTTATTTATTTTGCATGTTTAAAATTGATATCTTGCAGTAAGACCGTTCGAATCTAAGGTTAAACTCACAATGCAAAGTATTTCTCACCATTTTTTTTATTTCAAAAAAGTGCAGAGAAAGGAAAAAGTAACAATGAACCAGTAATAGTGATTACTTTGAGAAATTGTAAAGAAATGATTGAAGCCCGCTCGAGCTGCCTAGGGATGTGTAGAAGGAACAAAATACTAGCAAACTCAAAATAGCACGTTTAACCGACAATGAGTTTAATTAATACAACTAAATGAGCTGCATATGGATGGTAGAATTGCGGAAAATGCTGGCAAACTCTGATCGCGATTAAAACTCTATCGCGATTAATCACGATTAACGCGTTAATATTCCCAGCCCTAATATATATATATATATAAAACGATTAACGATTAACTGATAAGCAGCGTTTTTCACCTGAATTTTAGTGTTTCAATAGGGTCTTTAAGAATATAAGCTATAGTATACATAACACTGAGTCATAAATATATCATAGTATTATTATATTGTATATTCCTCAATTAATTATTCCTTAGTAAAAAGCAGACAAATGTATTGATGCTGAATAACAAAATACAGTGATCCCTCGCTCTATCGCGGTTCGCAGAATTTTTTTTTTCTTTTTTTTTCAATTTTCTTTTATAGTGTAACATTTTTTTATAGTGTAACATTGTATTCTGTCCTGATTGGTTAAGAGACTAGACCAGGACTAAACGTGGACTAAACCAGGTCTAAACCAGGACTCGACCAGGTCTAGACCTGGACTAAACCAGGATTAAACCACCAAGTGCCGCTGCTGGTTTCGTGCGGCTGGTTTGTAGTCTCCGGGCGCCGCGGTTCGATCTCGCTTCGCGCTTACACCGGGGCTGCTGGGCAGTGCCGTTGGCGCCTGCGGCCGGCTGTGAGTCGAGCTTGGCAGAGCGCGGTGCGCGGTTGCCTTGTTTCGTGACCACGCAGGTGCGTGTGTCCGCGATTAGCGATTAATTACAATTAATGCATTTTGTTCGACCAACATCTTAATCGACAATTAATCGTTAATCGATTAAATGATGACATCCCTAATATATATATAAACAATAACAGCTTAATTGATGCTAGGTGTAATGTATTTGTTTTATAAAAGAACGTTGCATTGTTTTGAGCCATTTGTCTGTCATCTGTTATTTGTTTTTGAGTAGGGCAGAGAAAAATCGATTCAAATCGGAGATTTTATTTTTAGGCCATAAATTTTGGGTTAAAATCTTAAACAAATCAAACAAACAAAAAAAATGAAGGGTTCAGAAAGAAGACAAGAAGGTAGCATAACAGATTGTGACGGAGAGCATGCAACTCTTTTACGGAAAACCTTAAGATGACGATGAATGGAAAAAATACAACAAAAAAACAACAACCAAAAAACCCAGCACGGTCTTGCCAGAGCCCCAGCCTCGGGTATTGCACTTTTGTCGCATTTGCATTTTCCACATAGGGGTCTATTTTTACAAAAAGTACAACTTCATAAAGTGCCAAAGGTAAAATAATGTGCGAAGTCATGCATCGAAGCAACTTACTTTCTTCAAGTGGTGTGAATGTCGTAGCTATTTATCACTTAGAACAATGTGGGGAAACTTGGTGCCGCTTTAAATCTTGTTGACTGAGTACTTTTTGTCCCCTTAGGAATGTTACAGCTTTGACGGGAATGTTCCGCAGTATGGCATTATTTTATTTATTTTTATTTATTTATTTGAATTAGGACAATGCATATTAATCAACATGTCAACAAACAGCATCAATGTAAATATGCAGGAATTGGCACAACACCCGCTTTACATCCGTTGTCCTAAGGCAGGTCAGAACAGAAGAACATTTAGAGGAACATGCAGAAGAGACTGAAGTGCACATAGACATGACACAAGTTCACCACAACAGACCACAACACACCACAACATTCTCTGAGTTTAAGAGGCGCCGAGAAGAAGAAGAAGAAGAAGAAGAAGAAGAAGAAGAAGAAGAAGAAGAAGAAGAAGAAGAAGAAGAAGAAGAAGAAGAAGAAGAAGAAGAAGAAGAAGAAGAAGAAGTGACTTTATTGATCTCACACTGGAGAAATTCTTCTCTGCATTTTAACCCATCCTATATATATATACATATATTAGGAGCAGTGGGCAGCACACACATTAGGGCGCCCGGGGACCATCTCCATGATCTTCTTGCTTCGGCTTGGTCAGGACCTACGCTGGAGGTACCTATGGTGCATGTTTTGGGTTGATGGGGGAAACCAGAGTGCCCGGAGAAAACCCATCCAGACACGGGGAGAAACATGCAAACTCCACACAGAAAGGCCCAGGCGACCCGGGGATCGAACCCGGAACCTTCTTGCTGTGAAGCAAGAGCGCTAACCACTCAGCTACCGTGCCGCCTAAAAGTGAAAGAAGAACATCTACCTGTGAGAACGTGTTTGATTATTTTTCAACAAATGTTTCAGAGTGTTTTTGAAGGTTGAGAAGGCACAGTTCCTGACATGAGCAGGTCATGTGTTCCAAGACTGTGATCCTCTAATAGACGTCACCATTTGGCCAAATTTGGTCCTGCATCTCTGTATGTTCCAGTCTCCTCTCGTCAATGCTCTCGTGTTAACTCGGGTAGTAGTTTTTTTTACTTATAAAATCCATTAATGGTGGAGGAGCAAGTCCATTTAAAACTTTAAAAATAAGGCAAGCATCCATAAATACCTGATAACTTTGAAGATTCAAAATATTATACTTACTTAAAGGGATAGTGCGTTTTTTAAAAATGTTAATCTGTATGGCTTCCTCTTCAACAGTGTTCTGAGATTAACACAGATTTGCCCATGACAGCGCGATGTGGTCCCAGTTCTCCGGTAACGTAGCTCGTAAATGTAGTTCAGGTAAGTTTGTGGGGACATTTGATAAAGCTTGTTTTTCTTCTCAAAACATTTGTCCAAAAAGTGATATATTTGCGTCCAGACAGTTGTCCGCTAAAAATTCAGCAGTGTATTTTGCATTTGGAAATTTCTCTCTCGATTCGTATCAATACGCCCACGTTAGCTCTATTAGCCTGTTAACTTTTAGTGGATATGTAGCGGAAGTTTACAAGTGAACAGGCTGATAGAGATAACGTGGGTGCATTATCATTCCTTTCTTTCTTTCTTTGATTTATTTGACAGGAACCACATACAGGAGCATTAATCAAAATCAATGAAGAGATGCTTTGTACCAGACTATAGCTCTTCGAGATAATTTCCATCTGCAGTCCCTGAGATTCTGAGACAAATACTGAGGAATATAACAGGAGGAAAGAAGGTGGCAATCCTGAAAAGTTACATAGTGTGAATACAAATAAAATGAATATGAATAAAACCTAAAATAATAATGATAGTTAACTAAACATACGTGAGATTGAGGAAAGGAAAAAGTCAAAATTGCTACTCAGTCCAATACAATTTACGACAGTGGTGAGTAACTATACATGGATTTATTTAAAAAGACTGCACTACTTAGAGGACTCGTTATTTTACTTAAACTTTAACATGTTTTTTTTTTTAATTATAGAAATGTACAAGGAAACTACTATATTAGCATCTCAAGTAATTCTGGCCTTTACCAGCCAAAACCAAGCGCTTTTTCGAAGACGTGTAGGTCTAGAATCGAGTCTAGAGTCTCCCTGATTTCAGAGAGATGTGACTGACAGCTGGATTAACCAATCAGAGAGAAGCATGGTATGTTAACGTCAAAACAAACATGGCAGCTTAAAGTAAAAAAGAGAAACAACGCGATTTTCAGCAGAATCAACAGTCGAAGCATCAGACTTTCATTTATCTCAGATAAAAAGTTGTATACTTTTTGTCCTGTATACAGGACAAAAAGTTGTCCCTCGCTCTATCGCGGTTCACTTTTTGCGGCCTCGCTGTTTCGCGGATTTTATTTTATTTTTTTTATTTTTTTATAGTGTATCAACATTGTGTTCTGCGTCCTGATTGGCTTCTCCAGAATGTGTTCAGTTTGACACATTTATATAGACATTATAGAGGAAGGACCCGGAGGGGCGGCTCCGGGAGTCCCGCTGGATGCACAAGGAGCGGAGACATGACTCACTGGATCCGTAGGAAGTCCAGACCTAAGGGACTAAGACATGAGGACCAGACTGGGACCAGACCGGGACCAGACCAGGACTAAACGTGGACTAAACGTGGACTAAACGTGGACTAAACGTGGACTAAACGTGGACTAAACCAGGTCTAAACCAGGTCTAAATCAGGTCTAAACCAGGTCTAAACCTGGACTAAACCAGGATTAGACCAGGTCTAAACCAGGAATAAACCATTGCATGCGGCTCTTTGCCTTGTTTCGTGCGGCTCTTGTGCGTGTTTGCTTCGACTGCGTCGTTGTACGTGGTCCCGAGGGGGAGGCACGGTCCAGGCGCTGCCGGCCTCGGTCTCGTGCTCGCAGCCCCGGATGGGACGCACGGCCTCGCACCGGTCATGCTGCTCACGGATTTGACCACGATGAGCGGGTGCACATGTCCGCTTGCACACTTCTCCGGTCCCAGGACTAGACCAGGTCTAAACCAGGATTAAACCACCGCATACGGCTCTTTGCCTTGTTTCGTGACCATGATGAGCGGGTGCACGTATCTGCGCGCATCCCATCCTTCACGCTTCACTATTAATACATTTTGTTGAAAATCTACAAAAGTTTAAGTGTTTAAACAAGAGAGAAATGTGAGAAAATGTTAATACCAGTCTGAGAAAAGTGTATAATGTGTGTGGTGAGGCGTTTACAGCCTTAAAACATGTAAAATAATTGTAAAATAAAGT
Organism: Paratrypauchen microcephalus; assembly: GCA_036785185.1. Taxonomy (NCBI): domain Eukaryota; kingdom Metazoa; phylum Chordata; class Actinopteri; order Gobiiformes; family Gobiidae; genus Paratrypauchen; species Paratrypauchen microcephalus. The sequence continues at coordinate 499,061 of JAVJIX010000003.1, forward strand.
ATAAAGTTGTCCTACTTTGCGGATTTCACTTATTACGGGTTATTTCTGGAACCTAACCCCCGCGATAAACGAGGGACCACTGTATTTTGATCTGAATGATATGAGGATTTTCGAGAGTCTTCTGCATTTGAGATACGTGATGCAAATTAGCAGCTGTGGTTGGATTGTCTCATGTTTGGACAGAGGTTTGTCCCGCTCTGTGGTCCAATTCCAGACTCTTCATTCAAACAGGATGTAAACTGGCTGGTCAGACAAGGTTTAAGTAAAACACTAAAGAACTTCAGCTATAACAATTTTGGGACAATGCACAAAACAATACCAAGGGACCAGTTACTGATTTTTGTAAGTATGTATAAATATTCATGACTCGGAACAATGAAGTGGAAAGTTGCAGCCCAAAAGAGACGGCTGGTCCAACTTTTATTTTCTAATTAGCTTCAAGTATTAATGTAGTCCCTCATTACAAGGACAGCCCTGAGTGATGGAAGTAAAACAGTAAATAAAGGCCTCATTACCTCAAAATGTATAAATCCGCCACACGGGTGTTCTCTAAGCACCGTACCAATTACAGCAAACTCTCTCCGATAAGGCTCCTGCAAATAAAAAATGTGAAAAACAGAATTTAATGGTAAATGGACATGTTTTAATATAGCACTTTTCCACCTTCAGTGCACTCAGAGCTCTTTACACTAAGGAACCGCGGACCTACTCACGCACACTTATATCAGCGTACGCAGATACTGGGGGTGAGGCGGTGAATTGTCTTCAATCAATCAATCAAACTTGATGTATAAAGCAATTCCAGAAAAAAAGACGTTTACCGCACACTCGCTTGACTTTACTCTTATTTCTTTATTGGGCCTAGAGCGAACAATGCGTTTCCCTTCAACAGCGTCATCAGGTTCGCCCGAGTAGTGCCAGGTGTGACTAAATACCATCCTCTTAAAGTGATATTTTTGAATGCAATATGCAATAAATGAAGCACAGGATTTGAGCTGCTTTTTGTAATATTACTTGTAAATATTGCTTGCCTGGTGTGTAAATAGTGTGTTAATACAGTATATAAGATGAGATAAGGTAAGATATGCCTTTATTAGTCCCACAGTGGGGAAATTCCAGTGTTGCAACGCACAGATCAAGAACAGCAGGAAAATGTAGCATGCAATAAAACAAGATAATAAATAATGGCTTTAAATTATTTAAAAATAGACTTAAAAATAGACTCTAGAATATAGTTGAATAATGTATTAAATGTATTGACTAATGTATATTCATGTTGTGGTTGTGTGATTGTCCAATTCCGAATATTCTGCACTGGTCAGTGTGGTGTAATGTTAACTTGGGATATTTTAAACATTTTTTCTATATATATTATGTACACTGAATGATATGTCTGTATATATGTAATATATATTGCCTTAAAAAAATATGACTTTAAGGGAAAGAACATGTGACCAGACGGTATTTAGTCACACCTGGCACTACTCGTGCGAATCTGATGATGCTGTAGAAGCGAAACGCGTTGTTCTTTCTAAGCCCAATAAAGAAATAAGAGTAAAGTCAAGCGAGTGTGCGGTAAACGTCTTTTTTTCTGGAATTGCTTTATACATCAAGTTTGATTGATTGATTGAAGACAATTCACCCCCTCACCCCCAGTATCTGCGTACACTGATATGAGTGTGCGTGAGTAGGTCCGCGGTTCCTTAGTGTAAAGAGCTCTGAGTGCACTGAAGGTGGAAAAGTGCTGTATTAAAACATGTCCATTTACCATTAAGTTCTGTTTTTCACATTTTTTATTTGCAGGAGCCTTATCGGAGAGAGTTTGCTGTAATTGGTACGGTGCTTAGAGAACACCCATGCGGCGGATTTATACATTTTGAGCGGTAAACTTGTGCGGTAAACTTCTTTTTTCTGGAATAGTTCAATGTTCCTGCTTTTACCAGCACCTGGACGCTGTGTATGGAGTTTTGATCTTTTGATGTATAAAGTACTTTTCATACAAAAAACCCACATTACCTTCTACCGACCCAACCAGCCCCCCACAGGTGCCTGAATCCACACAACTAAACAACCCAAACAGTAACTCTGTCGGCTTCCGTAGTTTAATGTCATGCCATGTGGAACATATGAAGCACAGCAAAGACATATCCATAGAAACAAGCAGCGATGTATTCAAAACTCCTTACTCCTACTCTCTCTATACCAACCTCAAACATTCATAAGATCCTCATATATTCATAAGATAGAGTTATGCCACACGCCAGGCTGTTTTTTATTCCACACTTCATACGACTATTTCCCCAGTGCAGCAGGTGAGAACAAAACATCCACCCTGCCGCATCTTTGTTGAAAACATGAAAAACTAATCCCAGTATCTAGTCCTCTGTGGTCGCCCCCTTCCATGTATCTCCATGATGGGCTCTTCAGAGGGGCTCGGGCTCCCCTGGTCCGACCGGAGAACAGGTTTGAGGAGAAAAAGGGAGCATCGTTTATCAAAGGTTTGAAACGAGCCGTGTTGGCATGCATGGCTGGAGAGGAGGAATCCATCTCCCCTCCGCCCCCGGCCTTCACCCCGCCCTGAGGAATACCACACCGGCAAAGTGACAAAGGACCACATCACAACTCCCTCTGAGTCTAATTAAACAGAGCTATTAGGAGACCGGAGGAGAGGCGGCAGCGTAAAGTAGATCCTCTGGCAGAAAGGAATAGAAGATGGTACATTTGTATGTATTGGGAGCATAGACTGTACAGTATATATAAATGGAAATAGCTAACCTGCTAGCCGCCGTGTTCCAAATAGGAAGTGAACATGGGGGCGCTCCTGCTCCATCGACTCTGGCTCAAACTGACTCAAACAATTATCACCTCTCTCTCTCTGTAACTGCTGCTGTCAGACTTGTCATTTTGGTCTTAAAGGTCTCATATTATGCAAAGTTGACTCTTGTGATCTTTGAGCCATGTTAGAATGTTGTTCCCTCCCCAAAAACATACCTGTAGTTGTGTTTTGTTTCATTCACGTGTTTGAGTAACTCTTTATTATTAGATTAGTTATTTGTGTCTTAAAATGTGTGAATGAACAAACAAAACACAACTCTAGGTAATGTTTGTGATGAAGAAACCCCATTACAACAGATCAGAAAATAGTGTAATATGGGCCTTTTAAAATGGCAAATTTGTCAACTGGACAAAAGTTTATTTGGTCGAATACGTTTCGCAGCTCATCCAAGCTGCTTCTTCAGTTCTGGTCAGACGCTGGTGGACACTATATCTGCCTGAAGGGAGGAGCTAACTACAATGAAATTACTTTGAAACTATCACACCTATTTGTTGACAGTTTCTGTTAGTTAGGTAAGCTTATTAAATATGCAGTGGGAGTGGAGTGCGGGGTCTTGTTAGCAGAACCATTCAACTTTTGTCCAGTTGACAAATTGAATTTCTCCTTTTGCCATGGATTCTAGCTGGACGACTGAGGGATTCTACATACGCCTTTTAAGATGTTCATATTAACCAGCTCTACATAATCCTAGTGTTTTTAATTCACTATTTTGTCTGTTAATAAATTCCTATTCCTAATGCGTAACTCGACTCCAAATTCGCCCTATAACTGCTAGCCTCGTGAGCTTCATTTGACTTGTCACACTCCCTTATAGCCCACTTCTTTATACAGTCTATGATCGGAAGTTTGCTGCTATTTGCATACTGCTTATCTGAATCCTTAAAGTGCGAAGAGAGCGCAGAGAAAAGCTCAAACTAACTGTAAACAAACGAGCTTGCAAAAAAAAGTAACACTCTAAAACAGAGTTATATATACCACGCTGTTCGTCGAGATAAACTTGTAGATTAGCGTTCCCACTTGGCTTTGCTCTTCATATTGTTTTGCGTTATGAGCAGATGGTGCAGAATGCATTATATTCAAATCCAAAAGAAGAAAAATTGATATAAACCGTAATGGCTGCTTTCCATTGTTTAATCACTCGTCCTGTGGGTTACGTTCCTTTCTCTGCAAAAGCATCAGGTTTAATAGAATAACAGCAAACACAGGAGATTCCTTTAATGATTTTGTAATAAAATCAGACTACAAATATAACAAATCCAGGATATAAAAATCTGGTGTGGCGATTTACAAATGACTCCCGACTGCTTTCTAAGCTGTGAATCAGGCAGTTACAAAAACATAATGCATGGTTAATCTGCGTGAAGGCGGGAGATTTCGTGGAAAAGACCGAGAGGCATTTGAAATGAGGAAACAATGAAAAAATATGAGATAAGTGATTGATGATTCTTTTTTTTTGTTGTTGTTTTTTAAAGGCCCTGTACCAGATTTTACTCTTAACCCTAGAACACTTTCGCTATAAAAAGTAACACCATCACTTTGGCCGGGTAATTTTTACCTGATATAATATACCCAACAAAAATACTTGTCATGAAAAATGGATCAAAATATGACAACACATGATAAATTAGAGTTTTATTTTCATCTGTGGTATATGTAACAAAATGGAAAACAAAAACATAGGAAGACCCTAAAAACAACTCCAAAATGACACAGGAATTTGAGAACAAAAAATTCCTAAAAAAAAAAAATAAAATCCTAAAATAATAATAATAATAATAATAATAATAATAATAATATAATAATAATAATAATAATAATAATAATAATAATAATAATAATAATAATAATAATAATAATAATAATAATAATGATGATGATGATGATGATGATGATGCTGGAAACTTGTTGTTTGGTCCACCCATTCCTGGGACATGTGAGACTTCCCTGGTGAAGCACAGACTCCTCGACACACAGTTGCAGGAGAGAGGAACAAAAAATTAGCATTTTTTCAGTGGGTAAAAATGACCAGTTGACTAAAATATTGTTTTCGCCATAAGAATTTCCTTTGAAATCACCACTTTGTGATATTTATTCATAACCACTGCACTAAATGAGGATAGATACACATTCTTTAAGTTTAGGCTTAAGCCTTTATTGGTCTCACACACAATGACACACAGTGACACACGGGAGAAATTTGACTTCTGCATTTGACCCATCCTTTTCAGGAGCAGTGAGCAGCCATCTTTTTCGGCGCCCGGGGGGCAGTACCATGAAGGGTCTTGCCCAAGGACCCACACTGGTTAGCTCATTGCCCGGGGGGGGGGGGGGTTGAACCTACAACCCCCAGGGGGAAAGTCCATGACTTACCAGTTGAGCTAACCAGCCGGTGGTCGGTAAAGGACCACTCCTGTACAGGACCACTCTTACTCCTTACATCCTCTTACATTAAATTCATTACATTCTTATATTCCTCTTTCACTATAGACCCCTTTACAGTAAACAGACGTGACGTCACCGGCATGTGCGCACATTGTTGACCCAGAATCAACCATGGCGGACCATAGCGGAGTATCTAAACGATAGGTAGAGCTACATTCAAAAGCTCACGTTGAGCAACAGGGTTTGACTACCAGATCCTTATGCGATCACGGAGTGGCAGTACGACCGCCGAAAGTGGCCGGATTTACAGTGGACAGATATCCACTGTTATTTAGTCGAGAAGCCCAGCGTGTATACAAGAGAGAAAGTGCGTGCATACAAATCCATGGATGCCTACCAGTTTGTCGTATGTGGCCATGTACAGGAGGTAAAATACCACAATATCGATGGGGAGTTTTGCGTGTTGGCATCTGATGTTCTCCCCAGTCAAAGACAAGGCCACAAGACGACCATGTACAATGCTTGGGCTATCATCAACAAGCGCGATAACTACGTTCTGACTGCCAACTGCACTTGCATTGCGGGGTAAGTAACATACTACGACTTAATTCACGAGTCACAGATGTGATCTCAGTCATATCAAATGCCATTTATGATGGTTATGCGAAAACTTATCATGCATTTTAACAAAGTTATTCGTGTTCGATTACATGTGTCTGTCGTAGAGGTTACCCGATTAATATGTCTGTGAGCTTTGCGGTGTCCTGTGCTTGCTAGTTAATCAGCATGATTAAACACCATTGAACACCTGGGCAAATTACCCTAAACAAGCAGCAGGTGTTCACTTGTGTGTATGTCACTTGAATGATATGAACTATAATTTATTCCATCTGTTTCTCTTTATTCAAGTTCTTCTCTTCTATATCTTCGCTGGGGGTTTTATGGCAGCAGTGGCTCTGTTTTGAGTCAACGCTGCATGTGCATTCAGTGATGACGTAGCTTTGAAACTGGTCTATTGCCAGGTGAAAATCACCCGAAAGCCTGTAGGAAAAAGTGGGCTTTGGGGTAGGGAAACACTTACACCTTCAAAGATGTCAAAAACAATGGTCAACATATTGAAAATACTTTTGCTCGGGTGAAAATCACCTAGCGATAGTGCTCTAGGGTTAAAAATGTGAAAAATATATTTATATTTTAACACTCTGTTTATTGTCTTTTTGACATTTAATACACAGTAACAGTCCCCAAAATGACAGTGTTACAGTGTTTCAACCAAGATACAAGCACATGCATTATAAGTGCCAATATAATGTCTTAGAGGACCCTTATCATGAAATTATGCTTTATATGTTATGTATATACATATAAAAACAAAACAAAAATAAAAACAACATTCACACAGGTGGATATTACAAAGGCCATCTTTACATTTAAGACTGAAATAAAAGTTTAAATACCTTCTTTAAATAAGCTAACAAAAGATGACCATATCCTATTAAATTTATCTTCCTGACCCTGCAAAGAGTATCTCATTTTTTTCTAGATCCAAACGCATCATAACATCTCTGAACCAATTCACATGTGAAGGGGGCTCCGCCTGTTTCTATTTCAATAAAATCAATCTTCGTGCAAGCACAAACTTTTGAGTCACCTATCCCAAGTACTGCTGTAAGAGGGTTCAAGTCAGTAGGTTTATGTAGAGTTTTTGACAATATTAGAAAAAGTATCTGACCAAAAAATTAGCAGCTCAGAGCATCCCCAAAACATGTGTGACAAGGAAGCTGGAGTCTGTTTACAACGAACACACAAAGGATCCACTTCAGGGTCCACCTTGCTTAATTTGAGTTTAGACTAGTGGAGTCTGTGTATAATCTTAAATCGTATTAGACCCTGTCTTGCACAAACTGAGGCTGTGCGTGTGTTTCCAGAACACACACTTCTTCATTACCTTATGGCCGTATTTTCACGGCCATAAGGCGCACTGTGTTATAGGGCGCAGCTTCAGTTACGGGTGTCTTTTTGGTATTTAACACATACAAAAGGCGCACCGGGCCATAGGGCGCGGGTGGTCCAGACCTGGTTTAGACCTGATTTAGTCCTGGTTCAGAGCGCACGTGCACTTCATTGCGTGCGCTGACGGCTCGTGCTCTTCTTATGCGCTGATGCTGTATTAAAGTTCAGAATGTGTTTAGTTGGTGGATTTAACCACATAAACTTTCCACACGAACAAAATCATATGTGTGTTATTAATAGGCCTAAGAAAATAGTGCGATTTGAATTGTGTTTTATTAAAAAAGGCAGCGGGAGCAAATATGAGTTCGGTTGTGCTTTATTTGAGTGCGTAATAAGTACCGTATTTAGCATAGTGCTCACATTATTTTTTACAATCATTCTATCAATTTAATTAATCATCAAATCCATCAAAGTCCTCATCTTCTGTATCTGAGAAGAACAACTGGGCTAGAGGACAGTCAAACAAGCCAGGTTCTCTCTCGTCACAGTCAGAGTCTGTCTCGTTGCCGTCCGTCTCCTCGTGAATGATGCCGGCTTTTGCAAAAGCCCGAACAACAGTACAAGTAGACACATTAGCCCAAGCATCTACAATCCATTCACAAATTGCGGCGTAACTCGCCCGGCGTTGCCTCCCAGTCTTCGTAAAGGTGTGTTCGCCATCTGTCATCCATCGCTCCCACGCCGTTCGCAGCCTTGCTTTGAACGCCCTGTTCACGCCAATGTCCAGCGGTTGGAGTTCCTTTGTCAAGCCTCCCGGAATGACAGCGAGCTCAGAGTTCATTTGCTTCACCTGTGTTTTCACACCGTCCGTGAGATGAGCGCGCATGGAGTCACAGATCAACAGGGACGGTGACGCGTGGAAAAAACCGCCTGGTCTCTTCACATACACCTCATTCAGCCACTCTTTCATTTTGTCCTCATCCATCCAGCCCTTTTCGTTAGCCTTAACGATGACTCCAGCTCGAATATTCGGGGTCTGTCTTCGCTCACGTCCGCACGTTCACGCCACGCCCCTTGTCTTCTACTACGTCCGCGTCTCTCAACAACACAAAAGGCGCACCATAGGGCGCAGCATACATTTTCGAGAAAATTTAAGACTTTTAGGTGCGCCTTATGGCCGTGAAAATACGGCCATAAGTACTTTACAAAGATGTGAGGCTGGTCAACGGTCAGGCTTGAGGAGAAACGGAATACATGGAATGGCGTTAAGTAAAAGGATACAAAAAAGGTAACTGTATTCCGTTACAGTTAAAGAAGACGTAATCAGATTACCGGTACATTTAGTGAAAATGGGGATTATTTAGCAAAATTACAATTTGAAAGCATTTTATGTTATTGAATTTTTTTCATTTAAAGCTGGAGAACAGAACAGACTGTCGTACAGACATGAGCGCACACTATGGCAGTACTATGGAACAAACTTGTACATTATTTTATTTTTAAAGAAGGGGATTTTTTTCTTAATAAACTGTATGATGTGGTAAAGACTTGTGCACTTTCGTTGTAGGACTATAAGCTTATAGTCCTACAACGAAAGTGCACAAGTCCCAAATTAGCTTTTATAATGCACAAAAGTAAGTAATTTTATTGTTTTCTTGTTGTTATCGGATATTTGGTATTAAAGTCATCCAAAAGTAATTGTAAGTAATCAAGTTACATTCCTTTAAAGGTCCCATGACATGAAAGTTTCACTTTCTGAGGTTTTTGAACTTTAATGTGAGCTCCCCTACCCTGTTTAGCCCCCCCCCCCCATGGTTAAAAGTTGCGAAATGTCTAAACTGAGCATTTGCGATCCTTTTCTGTGTTAGAAAAAATCAGAGCTCAAATGGGCGATTTTGAACAAGGAAACTTATTGACGTCAGCTCGAAAAAAGAAATGCAAATGCAGTTCCACCCCTGTCTGTCTCTACTCAGCGTCTCTGTAAATCACACCCAGAGAGTTTGGACTGCGGAGGAGCTACGCAATGCGAAATGCGTTATTTTATTTGCCTGGAGGAACTTGTGAGTGTTTCTAGGCTCGGAAGTCCTTTATCTGAGCCTGTGGATATCTAAAACAGCAGTGGTTTAATTTTATTTTCTGTGGAAATGTGTTTATTTTTCAATGGAAGACTTCTCATCTCTCCCTCCGCGCAAAAACACGGAAGTGGGTCAGAGCGCACAGGGCACAGCTGAAAAGGAAAGAGTGGAGAGTTTGGCCACGCCCCCACCCGCTACTATAGGCCATCTCTGTCCTCCTCATTTGCATTCAAGCAACAACGCCCATAATGGACTGTTCAGAGAGAGAAAAATTACTCTTTCTCATCTTATCTCTGTTTCTCATGCACTTGATTTTGAAGAAGGATTCATTTACAGTATTAGGGAACCATTAAGGAGCCATATAAAAGCATCAAGAAGTACCATGTCATGGGACCTTTAATATTATGGTTCTTGGATTACGTTACTGAATATTTTAAGGGGGAACTAGTAATTGTACAAGAATACATTTCTAAAGTAACCCTCCCATCCCTGTCAACGGTGAATCTCCATCCATCCAACCATCCATCTTCTTCCGCTTTTCCATTTCTGGGTCACGAGTGCAGCAGTCCAAGCAGATCTGCTGCCAAGAACACAATGCACCAGCCCCCATGAATCCTCTCGTGGGTGGTGGGTCCACGAGAGGACGGCCCACATCAAAACTGGCCTTGATGTACTTCTGTCATGGGGGCTATCAGTGTCCACAGACACTGGGGGCGAGATGGGTTAAGTGTCTTGCCCAAGGACACAATGGCAGCACTCATCTGTGGGTGCTGGGTCAACCCGTCAAACGCTCTACCAACTGAGCTACTGCCGCCCCGGTGAATCTCCACGTTAATCTTCAATTGGCTGTGATTGGCAAGTGGATTAACCAATCAGAGACAAACATGGTTGGAAAAAATAAAGGAAAAACATTGCCGATTTCTACAGAATCAAAGAACCAAGCACAATGAGCTTTGTTTGTAAAATCAATGAGCTTCTTCGCTGAATAAAACTGATTTCATTGGTCGATCACGTTTGACAGAGGAAGTGGTGACGAGACTGATATCAATCTGTATAAAAAAATACAGAAAGGGATCATTCTTCTGAAATTACCAAGACAATTTTACCAATTTGACCAAGACAGTGAAGCTAGCAGCAACTGGCATACTAACAGGCACTTCCTGATTACCCTCACAATAAAATGCTTTCTAATTAGAGGCAGACATATATAGACCCCAGGAGCTACAATACAATATGTCTGTACTGGGCAACACAAATCATTTCCCTTCTGGATCAATACAGTTTGTCTAAGTCTAAGTCTATATTCTGCTCAGATACATGATAGAAATTGGGTACAAGCCCTTTAAATCACAATCTGCAATGAATCAACTTTACACACACACACACACACACACTTTAATTTCCATATCTCCTTGAAAACGTGTATTGCCGTTTGTTTTGTTGACCCTTCACAGAGAATAGAGAATGTGGATCTGTGGCGTCGATGGGTTTAGTCCTTTGTGGAGCTCGAGTACCTTTAGCGTAATCCTCGGTAAACAAACAGGGCTCCCGTGAGTGTATCATCTCCAGGGTTAGCATTAGCATTGATTAGCAATGCTGAATGAAGATTTGGCATCTCCTCATCACCATGACGATAAGCAGGTCTCACTGAAGCTGGAGCTCTGGTCCTTCGGCTCTCACCTCAATGTGGGTCATCGTCATTGGCAACCAAAGGGGACGTCCAGGACACGCCGCACCAAGAGTTCGGTGGGCCAAATCATTCTTCTTTTAAATAGAGAGGCCCTGATGGCGCTGAAGAATGGGTCGAATAAGAATAAGCTTGAATGCCTCAAGGCCCTGTAGCGATTTCTTTCCATATTTGCCCCAGTACAGATATAGTGTATAAGCAGTAAGTATTGTATAAGCAGCTCCTGAGGTCCACATAAGTCCACTGCGAGCTGTCTGTAGCTGTTGTTGAAGGCAAATCAGTTAAGCTTTTCAGGTGCACACACATGCTCACATAAACACCAAAGGTACATGCTTATTTTATTACTCAATCACATATGGATTGTATTATTTGAACTTGGGAGTTGGGGGTTCTGTGGACTGTGTGCCAGGAAGAATCTAGTTCCGGTCAGAGAGTACTCTGTGGAGGAGGGGAAGACTGGAGGGCAGGAAGATTGCGCGGCTGCAGCAATGTGTGTGAGAAGCAGAAGGCAGATCCTGAATCAACATATTAATTACCTATTGGATTTCTATCTGGGTCTGAGGGGGAAGGGGTAGTCACTTCAGTCACTTCTTTGTACGCGTTGGGTAAGTCTTATGTCGGCATACGCACCAGGGCAGAAATTTGGACCCAGAGCTCTGTATTAGAAATATTGTTAGGGAAATAAACTTGGTAAATTAGAACCTTTTTTGAATCTTGGTCGTCTCTTAATAGAACACGCAATATATAACAGTATGTAATGAAAAAGATTTTGAACAGTTAGCAGTGAAGGGTCACACTTTTATACAGCATGGATTTGAACCTCCATATATGTATTATATATATATATATATATATATATATATATATATATATATGAAGGTTCAAATCCATGCTGTATAAAAGTGTGACCCTTTACTGCTAACTGTTCAAAATGAAATAATTCTGTTTTGCATGTTTTTTAGACAGTACAAATCATCGGGTAGAGTGCCTTTAAATATATTTAAAAATACGAGGCCAGAGTACAGTTTTGCCATCACCATAATGCTAAAACTGGCACGCTAATCACACCCTTCTTAGTATATCTGTACTGGGGCACACAAATTTCGCTCAGATGCCTGAAAAACAAAAATCATGTACAGGCCCTTTATTAGATAACATTTTCTTTGTGTTTTTCAAATGAGACCAAGCCAGCCTGTATTCATCCAAAGGTTAACACATCTGTCTTATATGCCGTGAATGAATAGTTTTATTGGCTGGTCATTTTCAGTTTCAATTTCTTCCTAGAATTTGAATTTGTTTTCCTCTTTGGTGTTGTGGAGCTTTTTGGTTGATTTTGGCACACCAAGTCACAGGTCAAGGGACTGCTCTGCTGCTTTCATCTGGCCACACTCCCATGACTGACATGTTTTGTTTTTTTTTTTTTTTTGCATCTGGTCAAATGGGCCCCAAATTTGAAAATAAATAATGTGACTTTACACACAAGTGAAACATTTCTCCAAAGAGACAAATTAAAACAGCGCATACAGGCCGAAGTTTCCAGTATGAGCAATTTATTGGCCAAAGGTTTGTATTATTTTTATGGTCATGTTTTTCTCAGAAAGTATGAATAAGCAATGAAATTTCATGAGGTTTGTGAAGGCTAAGTCCACTTTAACTACATTTTGCCAATATTCAAGAGACATATTGTGCTTGTGTCTGCTAGTTGGTTATAATTACACCACCTGTGGATCATTATGTTGCAGTTTGCACATTTTAAATTGAATTTGCAATATTGATCTAAAACAACTTAATAAACAAACCCTGTCAGCTGACTTTGGCGTTAGAAAACTGTGGTGTCCAATGGGAGCTGACGTTGCCATAAACGTCATCACAGCAAAGAGATGCAGATCATGCCATTAAAAAAAAAAAAAGTACCAAAATAATCAAGCAATGCTGCCGAATCCTATGTGTAACACTGATTAAGAAAATAAAATTGGAGAAAGTGGGTGTGTACTAATGAAGGTGAAAATGGGAGTTGATTGGCAACACGGCGTCTTGAAAATATGCAATTAAAGATGACTCAAACATGCACGAATCACTTCAGATACTCAGATTAAATAAGAAGGGATACAGTTATAACGTGGTTGCTCTAAAAAGTCAATTTTGCATAATATTTGTGCATTAACATTAATCTCATGAGAGTTTGTTTATTACGATGTCCCAGTCCGCTAATTAGGTGTTAAATTGCATTTGACAGGCTTTCATGTTTCTCTAATAATGATCTGGTTTGATGGGATAGTGCATGTGGTTAAAACGTATTCCACTTTTGGTTTCAGAAACAGTTACTTCTCATTTTCAGTTATTTTAGATGACAATTGTAATTTTAAATGTCCAAATTATAACATAAAGATTGATGTAATAGATTATAACTACATGGCAGACACAAACACAGTATGTCTTAACCTCACCCTTTGCTGGGCCATTACCTTTGTGACAGTCTGCCTACACAGTCAGTTTGAAGCCCCTGTTGCTTACCTATAGGAGTTTGCCTGTAGTGTTTGCCCATAGGAGGGCTCCTGCTGCAGAGCGTGGCCCACAGCACGAGTACACAGTGGCCTCTGTGGGAGGGGGATAATTACATGTTGTACATGGGTTTTAATGAGAACAGCGCTCCAGTGGACTGCTCAGAATCCTGCTGTTTCTGCATCTGAAAGCTCCAAAATATCTCCATTACTGACAGTGTCTGTACAGAAATCTGCTATTTGAATTGTTATCACTTATGGTAAAAGGAGAAATTCAGTTTGTCAACTGGACAAGGTTTATTTGTTCGAAGACGTTTCGCAGCTCCTCCAAACTGCTTCGTCAGTTCTGGTTAGAGTGCTGATGGACACTGCTTATATCTAGCTGCAGGGAGGAGCTAACTACAATGGAATTACTCAGAAACTATCCCACCTCTGTTTTTCAGTTTCTGTCTGAGGTCTTGTTTAGCATACCCATTCAGTATCATAATGGGTGTTTTCACACCTCTGGACCTGATCTGGCTACTCCTATTGTTTTCTTTGTTTATCACTTATGCCGTACACTATATTTGTACAGACACTGTACAGACATAATAGGCCTACCTAACTAACAGAAACTGAAAACAAGTAGGTGTGGTAGTTTCAAAGTAATTCCATTGTAGTTAGCTCCTCCCTTCAGGCAGATATAAGCAGTGTCCACCAGTGTCTGACCAGACCTGAAGAAGCAGCTTGGATGAGCTGCGGAACGTATTCGACCAAATAAACTTTTGTCCAGTTGACAAATTGAATTTCTCCTTTTGCCTAAGGAGAATTAACATTTTTTACAATCTGAGCCTTATTTCGGTAATAAAACAAGTTGTTTTACTCACCCATAGCACTTTGGTGTCATTTGGAGCATTTCCAGAGATGTTTTAGATTAGCAATATGTTTGTATAACACAAACTTTAGCACTTGTCAAATCATAGAAGCTCAATGTCTTAGTCTACACTTTCATTTGAGTCAAAAGTGGCCTGTAATCCGAGATTCAGCCATAGTTTCGAGTAGATGAGGAGGCCAGTGTGCATGTGCGCATTCACAGCTGATTTCGCTCTCAGCTCTCGGGACCCAAACATGAAAGGCAAAGCTGTAAGACATTTGGACCATCGTGTTTGCAGTACCCACTTCAGTCAGGCTGATTTTTTACCAGCAAAGGAAAAGAAAGAAGGCCAGTGGATTCAGCGCACGGTTCTGAGAAGTGATGTGAAACCGATGGCTGTTCTCTGGTGCGCTGCTCCTAAAACTGTCTCCGCTTCATTCTTTCCGTATCCATTCTGTCTCCTCATCCATATACTCCTCTTCAGTCCTCAGTCCTCCATAAGTCCTCTTCAGCCTCTAAGTCCAAAACTTCTGCCATGTGTCACTCGCAACAGAAAAGTTGCGTCTTCTTATCTGCGAAATAAGCTGTGACTGAGCGCATGCGCACTGGCCTTCTCATCTCCTCGAAACTATGGCTAAATCTCGGATTACAGGCCACTTTTGACTCAAAAGTCTAGACTAAGATATTGAGCTTCTATGATTTGAAAAGTGCTAAAGTTTGGGTTATTTGGAGATCGCAAACATGTGCCCCGAGAACTCACGTTACGGATATCGCTAATCTAAAACATCTCCGAAAATGCTCCAAATGACACCAAAGTGCTATGCGTGAGTAAAACAACTTGTTTTATTACCGAAATAAGACATTAATTTCCTTTAACACAGTTTTGATAAAGTACCATACAACTCACAAGTATTTCAAAACCAGAGAATAAAAGTATGTCTTAAGACAAGATGTAAAACAATGGTATTAAATATTTTCATTCAATTTACATATCTGAGGCCAAAATGTCTCAGATGGCAGTTCCAATCCTGTGGTTGTCGTTAGATTGTGTTCTTGGACAAGACAGTGTGTCTTGTCCACCTGTTGATTGTGATTAATGTCGGCCATTTAAATCTTAAAGCTTTCATGTTATAATGTAGTTTCCTCAAAAACATCTCTGAAATAGTTATTTTTGGGCACCATTCAAACCTCCGTACAGTAAGGAGTACGAGCCACGGCCATGCTCTCACTCAGTTGCTGTTATACATACAAAAAAGACAAACAACAAAACACTACAACTTTCACAAACCTGAAGCGATGTGCAGTAGTTTCATTAGTTTGTGGGGTGGTGGAGCTCTGAAGGGGGAGTGACTTAGCTCAGAGAACAAAGAAAAAGGGGGGCTCATCGTCAAAGACAGAACAGAAACTAACTAAACATTTGTATATTCTGCTTTGGGCAAATATTCAAAACAATAAAAGGTACCACAGCAATCTAAATATGCTATGTGCTAAAAACATCTGCTTAGTTAATCTATATACTAATTACAAACGTGCAGTCCGCCTGTCTCGAGATGACGATAAATGAGAGTGTGAGCGAAATAAATCATAAAAGAATCTGCAGTGACAGACCCTCTAACGTAATGTGCAATGGTCTGTAGTCACGCCATTTTGGAGATAATATTAGCCTCAAAGCGTAATACATGCGAATTGATAAATATTCTTTTTTTCTTTCTCTCTTTTTAATTAAAAGACGTGCATTCTTTCATTACATCCCATTTGTAATCAATGGCAGTGTAAACGAATCTAATTAATTTCAGTGTGAGGTCATATTGTCCCTTCATACACACATGAATAATTAATTTGAATTCTAATGATAGCATGTCTTTGTGTCTTTTTCTGCATGTGAATCGTCACATGAACAGCTCGCCTCTCGTTACTGTTTATATTTCATTTTGTTAGGATTTTAAAGTTATAGTTAAGTATAAACAAGATATTGCTATATTGATACTTGTGGTGATTGCTGAAGGCACTACTCTGTCTGAAGCTCTGTTTAGACTCTAATCTGAGCTTTGTTTAACACAATCTGACCAGAAAGAACTGTTTTAGCCGGAACTACAACAGGTGAGAAGCTAGCTAGCATTAGCCAACAGTGTTTCAGTTAGTCACTTTCACCTTTTTGTTGAAAAATCCTGTTGTTTAAATCCATTTTGTATTTTTTTTTTAGGTTTTTTTTTTTAGTTTTCAGGCTGTATTAAAACCTTTTAGACTGTCTCTGCTAATGTCTGTATTGTGTCACCATGGTAACTGATGAACATTATGCCACTCACGTACATGTAGAACACTCACTGCAAGGTAAGAGTTACTCAGTCGAGTTACTCAGTACAAATCATATAAAGCCAGGGTACATGATTTTTAAACCGTAAAAAGAGGAAGTAGGAACTGGAACTGTATGTATGATTTTGATTTTAATAGTCATAATGATGTATATGCTAAGAGCAGGAGCTGTGTTTGCATTGCAGTAAGTCAGAGCTCTTTTCAGTGCATGTTGGACTCCGCCAGTGCTGCCCTTTGTCACCAGTTCTGTTCATTATATTTATGGACTTATGAATTTCTAGGCGCAGTCAGGGGCCGGAAGGGATCTGGTCTGGGGACCACAGGATCTCATCTCTGCTGTTTGCAGATGATGTTGTCCTGATGGCTTCATCGAAGCAGGACCTCCAGCATGCACTGGGACGGTTTGCAGCCGAGTGTGAAGCGGCTGGGATGAGGATCAGCTCCTCCAAATCCGAGGCCATGGTTCTTGACCGGAAAAAGGTGGCTTGCCCCCTCTGGGTGGGTGGAGAGTTCCTGCCTCAAGTGGAGGAGTTCAAGTACCTCGGGGTCTTGTTCACGAATGAGGGGAGGATGGAGTGTGACATTGACAGGTGGATCAGTGCAGCGTCGGCAGTGATGTGGTCGCTGTACCGGACCATTGTGGTGAAGAGGGAGCTGAGCTGAAAGGCAAAGCTTTCAATTTACCGGTCAATATACGTTCCTCCCCTCACCTATGGTCATGAGCTTTGGCTAAGGACAAGATTGCGGATACAAGTGGCCGAAATGAGTTTCCTCCGCAGAGTGGCTGGGCGCTCCCTGAGAGATAGGGTGAGGAGCTCAGTCACACGGGAGGAGCTTGGAGTAGAGCCGATGCTCCTCTACGTTGAGAGGAGCAGCTGAGGTGGATTGGGCATCTGTTCTGGGCGCCTCCTGGACGCCTCCCTTGGCAGGTGTTCCGGGCACATCCCACCGGGAGGAGGCCCCAGGAAAGACCCAGGACACACTGGAGGGACTATGTCTCTCAGCTGGCCTGGGAACGCCTTGGGGTTTCCCTGGAGGAAGTGTCTGGGGTGAAGGAAGTCTGGGAGTCCCTGCTTAGACTGTTGCCCCTACGACCCGGCCCGGAGTAAGCGGAAGAAAGTGGATGGATGGAAATGGATAATCATGTATAGCTTTTACTGATAACAATTCTAATGCTGATTCATTCTTATTAAAGATCCCATGACATGGTACTTCTTGATGCTTTTATATGGTGCCTTAATGGTTCCCTAATACTGTAAATGAATCCTTCTTCAAAATCAACACTCAGTGCATGAGAAAGACCCATGTACACAGTCAGAGTCAGAAAATCTCTCTCTGAACAACTCATTCTGGGCCTTGTTGCTTGAATGCAAATGAGAAGGACGCAGATAGGTTAGAAGAGCGGGTGGGGGGGTGGGGGGGCAAATGTGCCGCTGGTTCCTTGTTTTAGCAGTGCGCTGGTGCACTGTCTCCCACTTCCGCATTTTAAGCGCGGAGGAAGAAAGGAGAGCGTTTCAATGAAAAAAACACATTTTCACAGAAAATAAAATTAAACCACTGCTGTTTCAGATGTCCAGAGGCTCAGATAAAGGACTTCCGAGCCTAGAAACACTCGCACGTGCCTCCAGGCAAATAAAAAAACGCATTTCACATTGCGTAGCTCATTCGCGGTCCAAACTCTCTGGGCGTGATTTACAGAGACGGTGGGTAGACATCCAGACGGGGGGTGGAGCTGCATTTTTCGATGTGATGTCACATAGTTGCCTTGCTCAGAATCGCCCGTTTGAGCTGTGTTTTTTTCAAACGCAGAAAAGGACCGCAAATGCTCAGTTTAGACATTTCGCAACTTTTAGCCATGGAGGGGCCCTAAACAGGGTAGGGGAGCTCACATTAACGTTCAAAAACCTCAGAAAGTGAAAATTTCATGCCATTGGACCTTTAAATAAGAATTTGCAAATTTTGCAAAAACACTGTCTATTCCACCTTGTGATGTCATGACGTAATACAGGAAGTGCTCTGCTGTGTTTTTAAACTACAACCACCCCTTCATGAGAATCATTTGGATAATTTCTGCCCTGGAATTTCCAATCTCTACTGGACTAAACATAAAATATATCTGTTTACTGGAAAACTACTGCAAGGTTGAACAGAGCATTTTGACTAATAATAAATGATTACTTAAGGGTGATTCTTCAGCTATCAAAGAATTTGTATCCCAGGCAGAAATAAGAAAAACAAAAACACGTTATTTTTTTATTCATGCTGCACTTACTAGACACAAAGACGGACATACACAAAATTTATGATAGATAAATTACAATTTTTATGATATAAAATATGGTTTTATATTGAGTGTTTTTGCTGTATGTCCTTTGTCCTTTGGCCAGGTTTTGGACTCTCAGTCCCTCATAATTAAATTTGATTCAACAGTAACTTCATTGACAAATGGAACAGAAATTCCTTAGTTTAATGAAAATATCATGTGCTTGAAAGATATATTAGTATTTTATTTATTTTTCATAAAAAGAACATCACTGTCATTTACACCACCCTCCCACCTTTGTCCACTTGAACCACATCAGTTGTGATGCTCATGTTAGCATAGCAGGGTTAGCTCCATGGAAGGAAGGGAAACAACAACAAAATCAAGGTCAAGTTTTACAAAACCAAGAGTAGGTTTATTGGTCGTCATTTCCAAACACCTCATATTTCCTTTAAATGTACAAATAATGAGAAAAATACCATTTTATATTGTGTATTTTGAGTATATTTTATGCTGACCCTAAAACAGAGATTAACATGCTAATATGTCATGAGTTTTTAAAAGAAATGCTAAACATTGTCATTTTCACAACAGTCATTTCCATCACTTTATTTATTGTTATTGTTTATTATTATTTCTTTAATATTTATGTCATTTCATTACAACCGCTATCAGTTAATGTTTCTACACATTGTGATGAAGTAGAACAAATCAAAAATAATTCTAAAAATATGTGTTGGAATTTCTGAAAAATATCATGACCAAATTTGACTGTAGTTGGAGAATCAACCTTAGTGTGAATGAAACAACTCCAGGTATGTTTTTAAGCAGGTCTAACATGGCTTAAAGCTCACAGAAGTCAACTTTAATAATATAAGCATAATATCAGCATCATTTTCCAAGCGTACGCCGGTACATCTGCAGTCACCATACTGCAGCCGCCCTTTTTGACTCACGCAGGTTTAATCACAGCTGAGTCTGATCCTCCGCCTTCACTTTTCCCAGCGCCACCTCCAGCCGGCACATAATTACCCCGAGTCCCCTGGGATCCTAATGAATCAGGAGATTAGCCAGTATCATTGGTAATAACTAATTATTTAAAATCATCATTTAGCTGCGTGTGTGCAGGGCCGCAGGCCGTAAACAGCAAAGGAGCAAACGAAAGGAGAGTTCTGAAATAGCTGAAATGAAAATATACGGCGTAAAAATATGGAAAATTACAGGTCCTATATGAAGCAAAATTGGCTCCTGTGAGCTTTATGTCATAATGTTGTTCCCTTCTCAAAAACACAACTTTGTTCCACCTTGTGATGTCATGAAGCAGTAGTCTTCAAGTTAACAGCTTCTTTTATACCTTTTGATCAGTAGAGATCGGCAATTCCAGGGCGAAAATTATGCAAATGATTCTAGTCGAGCACTTCCTGTATTACCACGTGACATCACAAGGTGGAACAGAGTGTTTTGTTTGAGAGAAGAACTAGGGATGCATGATATATCGGCATTAACATCGGTATCGGCCGATATCGACAAAAATCCGTTAACATATCGGTATCGGCCTGATGTGTAAAAGTGGGCCGATATTAACGACCGATATTTGTCAGTACAGTAATCCCTCGAATGAACATTTTCTCACATTTCTCTCTCGTTTAAACACTCAAACTTTCGTAGATTTTCAACAAAATGTGTTAATAGTGAAGCGTGGGGACGGGGGGGGGCGGAGAATCAATCAATCAATCAATCAATCAAACAATATTTATAAGGCGCTTTTCATACAAAAATGTAACACAAAGCGCCTTACAGTGGTCAAGGATTAGAAGATTGACCTTTATTGATCTCGCACAGGAGAAGTTGTTTCTATATTTGACCCGGGGACCATCCCCATGATTTTGTTTTGTTATTTACGCTTGGTCAGGCCCTAAGCTGGAGGATTTTACCTATGGCGCATGTTTAGGTTGGTGGAGGAAACCGGAGTGCCCGGAGGAAACCCACCCAGACACGTGAAGAACATGCAGTCTCCACACAGAAAGGCCCGGGCAACCTGAACCTTCTTGCTGTGAAGCAGACGAACAAACAACAAACAGATATACAAGCAAACAAACAAAAGAACAAACAAAAGACAAGCAAACAGACGACGGAAGTCAATCAAAGGCCAAGCTAAACAGGTGAGTCTTGAGCCCACTCTTAAAAACATGAACGTTCTCTGCAGCCCTGAGGTCTTCCGGCAGTTCCATAGACGAGGGCCGTAGTACTGAAAAGACGCCTCTCCGTGAGTGTGTGTCCTGACTTTGGGAATGACCAGGAGCCTGCTGCCGGAGGAGCACAGGGCCCGTGAAGGTTCGTAAGGGGAAAGCAGTTCTGAAAGATAAGAAGGCCCAAGACCATTAAGACATTTAAAAACCAGTAAAAGAACTTTAAAATCTATCCTGAAACTCACAGGGAGCCAATGCAGAGATTTTAAGACCACTGTAATGTGATCCCGCCCTCTGGTCCTAGTCAGGACACGTGCTGCTGAATTTTGTAATAATTGCAAACTACTGTACTACTCAAACTACTGAAATACTCTTTTTGGGAAGACCAGAGAGCAGGGCATTACAGTAGTCTATACGGCTGGTGACAAAAGCATGCTTCATTGTCTCCGTATTGGCCTGAGAGAGAATAGGGCGAACTATTTGATGCGTGGGATAAAAGTCAGCTCAGAGTCAAAAATGACGCCCAGGTTTTTCACTTGAGGAGATGGGTTAAAAGACTGTGCTTGTAGTTTTGATAAAAGTTTCTCTCTCTGGGCCTCAGGACCGATGACTAGAACTAGACAAGAACCTTTGTCCTGGTTAAGCTGGAGAAAGTTTCTTGCCATCCAGGATTTGATATCTAGAATGCAGTTAAAAAGAGCATCCATTGGCCTGGTGTCATCAGGAGACACGGAAATGTAAAGCTGTAAAGAAATGTGCGCGCGGACACGTGCACCCGCTCATCGTGCTCAAATCAGTGATAGAGCAGCATGACCGGCACGAGACCGCGCGTCCCACCCAGGGCTGCGAGCACGAGACCCGTGCCCAAACCGTGCCTCACCCCCGGTACCACGTTCATGGTCCTGAGGAGGAGGCACGCAGTCCGAGCACATCAAACCTCGACATGAACGAACGCAAGAGCTGCACAAAACCAGGCAAAGAGACGCACGCGGTGGTTTAATCCTGATTTAGACCTGGTCTAGTCCTGGTTTAGTCCAGGTCTAGACCTGGTCCAGTCCTGGTTTAGTCCAGGTTTAGTCCTGGTCCAGTCAAGGTTTAGACCTGGATTAGATGTGGTCTAGACCTGGTCTAGACCTGGGTTAGTCCTGGTCTAGTCCTGGTCTGGTCCTGGTCTAGTTCCACTCTGGTCCCGGTGCCCCCCCGCGTCCCCCATATATAACATCAATCGGCAAAGGTCCCTTAGCCAATCAGGATGCAGAACACAATGTTACACTATTAAAAAAAGTTACACTATTAAAAAAAAAAAAAAGAATGAAATTGAAAAAAAAAAATAATCAGGAGTCAAAACACGTTTTGAAAATAAACATTCAAAAATTCATTTTGCATGATTTTCAGTCTGTATAAAACATCGGTGCATCCCGAAGAAGAACCTGTGTGAATGAAACAAAACACATTTCCAGGTCTGTTTTTAAGGAAACAAAATTATAACATAAATCAGAAAATAGTGTAAAACGGGCTCTTCAGTATTCTTACTTTTCTATTTACAACTATTATTATTCAGTTTTCGTAGCTTTACTTCTTTACTTGTTTCTCCGGTAAACAGCCTCCACGGACACATCCATATTTATGACCGGTCCGCGCTGTCTCTTCTTCTGTTTATTTTACGTTGATGGACATCGTGGATCCCCTCGCCCCGGTCTGGACAGATCATGTGACGATCTACGCTCCTTAAGGTGAGTCACCCTGATCTCCGCTGACAGGGCTAAGGCTACTGGGGCAAAAGAGGAGGAGGAGAGGAGGAGGAGGAAGGGGGGGCAAAGGAGGATGAGGAGAGAAGAGGAGGGAGGAGGATGGAGATGAGGGGAAGGAGAGGAGGTGAGGAGGGGAAGGTGAGAATGAGAAGGAGAGGGAGAGGAGGAGGCAAAGGAGAGGAAGAAGAGCAGAAGGAGGCGAAGAGGAGGAAAGGAGGAGGAGGAGAGAAGAGGAGGAGGAGCATGGAGATGAGGGGAAGAAGAGGAGGAAGAGGAGAAAGAGGAGAGGAGGAGGAGCGAAAGAGGATGGAGAAGAGGAAGAGAAGGAGGGGAGGAGGAGGGGAAAGAGAGGAGACAAGAAGGAGAAGGAGAGGAGGTAAAGGAGAGGAGGAGGAGGATGGAGATGAGGAAGAGAAGGAGGGGAGGAGGAGGGGAGGGGAAGGGGAGAGGGAAAAGGAGAGGAGGAGTTAAAGGAGAGGAAGAGGGGGAGGGAGGAGGAGGAGGTAAAGGAGAGGAGGAGGTAAAGGAGAGGAGGAGGAGGGGAAGGGGAGAATGAGAAAGATGAAAGGGAGAGGGAGAGGAGGAGGCAAAGGAGAAGGAGAGAAGGAGGATGGAGAGGAGAAGGAGGCGAGAAGGAGGAGAGGAGGAGGGGAAGAAGAGGAGATGAGGAGGAGAAGGGAGGAGGATGGAGAAGAGGATGGAGGGAGGAACGAGAAGGAAAGGAGGGGGAGTGGAAGGAGAGGAGATGAGGAGGAGGAGAAGACGAGAAGGGAAGGATGAGAGGGAGAGGAAGAAGAGGAGAAGGAGAGGAGGATGAAGAAGAGGAAGAGGATGAGAGGAGAGGAGAATGTGAGAAGGAGAAGGATGAGAGGAAAGGGTAAAGGAGGGGAAGAAGAGGAGGAGAGGAGGAGGCAAAGGAGAGGAGGAGAAGGAGAAGAAGAGGAGGAGGTAAAGGAGAGGATGAAGAGGAGAAAGATGGAGATGAGGAGGAGGAGGGAAGGAGGATGGAGAAGAGGAAGAAAAGGAGGGGAGGACAGGAGATGAGGAGAAGGTTGAGAGGAAAAGGTAAAGGAGAGGAGGAGGAGGATGGAGAGGCAAAAGGCACATGCACACTTTGCCCAAACACTTGCCCCTAGGCGAGCTCCAAATGACCCACAAAAACATGCCACAAATCTCCTGTCAGAGCTACAGCAGCAGCAAAGGGCCAGACTGACACCGCCTGGGAACATTTTTTCACCTGTAGATCACGGCACAGAAATATAAGACTGGAGCGGCCGGGGAAATAAGTGTTAATAAGTAATGTGAGGCCGGTATTTCCGACATAATTCACCATAATTATGCTATTTTCTGATTTATGTTATAATCACACACTGTAATAAGGAGACTAAGGGAGTGTGACGTCACCCAAGCGTTTGGCTCCAGCAAATGAAAATTTTTAGAACAAATTTGGAGCCAGTTTCATATTAGGAATTGATTTATGGACCAAATAGCGAATTAAAAACACCAGGATCCTGTAGAGCGGTAAATACGAGCATTTTAAAACCAAAATAATAAGGCTCGCAGCAGCAGTTACAGAGAGAGGGGCACTTAAATGACACTGATGTTTAAAAGACACTTAAATGACACTGATACTGCTGCTTAAATGACACATAAATGACACTGGCACTGCTGCTTAAATGACACTTAAATGACACTGCTGCTTAAATGACACTTAAATGACATTGACATTGCTGCTTAAATGAGACTTAAATTACACTTATGCTGCTGGTTAAATGGCACTTAAATGGCACTGCTGCTTAAATGACACTTAAATTACACTGACACTGCTGCTTAAATGACACTGACACTGCTGCTTAAATGACACTGACACTGCTGCTTAAATGACACTTAACTGACATTGACATTGCTGCTTAAATGACACTGACACTGCTGCTTAAATGACACTGACACTGCTGCTTAAATTGCACTTAAATGGCACTGACAATGCTGCTTAAATTACACTTAGATGACACTGACACTGCTGCTTAAATGGCATTTAAATGACACTGACAATGCTGGTTAAATGGCATTTAAATGACACTGACACTGCTGCTTAAATGTCACTGACACTGTTGCTTAAATTACACTTAAATGTCACTGACACTGCTGCTTAAATGACACTTAAATGACACTGACACTGCTGCTTAAATGACAGACACTGCTGCTTAAATGACACTTAAATTACACGGACACTGCTGCTTAAATTACACCATTTGAGATTTTGTACACTACAGATTGTGTTTTATTTGTATTATATACAAGTTTACTGTACTTTTACTACGGGTATATGTGATGTTTTAGTCATGGTGTTTATTGTCTTGTTTATCAGATGTTTTTTCACTGTGGGCCGAGGGGGTGCTGCCATTTCAAATCCTGTGTGTGCAACCTGTACATATAGTTTTTGACAATAAAGCTGACTTTGAACTTTGGACTACTTCTCAATGTGAAACAGTCGATGGAGCCGGAAGCGCCCCCATGCTCACTTCCTATTTGAAATGTGGCAGCTAGCGAGTTAGCTATGCCCAATGTTGTTTCCTCATCACAAACCTGGAGTTCTGTTTTGTTTCCTTCACACATGTTCAACACACAAACCCTGCATATATCCAGCGATGCACCTTTAAACATACGTTATTGCCTTCTACACTATCCATGCTTCCCTTTGCCTTTCTTTCCTCCGTAACTTCTTCTGTTAATTGCCAACTCCTCCACAGCTGAAGATATAAAACTCTCCTCTTCGCCTGGACCCGGGCCAAGCTCAGCATAACTTCTCCATTCTGACATCAACAGCACTTTCTCCCCCTTTACCCATGTTTTATGCGTTTACGGAACACGCCATATTTCCTCATCAACAGCTCCAGTGGATAAGAATGGCTGGAAAAGTAGTTATCCTGTCCACTGATCACATAAAACTTCCAGCGTTGTGAATAGCGGCTTTTATGTTTTCGCCGTATATTTTTTCGCCGATGCTGTTCCAGACAAGTAGAAATGATGTCGCTAGTCCTTTGCACTTGATGGTTCTAGTCCATAAGTCTGTGATTGTTTTGGTGTAATGGTTTACATGTATGCACGGGTAAACGAAATGATCTTTCCACGTGTGGTTGAGTCCGTTCTACGGCGTATATAGCATAGTATAAAAATTAAACGGGCATATCTTACCTGAATTAGAGGTGCGTTGTGTAGCTTTTCTGGTGGAGGGTCCGTCAAATGCCTTTTTTCATGGAGATGTTATTACTTTGTCTGGAGTGTTTCACCTTTTTATCTTCATTGAGCCGAAACCAGACCAAGTTACAGGTCAGGCCTGTGGAGAGGCAACCCCCACACACATCTGACAAAAGGAGAAATTCAATTTGCCAACTAGACAAAAGTTTATTTGGTGAATACGTTTCACAGCTCATCCAAGCTACTTCTTCAGTTCTGGTCAGACGCTGGTGGACACTGCTTATATCTCTAGTTAAAGGTCACATGACATGGTACTTCTTGATGCTTTTATATGGCTCCTTAATGGTTCCCTAATACTGTTGAGAATCGCCCGTTTGAGCTGTGTTTTTTTCTAACGAAGAAAAGGACCGCAAATGCTCAGTTTAGACATTTCGCAACTTTTAACCATGGGGGGGCTAAACAGGGTAGGGGAGCTCACATTAACGTTCAAAAACCTCAGAAAGTGAAAATTTCATGCCATGGGACCTTTAAGTAAGCCTATTAAATATGCAGTGGGAGTGTGAGGTCTTGTTAGCAGAACCATTCAGGGCCATAATGGATGTTTTCACACCTCTGGACCTGACCTGGCTACCCTATTTGCCCTATTTGTGGATAGTTGTCAGACTGTATATCTCCAGATCTATATCAGACTGTATAACTCATTATATAGTCTAAACGTGCATTTATTTTTCATTTTTTATTTTTTATAGTGTAACATTGTGTTCTGCATCCTGATTGGCTAAGAGACTGTAGACCTTTGCCGACTGATAGATGGGGGGATGCAGGGGGGACCAGGACTAGACTTGCCTGGTTTACACCTTACCATATCACCAGTGATATATGTCTTTCAGATCGGAACGAACGAAAGCAGCCTGGGATTTCCCAGGTTAGGACTAGACTAGGACTAAACCAGGTCTAAACCAGAACTAAACCAGGTCTAGACCAGGTCTAAACCGTGACTAGACCAGGTCTAAACCAGGATTAAATCAACCCGTGCGGCTCTTTGCTGGTTTCGTGCGGCTTTTGCGTTCGTTTGTGCATTTTCGGTTTGTGGCTCGGGCTGAGAGGACGCGGTCCTGACGGGGAGACATGGTCCGGGCGCCGCGGTTCGATCTCGTGCTCGCAGCCCCAGCCTTGCGCCGGTCGTGCTGCTCTGTCACGGATTTGACCACGCGCACTTCTCCAAGGGGCTGGTTCGCTTCGCGTCCCGGGACGTGGCAGTGCCGTTGGATGAGCGTGGTGCTTCCTGCGGATCCAGTAACTCATGTCTCCGCTCCCCTCACGCGTCCGGCGGGGCTCCCAGCGGAGCCCCCACGCTTCACTATTAATACATTTTGTTGAAAATCTACGAAAATTTGAGTGTTTAAACAAGAGAGAAATGTGAGAAAACATTAATTCCAGTGTTTTAAGGCGTTTACAGCCTTCAAACATGTATAATAATTGTAAAATATAAAGTTGTCCTACTTCGCGGATTTCACTCATTACGGGTTATTTCTGGAACCTAACCCCCACGATAAACGAGGGACCACTGTATTCTCCTATTTACTTATTTTATTATTATTACTTATCTTGTCTGCATGCACTTTTTTGTTCTAACTTTCTTTGCACATAACTGCCTGGAGCTAATGTGGCAATTGAATTTCTCCTGTGTGAGATCAATAAACTCTTATCTTATCTTATCTTATAGATGGGAGACAAATGATGTCTGAGACCTCCATTTCTGTTCAAGGAAGGATTCTCTTTCTTGACAAAAATAGCCTCTTTAACTCCCCTCTCAAAACAGTTCTTGTCTCTGGCCAGGATCTGGACCTCTGTGCTTGTAGGAACCACTTGGGCCCTGTGTGGTAATGTCCGAATAACTCCCAGTTTGTGCTGCAGTGGGTGGTGTGAGTCAAAAAGCAGGTATTGGTCAGTGTGTGTGGGCTTCCTGAAGACCTCTAGCTGGAGTCTCCGATCTTCTCCTATTGTTACGGCACAATCTAAGAAAGCCAGTGTGTTGTCCTTGGCATCTTTACGGGTGAATTTGATGTTCGGATCTACAGAATTGATATGTGCAGTAAATTTTTT
Source organism: Paratrypauchen microcephalus (assembly GCA_036785185.1). Lineage (NCBI taxonomy): Eukaryota > Metazoa > Chordata > Actinopteri > Gobiiformes > Gobiidae > Paratrypauchen > Paratrypauchen microcephalus. The sequence goes on from JAVJIX010000003.1 coordinate 527,168, forward strand.
GAGAAATTATCTTTTATCGAAATGTTTTTCTGGGTATTTTTGAGCCATTAAACTAGGGACGCACCGATGTGAAAACTTTAGCCGATACAGATATCCGATATTAATGTTGCTGATATCGGCCGATACCGATATTAGCCGATACTGATATTTATTTATTTTTAATTCTGAGATAACATTTTATACAGACCGAAAATCATGCAAAATTAATTTTTGAATGTCTTATTTTATTTTCAAAACGTGTTTTGACTCCTGATTTTTTCTTCTCTTTTTTAAAAATAGTGTAACATTGTGTTCTGCGTCCTGATTGGCCTTTGCCGATTGATGTTATAGATGGGGGACGCGGGGGGAAGGACCAAACTGGAACTAGACCAGGACCAGACCAGGATCAGACCGGGACTAGACCAGGACTAAACGCAGACTAAACCAGGTCTAGACCAGGTCTAAACAAGGTCTAAACCTGGACTGGACCAGGACTAAACCTGGACTAAACCAGGACTGGACCAGGTCTAGACCTGGACTAAACCAAGACTAGACCAGGTCTAAACCAGGATTAAACCACCACGTGCGGCTCTTTGCCTGGTTTTGTGCGGCTCTTGCGTTCGTTCATGTTGAGGTTTGATGTGCTCGGACTGCGTGCCTCCTCTTCAGGACCGTGGACGCGTTCCCGAGGAGGACGCACGGTTTGGGCACGGGTCTCATGCTCGCAGCCCCGGACGCGCGCCGGTCATGCCTATCACGGATTTGAGCACGCTTCACTATTAATACATTTTGTTGAAAATCTACGAAAGTTCGAGTGTTTAAACAAGAGAGAAATGTGAGAAAACGTTAATTCGAGGGATTACTGTACTGACAAATATTGGTCGTTAATATCTGCCCACTTTAAGTCTATTTTTAAATTATTTGAAGCCATTATTTATTATCTTGTTTTATTGCATGCTACTTTTTCCTGCTGTTCTTGATCGTTGCGTTGCGACACTGGAATTTCCCCACTGTGGGACTAATAAAGGCATATCTTATCTTATCTTATCTTATCTTATCTTTTACACATCAGGCCGACACCGATATGTTAAAAATTGGGCAATATTGGCCGATACCAATGTTAATGCTGATATATCCCTACATAAAACCATTTGTAATTGAATAAATGTAACGTAGAGCTGTTGTGTAGTCCGGAAGTTATTCAGACCGTTAGAAAGGAACATAAAACTCCCTCCACTGATCAGATGGGCTTTAGTAATGAGTACCTGACCAGACCTAACCAGTGGTTCCAGTGGTTCAGCATCCAGCATAGCTTTTTAAATTTTTCCTCTAGGCAAATCACTGTTATTGTAAGTTAAAAAATACAAAAGTTTGAGTTAGTGAACATTTACTTCATTTACATAATTAAAATACTAGTGCTATTGTTTCCATCATCTTCCTCCAGAATGACAGGGTTAAAAGCAAAATAAATATATTCAGTTTATTATGCAAAGATTAAATAAACCAAAAACTTCACTGCAGAAGCCTGTCCATATAAATGTATCAGTAGATGTTTGCACTGCTGTGTCTGAAGGGCTCAGTGAAATTGCAGCAGCTCGTTCCGGAGCATGATCACGCTTATTTCCGTTCTAATGACATCTCTGTGGGAGAGCTGTGGGGGGATGTCACATGTTAAACAGAAAATATCACTGAAGGACTCCTGTTTTTTAAAAAAGTACGATTTTATGTCCCAACACTATTGCTAACCTTTATTAAAAGTTAAAATCTAACAAAACAACTAGATTTAATTTATAGTAACGACTATGCTTTTATTTTTATGTGTAGATGATTTCAGTTTTAGTTAGATACACAAACACCAATCTTTCTAAACATAAATGTTACACTGGTCTACAAATTTCTGGACTCGATCTGCTTCGGAGATAAAAGTGGCTAAATCTCATTTATATTGATAAGATGAACTGAAAATCAATTGATAACTGTGCTGGTAAGCTAATGTATTCAAGATATTTAATGATATTGTTTTACATCAAAATTGCATCTGTTTATACAATAGATTTAGGCATTTTTGCTTAAAATGACATTTATATTTTGAAAATATTTAACTTGCACTTCTTTATCCGTTAAGAATTAAACAAAAAATATCTTACGACATCAGGTCCGCACAATTTTAAGGCATCTCTCTTATGTGAAATCAAAAAATATTTGATGTTAAAATTCTAGACCAGGGGTCTTAAAAGTTTTTCAGGCCAGGGACCCCCAAACAGATGGCGAACTGGGCCAGGGACCCCCTACTATATATACGGCATAGAACTGTGTTTTATATTAAATTGAGCTTAGTGTCATGTATAAACATTGCTACTCTGTTATGGTACATCCAATACAAGGAAATAATGCACAGGTTAATACTGTATTTTACACTATAAAATATAAAATTACATTATTTTCAAGGGACAGTGTGTAAGATTTTTACCCGTTATTTACCGAAATTGAAGATACCCATTCAAAAATACATTGTTTTCCAAGTCTTTTCACTTCCGTCATGAAATCAAAGTATTCTTTTGAACTTAGATATAGTCACATAAAAGGGGGATCTTCCCCATATAGAGGCAGCCATTTTGCGGGGGGGGGGGGGGGGGGCTCGTGGTTTTGGGTAAACAACAAGCATGCTGCTGTATCACACGTCGTAATGGATCTAACACGTGTTTTGGACTAAATTGTTTTACTGGATTTTATTCGCTGGATCCTTACAAACAGATTGATACCAAGCTTGTGGTGAAATACAGAGTTTGACCTGTGCAAGGCCTTCAAAAGTAAGCTAAGTAACAGACCTCGTTTTGTGCTTTTCCGTATAAAAGCCCCATGTGCTCAGGGAGTGATTGTTGTGCCGGGAAATGAATTGCATAGTCAAAAAGAGGAGACTGTAAGGTTTCATTTGATATGTAGATTGTCATGGTACACGATCGGGAATGTGTGTTTTCATGCGAAAAGAAAAAAAAAACAGTGAACGGGAGACCGCGTTTTATTAATACCGTTGTTGTCTGCGAGGGCTCACAGCGAGGGCTCGCAGCGCCGGGTGCACGCGGGTACGCGAGCTGTCCGCTACGGCGCGTCCGGGTGACCCTCAAGGTTTGCCGTAGCTAAAACAGGAAGTGCCATAGCCACTATCCACCTATGCGCCACGAATCCTACACACTGGACCTTTAAAGTGAAATCAAAAGATTTCGCGACCCCCCCTGCAGTGGGTCGCGACCCCCCTGTTGAAGACCTCTGCTCTAGACATGTTAAGTGTCATTCCAGAATTGGAGGACATTTTACGTCCCACCCATCAAATTTTAAATAATCCACATACAAAATACTAAAACATACAGTTTTTTGAGTGAATTTACTTGTCCTGAGACCAAATCGAAAAAAAAATAAGAGGAAAAAAAAATGCTTGAAAATAGCTTTTTACCAAATACCAAATAAGTCTGGAGTACCCCCAAAATGCCATTTTCCTCTTGTCCCACCCCTCCAATGGCCAAACTGAATATCAAATAAAACCGTTAAAATTAAATAAAAATGTATTATTTTTATTATTATTATTTGTTTCATTGCCATAACTTGTAACTGTGGGAACATTTGTAATATTTCAAATAATTATCATTCATGGAACATGTGTCCCACAACGTGCACGCAACCCTGTTACCAGAACATTTTTAGCCTGATAGAAGAAGAAGAAAACAGAACCACATGATCCCCTGGACTTGACATCATCAAACAGTTTTCCAAAAGAATGGGCAGAACAAAGGTTTGTCTTCTCTTCTATTTTTCATATTTTTAAAACATAGTTTGCCTTGATTGAATGTCTCACTCTATGATCAGATGATCAAATGATCAGAATAAGACTTTTTTTTTCTTTTACTTATTTGCATAAATAAGTTTTTCCTCTTGATTAGCAGTAACAGCTAAACAGCTTCTACTCCTGAGATAAAGCGAACATTAGTGCAGATTTGCAACCCTGTTACCTGCAACCCTGTTACTGTGATTAGAGTAAATAAATAAACCAAATAAATCATGTAATAAAAATTGTACTATTGATCTGTAAGCTGAGCTAATCAAGCATTTGATAGTTTATTACCTATTATTGATGAATATGTAGCAGAAAATCAGAAAAATGAAAGTTTATTTTTCAAGAATTTTAAAGCCAAAATGTCCTCCAATTCTGGAATGACCCTTAAAATGAATGTATTGGAATGTGCAGACAGGCTTTCAGATAGAACTGGTTGCTTGTAGACACACTGTACCTTCTGATAAACTATTGTTTTTGCCTTATTTTGCATAAATTTCCTATTTTGACCCAATACTATATCTTGGAAACTATAGCCAATCAGCACTTCTGACTTACTTTTTCTTTAACCAAGAAAAATTTCACTAATTTTGTTACCAGATCAGTGTTATCAGTGACATCCACCCGCAGCTCCCTGATGCCTGATCTGTCAGTATTTATTGATTTTAGCATGACCCAGCAACAAAAACCCATAGAGATATCATTAGAAAGAAATTACTGTGACTACTTCTCTGCTGGCCAGGTGCTGTTGTGCACTGATTGTTGTTGTTTTGTTTTAAGTTTTTCTTGCAGCAGGAGAGTCTAAGGACAGGAGGCGCTCTGGCGATCTCCACTGTTTGATTTTCTAACTTCTCTGGTTAAATCAACAGTTTTGTTAAGCCAGTGAGGCTCCTGCTGCTGTGATTATGGCCTCCACAAAAATAAAGTGAATAGAATCAAATAGGAGTGCCATGTTTGGTTTCTTCATTCTAAATCTGAGGGTGGTCCCCCAGGACCTGTTTGCCTTGGGTGACCCTACCAGGGGCATAAAGCCCCCGACAACATAGCTCCCGGGATCATTCAGGCACTCAAACCTCTCCACCACGTTAAGGTGGCGGCTCAAGGAGGGGTCAAAATATATATATATATTTTTTTATGCTTGGCTTGTTTCATGATGAATCATGAAATACAGAAGTATAACTTTATTCCTCACTTGCCTTCAGAACATTGTAATTATTCACCACAATGAGTTTAGTGGCAAGTGCTGGTAATGCTAACAGCAACTAGCATGCTAGCCACACATTTCCTGATTCTCAAACAATAAAACACTTTATAATTACATGTAGACAGATAGATAAAAACATTAGAGCCCCTTATACAATATATCTGTACTGGTGAAGACCATATAGATACAGCTCTGGAAAAACAGCAAAATTATCAGTTTTTCTGATTTTACTACTTATAGGTAGGTGTTTGAGCAAAAGGAACATTTTTGTTCGAGTCTTTAAACTACAAACAATATTTCCCCTAAATTCAAAAAAACAAAAAAACAAAAAGATACATGTTTTCAGAGCTCAAACAATGCAAAGAAACAAGATCAAATTCATTTTAAAACAACATGATACTAGGGCTGTCAGTTTAATGCGTTAATTAGATGAATTAATTAAACACTGCAAATTCACAGGTATAAAAATTAACACAATTAATTATGAGGCAATTCAATGTGCGCACATTTTGCCCCATTGAAGGACCTGTAGGCGACTTGGCACCTGCGTTGCTAATCAAACAAATACAGCCTGGAGGAAACTGACATGGACTCAACTCAGGGGGCGAGGCGAGAAGATCGCTGCCAGGGCCTTTGAACAGCAAATTTATTTATAAAAAGAACAAAGATGGGACTATTAACAACAACGCAGTGATTTGGAGCTTTTGTAAAAAATAATTTTCCGATCACTGAAGCTGCTTCAGCCTGACGGATCATTTGAGCACTGAATGCGTCCAGGTAAGTTCCATATTGTTACCGGTGATCGCTAAACCACGCTTGCAGAATTTGGGAAACGATCGCAACGTGGGCTGTCTGTCTGTAAAATGTGATTAATTAGATTAATTAATTACAAATCCTGTAATTAATTCCATTATTTGTTTTAATCACCTGACAGCACTACATAATATTAATGTTTACACTTAAAGGGATAGTTTTTTTGTTTTAATGTGAATCTGTATGGCATCTCCTTCAGCAGTGTCGTGCATTAACACTGACTTACCCCTGACAGTGTCCTCTGAGCCGAGTTCTGCCCCGGTTCTGGCGCTGACGAAAGCATCTGTTTTGTGATGCAAATATATCACTTTTTGGACAAAAAACTTTCGTCAGCTCCAGAACCGGGGCAAAACTCGGCTCAGAGGACACTGTCAGGGGTAAGTCAGTGTTAATGCACGACACTGCTGAAGGGGACGCCATACAGATTCACATTAAAAAAAACCAAAAAAAAAAACGAACTATCCCTTTAAGACGAATTCAGAAATAAATATCTGGTGCAATAACCCTTATTTTTAATCACAGCTTTCATGCGTCTTGGCATGCTCTCCACAAGTCTTTCACATTGTTCTTGGGTGACTTTATTCCACTCCTGGTGCAAGAACTGAAGTAGCTCAGCTTTGTGTTTGTGTTGGAATTCAACAGACGCTGGAATGGAATGGCTGTAATACATGTAGAGATGCTGATTTCAGGAAAAAATGCAGTGGTCTCTTATTTTTTTTCCAGAGCTGTAAATAGGAAGTGTACATGGGCGTGCTTTTGGCTCTATTTGACTTTACTTACACTGAAGAATTGTCACACCTCTCTCCATAACTGCAGCACTGCATAACTGCTAAATGTTTGTATTAACCCAGTTTACATGATCCTGGTCTTTTTATTTCACTAATTTGCCCCTTAAATCAATTCCTATTCCTAATATGGAACTGGCTTCAAATTCATCCCTATAACTGCTAGCTTTGTGAGCTTCATTTGACTGGAGCCGAACACTATCAATGACGTCACACTCCCTTAGTCCACTTCTTTATACAGTCTATTATCAAGACATATTGTGCTCAAATATATGAATACAATTGTGTACTATCCCTATAATAAACTTCACACTCCTTTACCATAACTTTGTGTAACGAACAACAGATGATTTGTATTGTTTTGCCCACTTTTTTCACTCACTGCCATTTTGTTTTCGACTGAATTCTGCTTGTGGTCACCACCCAGCATCCCCGCTCATCTGTTATGTCAACAAAAAGTGCAGTGCGCTCTGGCTAAAGCCTTGTTAGTGCACAATATGGAGGCTGGTGGTGCTCTTCCTCACACAAATGGTCGCCCTGAGAGACACTGGCATTTAATCTGTCCCGTTTCCCCTACTTCCAATTTGCCTCTTGGCCCAAAAACCTCCCCCAACTTTCTCTCCGAGCTCCTCCATGCTCCTCTTCTCCTCTTCCTGGAATAAGATCAAATGAGGCACCCCTGAAGTTTCAGACCATCCAATGTTAGTTTTACACTTAATTTGGTCAATTTTTAGTCAGTGCTTCTACAGCACGGCCAGTAAGATAGAGAATGCCAACAGTATTTATTGTGAAAATACAAATGAAATGTTTTTAAAATTCAAATTCTAGAACAGGGATCGGCAACCCGCGGCTCCGGAGCTACATGCGGCTCCCACGCTAAGCGAAATCCGCAAAGTCGTCAGCTTTCTATTTTACAATTATTCTCCATGTTTTAAGGCTGTAAACGCCTCACCACACACATGCTACACTTTTCTCAGACTGGAATTAATGTTTTCTCACATTTCTCTCATTTAAACACTCAAACGTTCGTAGATTTTCAACAAAAAAGCACAGTATTATAGGACGAAACCAAAGTGTATTTCGTGTGTATTTCACAGTTCTTATGTCCGAGCCTCTTCGTCCTGGCGCCGCTTCGCTGCGAGAAAACTTGCAAACATACAGCACTTCAGAGTCACAGTGCGATCGAACATTTATATAAATCTGGCAAACTGAACGCATCCTGTACAGGAGACACGGAGGAGAATGACTGACGAATCGACAAAGGTCTACAGTCCCTTAGCCAATCAGGACGCAGAAATGCGCGTTGATACACTATAAAAAAATTTGAATAAAAAAATCCACGAAACAGCGAGGCCACGAAAAGTGAACCACGATATAGCGAGGGACCACTGTATTTAATTAAAATGTATTTTATTTTAGTTAATTCATTTTCAAAATGTAATTTTATGGCAAAAAAGACTTTATATGCAGTGTTATTTTATTTTAAATTTCAAAAGGGTTTTGTGGCTCCCAGTGTTTTCTTTACTGTGTGAAACGGGTCCAAATGGCACTTTGAGTGGTAAAGGTTGCCGACCCCTGTTCTAGAACATATTTCTTATTTTAGGGGTGGTAGCTCAGTTGGTAGAGCGTTTGTCCACTGATCCAGGGGTTGGGGTTTTGAATCCCGCTCTCGACATCAACATTGTTGGTCAAGCGGTCGGATCCACTGGCCCAGGGGTTGGTGGCATGGTTCCAGCTCCCACAGATGAGTACTGATGTGTCCTTGGGCAAGACACTTAACCCACCTCGCCCCCAGTGTCTGCGGACACTGGTAGAGAGCCCCCATGACAAGAAATACATCAAGGCCAGTTGCCCGAAGGAGCGACGTGGGGCCGTCCTCCCGTGGACCCACCACCCGCAGGAGGATCCTTGGGGGCTGTTGCATTGTGATCTGAGCGGCAGATCTGCTTGGACTGTTGCCCCCGCAACCCGGACCACAGATTATGTGGAAGAAAATGAAAATGTCTTATTTTTTGCTGTTATAGTCACGCTGTTGTGGAAGAACTTCATATTCATTCTAGATTACTCATGCATGCACGAATCACTCCAAATACAATTTCCAGAGGTTAAATGAGAAGAGGGAATAGCTATAACAGAGTCGAAGCTCTGAAAAGTCAATTTTGGATACTAGGTGTCCTTTAATCAATTACTACCCAATTTTGTCCTGTCTTTCTTTTTTTTTTTTGTCATGTATGCCACAAAAAGAATAATTTTAAATAATAAACCAGTTTCCAAGGCAACGGAGTGTTTGGCTGCTTTTGTGGCTACCTGGCTCACACACTGAGCAGATTTTGAAACTTTTTGTTTTTTGAGCTCAGTTTTTAATATTCTGTCATGGGATTTAACCAACTAAAGAAGCGCAGCACGTGCAGTTCAAAGGGACACAAGTAAGGGACTGTTGCATTTTATGAAATGAGCTGTTTGTTTTTCCCTTATCCGTGGAGGGAGCTACCAAATGAGCTAGCTATGGACATTTGATTTAGCATTAAGAAAAAAACAACAACAACAACAACAAAAACACAACATCGTAAGAAATGTGGCTACTCTAATATTGATTCTTTGCATCTGATGTCATCAACATTCCCTGGCGGTGTGATGCTAACTGTAAGCACTGCTCTGTCTGAAGCTCTGTTACTCAAGTTAGACTTTAATCTGAGCTTTGTTTTACCACAATCTAACCAGAAAGAGCTGATTTAGCTGGAAGTAAAGCAGGTGATGAGTTGTGCCGTTAAACAAGTCCCTCTCACATTAGCCAACCATTTTTCAGTTAGTTCCTCTCACTGTTTTGTTGAAAATTAAACACCTAAACAAGACCATGAACGCTCGGACTGATCACAGGCTCCTGAAAGCGTGTTGTTCAAATCCATTTTGTGTTTTTTCTTGAGTTTTCAAATTATTTTAAAACTTTTTTTTCCCTGTGTTTGCATTGTGTCACCATGGAAACTGCTGAACATTCCAGTAGAGAGATACATGTAGAACACCCCCAGAGTGATGTCACCTAAAAGAACCAATATTGCGTTCACGTTCTAGAACTTGATGATGGACGGCAGAGACCTATGTAACTCTATGGGAGATTTGCTGTTTTTTATTTATTTTATTTATTTTATTTTTTTAACCAGTAGCTAAACTTTTCATCCACAGATGTTGAACCTTAACATTATTTCTTTGGGATTGTTGCACAAACTTATTTCATGGCTTTGAGTCCTTTCAACTGACAATAATCACGTCTTTGGTGTTTAATATTGACACCACTTTCTGAAGCAACTATGAAAAAAGTATTTTCGCTTTTGTTTATTCATGGTAACAGAGAAGGCATTGAACTTTGCCAGGACTTTTTTTTTATTTTATAAACGTGAACTTGTCCTATGGTAAAACTTGAGCTCTATTTCATTATCTATACCACCTAATCTTTATGTGGCTGCCACACCACGTCATTGCCCAACTGATTTGGCAACGCTCTTCAAACTGAGCATGCCCAGATACTTTGGCACCAGTGCTGAAGTTGCTACAGTAAACATACTTTAGACAAACCATATTTTAGAGATTCGTCATCATCATCATTATTATTATCATCATCATCATCTCTTTATTTCAGACAGCTCCATGTAAAGAACAACACCAATTTACTCTTGTAATAAAAAATAGGTAAAACACACAATGTGTAGCGTAATAAAGCTCAAATGGTAATTTAAGCAGCAGTGTTGTTGTAATTTAAGTGTAATTTAAGCAGCAGTGCCATTGTAATTTAAGTGTCATTTAAGCAGCAGTGTCAGTGTCCTTTAAGTGTTGTTTTAAAATGAACAATGCCTGTAGCTACAGATTTAAGCAGCAGTGGCATTGTAATTTAAGCAGTGTCGTTGTAATTTAAGTGTCATTTAAGCAGCAGTGTCATTGTAATTTAAGTGCCATTTAAGCAGCAGTGTCATTTAAGCAGCAGTGTCAGTGTCCTTTAAGTGTTGTTTTAAAATGAACAATGCCTGTAGAGCTACAGATTTAAGCAGCAGTGTTGTTGTAATTTAAGTGTAATTTAAGCAGCAGTGTCATTGTAATTTAAGTGTCATTTAAGCAGCAGTGTCATTGTAATTTAAGTGTCATTTAAGCAGCAGTGTCAGTGTCCTTTAAGTGTTGTTTTAAAATGAACAATGCCTGTAGCTACAGATTTAAGCAGCAGTGTCATTGCAATTTAAGTGTTATTTAAGCAGCGGTGTCATTGTAATCTAAGTGTCATTTAAGCAGCAGTGTCTTTGTAATGCAAGGTAATTTAAGCAGCAGTGTCATTGTAATTTAAGTGTCATTTAAGCAGCAGTGACAGTGTCCTTTAAGTGTTGTTTTAAAATGAACAATGCCTGTAGCTACAGAAACATGTTTAAAAGAGTTAAGCAAGTTAAATAAAAAGGTGCCAAATCAAGCAAGGACACCCCATACATCCTATTTTACTCATTAACCGCCATGTTTGTTTTGACCCAAAGAGACCATGGGGTTTCTGTGATTGGTGAATCCGTCTGTCAATCACGCCCTATGGACTCATGGAGACAGGATACAGCTCCAGACCCACACATATTTGTAAAGTTTTATCAGTTTTAGCTGTGCAGGAAGACCAAAGAGGCACAATTCGACCCCTACAGTCCACTATTTAAAAGAACCCCAACAGCGTAACATTCTTTGAAACCAATTTCTGAACTATAAATACCATTTAAAGATTTGGAACCCTTGATTACTTCTTCGCCGTCCCTCCCGCCTTCACCTGACGAAAAGTGATTAGAAGTCCACCGTCCCAGCAGCGGACCCTCACCTAATGTGCTGATGATGAGAAACGCAAGTGTATTTGGGGCATTAAGTTAATTAGTAGCTAGTGATTTCCCCGAGGAGGGCGAGACAGAGCATGCTGTTAGCCTGCCTGAGCAGTATTAACATCATGTGTCATTATAACTCGGGAGATGCTAATTAAAGGTATGGAGTGGAGAATATATACCCTCCTCCCTCCTCCTTCCTCCTTATCCAGCCCACCGCCACCAACCACTCAGCTACTGGCTCAATTACTACAAAAAACGTTGTGAGACATAGACGGGTATTCTTAAAGTGTAATGACCAGGAACCAGCTTCAAATCACTGTACAAGTAACGCAAGCACACACACGCGCACACACACACACACACGGAGGAGCAAGCGATCATTTCCAAGCTAATGAAAAGAGCCGAGAAGCGTTAAGGTAATATGTCAGAATTCCAGGACTGTTACGAGGAGTAACTTGTGGAATTGTGGTGGAGATGTTGAAAGTTATTTTGAAAAGTTTTGGAAGTCAATTTGAGTCTAATTAAGGCAGTGCTTCTCAATTATTTTCTATGACGCCCCCCCTAGGAAGAAGAAAAAATTTCACGCCCCCCTCCCTGCGCACGACTATTAATAGTATTATTTGTCTAGAAAATTATTAGTACACCTCTGCATAACAATGTATCCTTTTATTAACATTAAAAACAAAAAAAGAAAGAAACTTCCAACAAACACTGCACTCTTTTTTTGCACTGAGGACTCAAATATTAATGTGCTTTTAATGCAGCTTTGTGCACATTTGTTTATGTTTTACAGAAACGAAACTTAAAAACCACATGGTCCATTTGCATAAACTCAAAGCTCAGTGGAATATAACGTGTTTTTTCTGTGACAGAGGATGTTCTGCTGATGGCAAGTCTGTTCTGTGCGTATATCGCGTATTTAAGGTCGCCGAACCCTGCCCCAGAGCGACAACGAGAGCGCTACTGCCAACTACTGTTGTTGATGTGCAATTACACTTTCGTTCTAGTACAGTATGGCAAAAAAGCATGTTTCCCAGGGTCACACGCGCCCCCCCTGGCATCACACCGCGCCCCCCCAGGGGGGCCCGCCCCACTATTTGAGAAGCACTGAATTAAGGTAAGGTAAGACACACTGTATTTATCCATAGGAAAATGTGTCCATCTGACCCATTAAATGTTGTCTTTTAGGCAGTTATTAGTAATAATTAAAGAATAAAGAATTGTATTTTTATGGTGCTTTCGAGACACTCAAAGTGCTTTACATTAGGATTGCACTGATCCGATACTGGATCTAATATTCACTCTCAAATATCAGTTCAGTCAATATCCTGGTTGGACATACAAACTGATGTTATAAGACAATTTACTGGTTACATTCGTCCAATAAAATCTCATAATGTTTACACTTTTATTTATACAAAGTTGTTCTGTAGTTGAGATAAATGAGAGTTAAATTACAGCTCCAAAACACATTTGGATCAGATTTGTCTTATTTTATTTTTGTTTTAAAGAAATAAATGTTGTCGTCAGTCTCTGCACTGGTATTGGTCGATTGGTCGATTGGTTGACTTAAAGGAAGCCGCCCACGGCTAAGTGGGTGAAGAAAATACCCAGAAAAATACCTGGGTTACATATATATGTTTTATTCACTGTGGGCCTAGGGGGCGCTGCATTTCAAATCCTGTATGTGCAACCTGTACATATGGTTTTTGGCAATAAAGCTGACTTTGAAGGTCGAACTTTGACCTTTGAATAGTTTGACTCGAGCTGCTACTGGCCCACCTTGGTATTCCCAAAGATGAAAATCTGCCAACCAAGTATTAACCAGGTTCAAACCCGCTCAGCAAATCAGATGAGCTCAGAATGTGGCATGAACATATGGGCTTTTCAACTATTTCCACCTTAACATTGTGATGGAAACTAAGTTAGACGGAAACAACGATGTCAACTCAACTCTGAACACTCCAGTCAAATATATATAGTACTCTTGAGTACTCTGAGCTTTAAGCCATGTTATAATGTTGTTACATCCTCAAAAACATACCTAGAGTTCTGTATAGTTTCATTCACACATGTTTGAGTTATCCTTTATTATTAGCTTTGTGATGTCATGCAGTGGTTTAATAATAATAATAATAATAATAATAATAATAATAATAATAATAATAATAATAATAATCATAATCATAATCATAATCATAATAATAATCATAATAATAAAGCTATCCATGTGTGTGGGATTTTTAACTGTCGATAATTTTTAAGTTTTATGTACACTGTATTTATCAATTGGATTTATAGTTTTAGCTAAAATTTTACTACTTGTTAATAATTGTATATTGTTCACTGTGTAATTTTATTTTGTTATCATTGTTTTTAGGGAGACCATTTTAAGATCTGTCCAGGGACAATAGATGAAAAATAGCTTTTTGGCTAATTCTGGTACATTTACAGATATGTTAATTAATGTACACCGTCCCTGTCAAATAAACCAATAAAATAAAATAAGTAAATAAATAATTTCCCTTGTGGAAAAAAGTCTAAGCTAACTTTTACCTTTCGTTCAGTAGAGACAGGCAATTCCAGATCTGAAATTCAAATGATTCTTGTGAAGGTGTGACAAGACATCACAAGGTGTATGTTTGTGATGAGGAAACAACCTTATAACATAAATCAACAAATATCGTAACATAAAGCCTTTGATACAGTGCACCACGGTCATGGAAGCACACCAAAGCTGGGACTAAAACTGCACTAAACCAGGACCAAACCAAGTCTACATCAGGTTTAAAGCGGGTTCTACATGAATACTCCATTGTTGCCTGACAGATATTATGGGCTCTAAACCAGACTTCACCCAGACCCCCCGTTAGGTTAGAAACAGTCCTGGCGCTAACTCATGTAGCACACAATAACAATCCCTGTGTGTAAATAATATGACAGTACGGAGAAGTAGACAAACTGCACCAACATTGACAGCAAAAGTCCAAACAAATCAACCCTTACTGGTCACAGTTGCCTGTATTTACTCAAGCACTTCTCCCAAATGTTCTTTCATGTTGGCATTTCAGCGCTGAGCCTCCAGCCTTCATCACTGCGTGTTCTGATCCTCGCCTGGGTAAAGAAAGCATTTCACATCAGCTTCCTGTGGAGTTGTCTTCTTTCTCCAGCGCTCCCCGGCACAAGGACAAAAAACATCAGCCAATTAAGTTGGAACATCTGCTGGTCTCACACGGACTGCTGGGTGCAGCGCTTTGGTGCTTCATTGGTGCGTCCTGCTTGTGTTTACATATGGCTAAATATGATGTGTTGATATGTTAAAGGTCCATTGTGTAGCTTTTCTGGTGGAGAGTCAGTCACCTGCTTGTTTTTAATGGATATACAGCTCTGGAAAAAATAAGAAACCACTGCATTTTTTTTTCTGAAATCAGCATCTCTACATGTATTACAGCCATTCCATTCCAGCGTCTGTTGAATTCCAACACAAACACAAAGACGCACGAAAGCTGTAATTAAAAATAAGGGTTATTGCACCAAATATTGATTTCTGAACTCTTCTTAAGTGTAAACATTAGTATTGTGTTGTTTTAAAATGAATATGATCTTGTTTCTTTGCATTGTTTGAGGTCTGAAAACATTAATCTTTTTTGTTATTTTGACCATTTGTCATTTTCTGCAAATAAATGCTCTAAACGATAATATTTTTATTTGGAATTTGGGGGAAATATTGTCAGTAGTTTAAAGACTCAAACATAAACTTTATAGACTCCTTTTGCCCAAACACATACCTATAAGTAGTAAAATCAGGAAAAACTGATAATTTTGCAGTGGTCTCTTATTTTTTTTCCCCAGAGCTGTATCATTGGTGCCTGAAATGTTCCACAGTATGACATTAAACAGCTCTACTTTACATTTATTCCATTACAGGTGTTTTTACAGCTCAAAGATACCTACAAAAACAGGCATTTTGACTGTGAGTGGGGTTGCCTCTCCACAGATCTGACCTGTAACTCGGTCTGGTTTGGCCTCCATAAAGATAGAAATGTTTAATGCCATACTGTGAAACATTTTAGACAAAGGAGAAAAGCATTTGATGGACCCTCCACTGGAAAAGTTACACTATCTTTAAGATGAGTACCGTATTTTCACGACCATAAGGCGCACCTAAAAGTCTTAAATTTTCTTCAAAATGCACGCCGCGCCCTATGGTGCGGTGCGCCTATTGTGTTGTTGTGAGACGCGGGCGTAATAGAAGACAAGGGGCGTGGCGTGAACGTGCGGACGTGAGCGAAGACAGACCCCGAATAGTACAAATGGGCAGGTATGCGCGGTATGCGGAACATTGTTTTGACAACCCTGAGATTGGCACCTGAAAAAAGACACGCCTATGAAGCAATGAAAGAGTGGCTGAATGAGGTGTATGTGAAGAGACCAGGCGTTTTTTTCCACGCGTCACCGTCCCTGTTGATCTGTGACTCCATGCGCGCTTATCTCACAGACGGTGTCAAAAAACAGGTGAAGCAAATGAACTCGGAGCTCGCTGTCATTCCGGGAGGCTTGACAAAGGAACTCCAACCGCTGGACATTGGCGTGAACAGGGCGTTCAAAGTAAGGCTGCGAACGGCGTGGGAGCAATGGATGACAGATGGCGAACACACATTTACGAAGACTGGGAGGCAACGCCGAGCGAGTTACGCCACAATCTGTGAATGGATTGTAAATGCTTGGGCTAATGTGTCTACTTGTACTGTTGTTCGGGCTTTTGCAAAAGCCGGCATCTTTCACGAGGAGACGGATGGCAACGAGATAGACTCTGACTGTGACGAGAGAGAACCTGGCGTGTTTGACTGTACTCTAGCCCAGTTGTTCTTATCAGATACAGAAGATGAGGACTTTGATGGATTTGATGATTGATTTGATTTGATAGAATGATTGTAAAAATAATGTGAGCACTATGCTAAATACGGTACTTATTACGCACTCAAATAAAGCACAACCGAACTCATATTTGCTCCCGCTGCTTTTTTAAATAAAACACAATTCAAATCACACTATTTTCTTAGGCTTATTAATAACACACATATGATTTTGTTCGTGTGGAAAGTTTATGTAATTAAATCCACCAACTAAACACATTCTGAACTTCAACACAGCGCATCAGCGCATAAGAAGAGCACGAGCCGTCAGCGCACGCAATGAGGAAGTGCACGTGCGCTCTGAACCAGGACTTTACCGGTACGTTTTATCGTGCCCGCGCCCTATAGCCCGGTGCGCCTTTTGTATGTGTTAAATACCAAAAAGACACCCGTAACTGAAGCTGCGCCCTATAACACGGTGCGCCCTATGGTCGTGAAAATACGGTATACAGGACTAAGTTGTGTTTTTGACATGGATTTTTGCAGGGTTAGAACCTCAAAGAAGTCAGTTTAACATCATATTAAACCTTTAGATATTATTGAGCTTGTTTTTGTTTTCCTTTAATCTCCAGTTCATATTCAAATTGAAATGTTGGGCTAAAGGTCAACATATGATAAAAGTTCCACTGTAATTTACAGCGTTTTAAACATGAGCTGTGGGTGTAACAAAATCTCACCTTTGGTACTTACCGCTCCCTTGGGTTAACTTTAGATCCAACTAACTGTATTTAAACTCTGATGCTTCTTTGCCTTAAGCATTATCAAATGTATTAAAAATGATTCAATTCCAGCTATTTATCCATTAGTATGAAAGTAAACATTATTATTTAATGTAGTAATTAATTCAACAAACTCAATATTGATGCTTTGCCCTAACATCACGATGGGGGTGTTCTACATGTACAGTGGTCACTCATTTATTGCGGGGGTTAGGTTCCAGAAATAACCCGCAATGAGTGAAATCCGTAGGATAACTTTATATTTTACAATTATTATACATGTTTTAAGGCTGTAAACGCCTTAAAACACTGGAATTAACGTTTCACATTTCTCTCTCGTTTAAACACTCAAACTTTCGTAGATTTTCAACAAAATGTATTAATAGTGAAGCGTGGGGGCGCGTGGGGAGCGGAGACATGAGTCACTAGATCCGCAGGAAGCACTGCGCTCATCCAACGGCACTGCCACGTCCCGGGACGCAACACGCACCAACCCCTTGGAGAAGTGCGCGACACGTGCACAAGCTCATCGTGGTCAAATCCGTAACAGAGCAGCACAACCGGCGCGAGGCCGCGCGTACACCGGCCCGAGCCACAAACTGAACACTCACAAACGAACGCAAGAGCCGCACGAAACCAGCAAAGAGCCGCACGGGTGATTTAATCCTGGTTTAGACCTGGTCTAGTCCCGGTTTAGTCCAGGTCTAGACCTGGTCCAGTCCTGGTTTAGTCCAGGACCAGTCCAGGTTTAGACCTGGTTTAGACCTGGTCTAGACCTGGTTTAGTCCACGTTTAGTCCTGGTCTAGTCCCGGTTTTCCCTGCATCCCCCATCTATCAATCTGCAAAGGTCTACAGTCTCTTAGCCAATCAGGACACAGAACACAATGTTACACTATAAAAAAAAAAAGGTAGTCTATAAAAAAAATGGTACACTATAATTTTTTTTTTTTTTAAACAGCGAGGCCGCCAACAGTAAACCGCGATAGAGCGAGGGACCACTCTATTGGTGAAATACTCAAATTGGTGGCGTCTCAACAAGAAAAGTTACATAGTGCAAAATGGATAATCCAGAGAATTAAAGTATTAAAGGACCTATATTATGCAAAATAGACTCTTGTGAGCTTTAAATCCACTCCCACTGGATATTTAATAGGCCCACCTAACTAACAGAAACTGTAAACAAGTAGGTGTGGTAGTTTCAGAGTAATTTCATTGTAGTTAGTGCCCCCTTCAGGCAGATATAGGCAGTGTCCACTAGCGTCTGACCAGAACTGAAGAAGCAGCTTGGATGAGCTGTGAGGAAATATTTTAGCATTCACACATCGACATAGTTTACTGTTTATTCTACATCATACCTCAGGATTTAATATACAGATGCAGCTATTATTATTCACTGCAAGCACACGCATTTCACACACTTCAATATATCAGTCACTTATTAAATCAAATAAGATAAGATAAGATATGCCTTTATTAGTCCCACAGTGGGGAAATTCCAGAATGGGGAAATTCCTTATGGTGTGTTGGAGGTAGTGCTGTCAGGCGATAAAAAAAAAAAATCAAATTAATTACAGGATTTGTAATTAATTAATCTAATTAATCACATTTTAATCTTGTGAGGGTGAGAGAGGGAGATTAAGAGAGAGAGAGAGAGAGATTGTGAGTGAGTGAACGAACGAACCCACTTTGCGATTTTGTCAATTTCATGTGGTGGCTTTGCTCATTCATTTCCCAAATTCTGCAAGCATGGTTTGGTGATTTGGTGGTTTGGTGAAGTGCGCACTATCACCAATAACAATGGAACTTGTCCGGACGTATTTATCGTTCAAAATGATCCGTCAGGCTGGAGGAGCTTCGGTGATCGGAAAATTCTTTTGGACAAAAGCTACAAATCACTGCGTTCTTGTTGATCGTCCCGTCTTCATTCTTTTTATAAATAAACTTGCCGTTCAAAGGCCCTGGCAGCGATCTGCACGCCGCACGCCAAATTTAAAATGCGCGCATTGAATTGCCGCTCATAATTAATTGCGTTAATTTTCATAACGCATTAATTTGCGGTGTAATTAATTAATCTAATTAACGCGTTAAACTGACACCCCTAGTTGGTGGCTTTTCCGAATTTGCTATGTAATCTTGTTTTGAAGTTAATGATTACAGTGAGACTCTGGCGAAATTCATGGAAAGTCCCACCTGACAACCTGTCGTGAAGTGTCGCTTGGACCGGGACTGAGATGCAACACGTCAGCAATATTTTTTATCTTTCTTTGTCTTTGTCTATATAAAGGGCCAGGGATAGTGGGCTGGGCAGAGCGCCTGATCCGTAAAACCTACCAACATTGGTTATTTATTTATATTGGTTGGCTCAAAATTTCTGGAACCTCAATGAGACCAAGACTGAGGTGATAATGTGCGGGCCCGGTGGCAGTGCCAGCTCTTTGTCTGACTTGGGTCCTCTCAGACAGCACACAAAATCAACAGCCACCAACCTTGGCGTCATTATGGACTCTGATTTTAAACTTGATAAACAAGTTAATGCGGTCGTGAAATCCAGTTTTTATCATCTTCGTCTTTTTAGCCAAAATTAAATCTTTTTTATCCTTTTCACATTTTGAGCGCGTGCTTTTATTTCTTCTCGTCTGGACTACTGCAACGCACTTTATTCCGGAATGCGTGAAGAATCCCTCAGTTTATTCCCGGAATGAATCAAAACACACTTTATCGACCGCAGTTAGTCCAGAATGCCTTTTAACATAACAACAAATATGAGCAAATCTCCCCTATTCTTGCGTCTTTGCACTGGCTTCCTGTTCATTTTAGGATTGATTTTAAGATTTTATTGTTTGTTTTTAAAGCTTTGAATGGACTGGCCCCAAATATACATCTCTGACCTCATCCAAATCTACAGACTGGTGCTCTGAGGTCAGAGGGCCAGCTCCAGCTCGTGGGCCCTAAGACTAGACTTAAAACTCGGGGGACAGGCTTTTCTTTGTGGTTGGCCCTAAGTTATGGCCCCCTCACTGGAGAGTTTTAAGTCTCGTCTTAAGACCCACTTTCATTCTCTGGCTTTTAATACTGTGTGAATTGTGTGGTCCTCTGTGTTTTGTATAATTGCTTTTGTTTTTAGTTATTTTATTATTATCACTTTATTCATTGCTATTTTAGTAATGTTTTTATTAAGTTTTATTGATTTTATGTGCAGCACTTTGGAAACTGTTTCGGTTTATAAAATGTGCTATAGAAATAAAGTTGGATTGGATTGGAACATCATGTAGGGAAAGACTCGGCTCAGATTCATGTATTAGTCCAGTGCTTCTTTGTATTAGATGAGGGTAATAAACTTTGGCTTGAATTGAAACAGATGAACCCTGGTACAGCTGTGAAACGTATTCTACCAAATAAACTTTTGTCCAGTTGACAAATTGAATTTCTCCTTTTCTCATGTTAGAATGTCGTTCCCTCATCAAAAACAGACCTGGAGTTGTTTTGTTTTTTTTGTTTTGTTTCAATTACACAAGCTCAGAATGCTCTGTTCCACCTTGCGATGTCATCTACTGCTAGTTTTCAAGTCAACAGCTACCTTTAACCTTTTGTTCTAAAAAGATTGGTATTTCTAAAGCTGAAATTATCCAAATGATTCTAGTGAAGGTGTATGGACTTGGAAATACAGAGGAACACTGTATTCCCTGCTGACATCATAAGGTGGAACAGTGTTTGAGAGAAGAACTTAGCCTAAATATGCAGAGTTTGTGTGTTAGACATGTGAATGAAACAAAACACAACTCCAGGTGTGTTTGTGAAAACTATACCAGAACATAGATCAGAAAATAGCCTATGACGGACCCTTTAAACAATATAATCATTTTTCGTAGGCTCGTGGCACATTTGGGAGATTTTTACGTGTGGTGTCGTAGACGGGACTGTCGTGTGAGTGAGAGAGAAAGGATGACTGATCTGTAATTTGCTCTGGAGAGATTTTAGAAGAGAATCCTTAATAAGCAGCAACATTTCCAAATGTCAGGGCCAATTACTTTACTCAGCGTTCAGTCAACTCCAGTATACAGGCTACGGACTAAGGCTGTACTTTGTCTACTGTATACTCTGATTCTGGGAGTTTTTTTTATTTTTTTATTTAAAGGTCCATATTATGCTTTGATTGATTTGATCTGATTTATATTATGTTTTTTCCTCATTAAAAACACACCTGGAGTTGCAATTTGTTTCATTCGCACATGTTTAACACACAAACCCTGCATATTTAAGCTGAGTTCTTCTCTCAAACTGTAAACGCCTTGTGATGTGATGTCATGCGGTCATACAGGAAGTGCTCCACTGTGTTTTTAAACTCCATACACCTTCACTAGAATCATTTGGATGATTTCGGATCTGAAATTGCCAATCTCTGCTGAACAAAAAGTAAAAGGTAGCTGTTAACTTAAAAAAAAAACTACTCGAATGAAGCATTTTTAGCTTTGGAGATGGAGACAGACTAATAATAAAGGGGGAATGAAACAAAACACAACTCCCTTTTAACATCAAACATTGCAGAGACAAAACCATGATTAGTATATATCAGCTAGTATATATTAGTATATACAGCTCTGGAAAAAATAAGAGCCCACTGCATTTTTTTTTTCTGAAATCAGCATCTCTACATGTATTACAGCCATTCCATTCCAGCGTCTGTTGAATTCCAACACAAACACAAAGCTGAGCTACTTCAGTTCTTGCACCAGGAGTGGAATAAAGTCACCCAAGAACAATGTGAAAGACTTGTGGAGAGCATGCCAAGACACATGAAAGCTGTGATTAAAAATAAGGGTTATTGCACCAAATATTGATTTCTGAACTCTTCTTAAGTGTAAACATTAGTATTATGTTGTTTTAAAATGAATTTGATCTTGTTTCTTTGCATTGTTTGAGGTCTGAAAACATGTATCTTTTTTGTTATTTTCTGCAAATAAATGCTCTAAACCAGGGGTGTCAAACATGCGGCCCGAGGGCCAGATCCGGCCCTCCAAGACCTTTAATCTGGCCCTCGGCTGATTTTCTATTACAATATTTAAATTATATTTTAATTTTCTATTAAAATATTGGTAATTTTCTGCCTCTTTTCTGCACAGTTTAGCAAAGCAGCGTCTCCAGCACCTCTGTGCGTGGCCCCTCCCACCAGAGCAGTACAAATGAAGACTCGCCTCTTTCCAAACGCTCTTAAAGGACCATCGTTTTGACTGCTGACGGTGACACCCTCATCAGCAAAATGTCAGGATTTTCCATTTCCTAATTAAACCACAACTAAACCAGGTCAAAGTCAGGACTAAGATCTAAAACAGGACTCAAACAGTGACGTCTATAACATTATACAAATCAGGACTGCAGGTTGGTCTAAAACAGGTTTAAAATATACTAGTATATGTGTCCCACCACAGAATCTGAGCCCGCAAGTCGTCTTGGAGGTGTTTTGATTATTCACAGATTCTGAAAGTACAAGCTAGAACAAGTACAAGTTCTAAGCATTCCAATGATGTCTTACATGTTAAAATCTGACCATATTTAAAAAAGTTGTCTCTATTTGAAAACAGACATACCACATTTTCTAAATCTGAGAAAAGTTTGGTCTCTTCAGCCCTCCTTGCCTAACAAGCATTTTTGAAATTAAAAATTTATGTTTTTAACATCACTAATGCTGTTATCTGAAACATGGAGAGGCGTCTTCATGATCTCAACTAGCACATTATGCAAAAAAAAAGAAAATCACAAATTTTGAAAAAAACAAAAAACAAAAAAAAAAAACACAAAAAATGCAGTTCCTGAGAATCTGTAATGCCGACATGCGCCCTCAGCTTCCGTGGTGGGACAGATATCTAAACCAGGCCTAAACCAGGACTAAACCAGGCCTAAACCAGGCCTAAACCAGGACTAAACCAGGACTAATCCAGAACTAATCCAGGTCTAAACCAGGACTAAACCAGGCCTAAACCAGGCCTAAACCAGGACTAAACCAGGACTAATCCAGAACTAATCCAGGACTAATCCAGGTCTAAACCAGGAATAAACTAGGACTAAACCAGGACTAAAGCAGGTCTAATTCCTATTTGTTGATGGAGGTGAATGGGAAACCTGTATGCTTGTGTTGAAACTACATTTTTCTTAAAGGGATATGCCACCCCCAGGTCAAATTTGGGCATCTCCCCACAGTCCAGAGACTAAAATAAGTGGTGGAAAGCGTTTTCCTGCTCACCCAGCCATTGTCCGAGTCTGTCGCCACTGACCGCCGCGGTATCTGCAGCTACTCCGCCTTAGACTGGAGTCTAACGTCGCCAGAGAAAGATTTCGGCCAAAAGGAATTAATTTGCTCGATGCGTTTCCCAATTACTTGCTGTGTAGTGCGCATTCATATCGAGTGCAAATAAATGTGCAAATCAACACGGAGAGCTTGCCTTGGTCATTTTGGGTGGGAACTATTTTCCAGTGCGGAAGAATAAAGGCGAATCACGCACCACGCTGTGCAACAGGGGAACTCCCTTCCTGGTGCGTAACAGGGATTCCCCTGGCAGCGTGCTGCGTGATTCGGCTTTATTCTTCCGCACTGGAAAATAGTTCCCACCCAAAATGACCAAGGCAAGCTCTCCGTGTTGATTTGCACATTTATTTGCACTCGATATGAATGCGCACTACACAGAAAGTAATTGGGAAACGCATCGAGCAAATTAATTCCTTTTGGCCGAAATCTTTCTCTGGCGACGTTAGACTCCAGTCTAAGGCGGAGGAGCAGCAGATACTGCGGCGGTCAGTGGTGACAGACTCGGACAATGGCTGGGTGAGCAGGAAAACGCTTTCCACCACTTATTTTAGTCTCTGGACTGTGGGGAGATGCCCAAATTTGACCTGGGGGTGGCATATCCCTTTAAAGTTTCAGGTTGTTCATAATATCATAATATTCTGTAAAAGAAAAAGTTCATCAAATAAAAAAGACTTCTGTAATACATTTTTGTTTCTCTGCACAAATATTTGGACTTATTGCTATTTTTGGGGTATATCTGCCATGAGTTTTCTGATCCGGCCCCTTTGGGATCAAAGTCGGTTGGATACGGCCCCCGGACCAGAATGAGTTTGACACCCCTGCTCTAAACGATAATATTTTTATTTGGAATTTGTCGGAAATGTTGTCAGTAGTTTATAGACTCAAACAAAAATGTTCCTTTTGCCCAAACACCTGTAAGTAGTCAAATCTGGAAAAACTGATCATTTTGCAGTGGTCTCTTATTTTTCCCAGAGCTGTATATCACTTAATAGTATTGTTGCAGCTATAGCAGTACTTTCCTTTATGCGTTCTACTCCCTCTGTGGGTAAGTTGGAAATACGATGGTATTATCATAGGCAGCTATATTTTTAGCTGCACTTGTGGGAGAAACGTATGCTCAGGGCTTTGGCGACTCAGAGCCATTGTGTCGGAGCCCAGGATGGGTAATTAGCTTGTTATTCCTAATGAGGGGGAAACATGGATGTGGCCTCGGAGGGAAACCTTAATGAAGTGCAAATGTAGCATCTTCCAGCAAACCAAATGTAAAAATGGGATTCTGAGATCAGTCCCAGAGAGCACAGACAGTCACTCGGAATATGGGGACGAGTGATTGTTGTGGGTAAGGTCTAAATAAGATTGAGAACTACATGTTTTTCAACCTGTCAGAGGATATACAAACATATGCACAGAAATCAGTTCTACAGAATCTCAGCTTTTGTATATTGTCCTTTGGAACAGAGCAAAGTCATGGTATAGTTGTGGTTTTCAGATTCAAGAGTGTTTGTTGTTTATTGTCTTGTATGTATGTTATTGTATGTTTATTGTCTTGTTTACCAGATGTTTTATGTTCACTGTGGGCCTAGGGGGCGCTGTAATTTCAAATCCTGTGTGTGCAACCTGTACATATGGTTTTTGACAATAAAGCTGACTTTGAACTTTGAACTTTGTATTCATGTTGTGAAGAAAATATCATACATCTTTGTGTAAATTTGATGTGAGTCAATCAGAGGCCCAGACAATAACTAATTAATTACACTGGTCTATAAATTTTTGGACTTGATCTGCTTCCGAGATAAAAGTGGCTAAATCTCATTTATATTGATAAGATGAACTGAAAATCAATAGATAACTGTGCTGGTTAGCTAATGTATTCACGATATGTAATGATATTGTTTCACATCAAAATCGCATCTGTTTATACAATAGATTTTGGCATTTTTGCTTAAAAATAATATTTATATTCTGGAAATATTTAACTTGCACTTCTTTATCTGTCAAGAAATAAACAAGAAATATCTTAAGACATCAGGTGCACACAATTTCGAGGCATCTCTCTTATGTGAAATAAAAAAAAAATATGTTAAAACTATAGACATATTAAAATGAATGTATGTGAATGTGCAGACAGACTTTCAGATAGAACTGGTTGCTTGTAGACAAACTTTGTCTTCTGATAAACTACTGTTTTTGCCTTATTTTGCATAAATTTCCTATTTTGACCCAATACTATATCTTGGAAACTATAGCCAATCAGCACTTCTAACTTACTTTTTTCTTTATTAGTGACCTAAACCAAGAAAAATTTCACTACTTTTGTTCAGGAAGCATTTTGCTTGTAGCCCAGTGTTATGTTTGTCCCTAAACTCTGTGTTGTTTTACCTGTCCTCAAGTGTAACAGTAGATTAACTCATGGCTGTGAAACAAAAGTCGCTGCTTTGACATTCCCATTTTCACTGTCACTGGTCACTGCTCTGTACATACGTCATACTCAAATTTTATTTTCTCTTTGTGTGATATGCATAGGATTCAGTCATTTTGGTACAAATGAAAAAAAAAAAAAATATATATATATATATATATATATACACATACATCAGAGGTGCTGACTTTTGTGACGTGTCAACTCCGATGCACACCAGTTTTCTAAGGCAAAAGTCAGTGGAATTGGTTTCTTTTTTTCAGATCAATAATTAAAGTGTGCAAATCATAATGATCCACAGGTGTCGTATACAGCTCTGGAAAAAATAAGAGACCACTGCAAAATGATCAGTTTTTCTGATTTTACTACTTATAAGTATGTGTTTGAGCAAAAGGAACATTTTTGTTTGAGTCTATAAACTACTGACAACATTTCTCCCAAATTCCATAATAAAATAATAAAAAATAAAGAATAATAAAAATATTATCGTTTAGAGCATTTATTTGCAGAAAATGACAAATGGTCAAAATAACAAAAAAGATCCATGTTTTCAGACCTCAAACAATGCAAAGAAACAAGATCAAATTCATTTTAAAACAACATAATACTAATGTTTACACTTAAGAAGAGTTCAGAAATCAATATTTGGCACAATAACCCTTATTTTTAATCACAGCTTTCATGCGTCTTGGCATGCTCTCCACAAGTCTTTCACATTGTTCTTGGGTGACTTTATTCCACTCCTGGTGCAAGATCTGAAGTAGCTCAGCTTTGTGTTTGTGTTGGAATTCAACAGACGCTGGAATGGAATGGCTGTAATACATGTAGAGATGATGATTTCAGAAAAAAATGCGGTGGTCTCTTATTTTTTTCCAGAGCTGTAGATTGTAACTATAGACCTGACACAAGCACAATAGGGCTTCTTTAATCAGTTCATCACAGTTGATTAAGATTGATCTGGCCTTGTCCAGGTTTAGTTCCAGGTTTACCTATGATGAGGAGCATGTGAATGCATCAAGATAAACCTTTGACAAGACAAACAATAATGACATGTAAAGAACATAAGCTTAAAGGACCTGTACCTGATTTTTTTCCAATGTATGTGGACAAAATTGTGTCTTACCCCACTACAGATGTATTGTATAAGCAGCTCTTGAGGTCAAAATATGTCAGCTGTGTACTGTTTACATCTAATTACAAAGTGCTTTATTGTCTGATAATCAGGAAATGTGTGTTAGCATACAGCTCTGGAAAAAAAAAGAGACCACTGCATTTTTTTCCTGCATCTCTACATGTTTCACAGCCGGGGACGGACTGAGTGGTCTGGCATTTGGGCACATGCCAGAGGGGCCCCGACCCCAACAATGCCCATCGTGGCCCCACAGCCGCATTGCCGCAGCCCACTCGCTAGGTATTCGGTCGTTACATGCCTCCATCTTCTTAAAAATTCTGCCCTATTGATATAATTAAAAGGACCTGTTCTTTCTTGGACACAGATGACGTCATCGATGGGGTTGCGGAGAGGAGCAAGCTCCTTCGCACTTTATTAACGGCATGAAGGTAAGACACTTTAAAAAAAAAAAAAAAAAATGGGTAGAGCTTTGATTTCCATGATTTTAATGCAGTTGTTTAATGCATGGGGCTGACGTCTGCAATTATGACTCTATATATATATATATATATATATATATATATATATATATATATATATATATTAGGGCTGGGAATATTAACGCGTTAATCGCGATTAGATTAATGTAAGTTATGATCGCGAACAATTTTTTTAATCGCGATCAGAGTTTGCCAGCATTTTCCACTATTCTACCATCCATATGCAGCTCATTTGGTTGTATTAATTAAACTCATTGTCGGTTAAACGCGCTATTTTGAGTTTGCTAGTATTTTGTTCCTTCTACGCATCCGTAGGCAGCTCGAGCGGGCTTCAATCATTTATTTACAATTTCTCAAAGTAAGCACTATTACTGGTTCATTGTTACTTTTTCCTTTCTCTGCACTATTTTTAAATTAAAAAAATGGTGAGAAATACTTTGCATTGTGAGTTTAACTTTAGATTCGAACGATCTTACTGCAAGATATTAATTTTAAACATGCAAAATAAATCACGATTAATTGCGATTAACTATGAAATTTCTGAGATTAGTTGCGATCAAGAAAATTAATCGTTTGACAGCCCTAATATATATATATATATATATATATATATATATCACAACTCTATCCAATCATCCTCTTCCTCAATATCTCCCTGACCACATGTCTTGTCTTCTTAGCCTCTCTCTGATCGATCTT
This sequence comes from Paratrypauchen microcephalus, assembly GCA_036785185.1. NCBI lineage: Eukaryota > Metazoa > Chordata > Actinopteri > Gobiiformes > Gobiidae > Paratrypauchen > Paratrypauchen microcephalus. Next base: position 555,273 of record JAVJIX010000003.1, read on the forward strand.
ATGATCAAAATTGTTGAGCCCACCCCTCCCTGCTCAAAGTTGAATCTCTGCCTGCGCTCCCCATGTCTACTCATGTGTCCTCCTCCTTCTCTCTCCTCCTCCTCCTCTCCCATGCTCTTCCTCTTCCTCTCCAGTACTGTCCACATGTTTCTCCATCCAATTTTTTCCATCCCCTCGTACTCCCGTGCTCTCCACAAGTTTCTCCATTCAATGTTGTCTATCCCCATGTCCTCCCATGCTCTCCGTGTCTGTCTCCACTCCTCCTCCTCTCCCACTGCTCTCTCAGGAGAGCTGGAGCTGGTATTGGAGCTGGTATTCTCCATGATAATAATTTAAAAAGTCTTACTCTCTCTCTCTCTCTGAGTCTGCTGTCTCTGTGAAATCGTTGAATACCTGTGTCTGCAAGAGGACACACTCACATACTTTGTTCTGTGACATCACAAAGCTCAAAGTTCAAAGTACAAAGTGAAAGCTTTGATCAGTCACATGACCATGTGTTCCATTGGAAGTTACCATGGCGACATGCTGCATTCATCAGGATTTTTTTTTTTTTTTTTTAAATCTTTTATTATTAAAAATTCATCAAGGTTTATTGGTGGTTTTCAGATTCTATAATGTGATGATGTCATGACCACATATCGTTGTTGTTAATCATATATAGTACACTATATTACTATATATGATTTTAATGCAGTTGTTTAATGGCGCTGACGTCTGCCGCTGTTACCTGATGTGCTTTGTGTGTGGAGCCCACTGTTTTGGTATTTTATTCTGCGCGGTTCTGTGCTGGCATGTTGTGGTTGTGGACTAAAGTCACGATTGAGGTTATTCGTTTCATTCATTCATCTTCTTCCACTTTTCCACTCTCTGTGTCACGGGAGCAGCAGTCCAAGCAGCTGCCCAGAACACAATGCACCAGCCCCCATGAATCCTCCCGCGGGTGGTGGGTCCACAGGAGGACTACATGTTTATTCTTCTTAAAAAGTAATCCCATTCGTTCGGCTCGTACTCTTTGGGTCGTCCTTCTGATCCAGATCCTCCAGTCGTCTCTTCGGACTTTCCTCCTCTGCTCTTTGGATTTCTGAGCGGGATGTGGGAGTGGGCTGAGGCGGAGCAGTCGGTGACTCAGTTTGTCTTCTTCCTCCTTCTCTGACACTCTTCCCTTCTCCTCCTCAGCAACCGACATAAACTGTGAGGATAGAATTCTCCAGCTGCATCTGAGCGTAATGTATGGCATTGCGCATGTCCATAAATGCTTAATGTATAAATGCTTCATGTGTGGTGTTGTCAGACCTAATTTCAACATCGACCATAGGCCTGCCTGTGACTGTGACACTCTCTTGCGATTAAGATAATATAAGACTTTATTGATCTCACATAGGAGAAATTCACTTGCCACAATAGCTCCAGGCAGTTTAGTGCAAGAGAAAGTCAAAAAATAAAATAAGTAATAATAATAAAACAGTAACTGAGAGAGTATGGAAAAATATTGCACGTTTAGACTATATAGTGGAGTTATACAGTCTGATAACTCCACTATATAGTCTAAACGTGCAATGGTACAAATGCATTCCAGGGTCTACGGGGCCGCTTGTAGGTGCAAAATGCCAGGGCCGTTTTTTTTTATTTTTTATCCCAGTCCGTTACTGTTTACAGCCATTACAGCGTATGTTGAATTCCAACACAAACACAAAGCTGAGCACAGTTCTTGCACAGGAGTGGAATAAAGTCACCCAAGAACAATGTGAAAGACTTGTGGAGAGCATGCCAAGACGTATGAAAGCTGTGATTAAAAATAAGGGTTATTGCACCAAATATTGATTTCTGAACTCTTCTTAAGTGTAAACATTAGTATTATGTTGTTTTAAAATGAATTTGATCTTGCTTCTTTGCATTGTTTGAGGTCTGAAAACATGTATCTTTTTTGTTATTTTGACCATTTGTCATTTTCTGCAAATAAATGCTCTAAACGATAATATTTTTATTTGGAATTTGGGGAAAATGTTGTCAGTAGTTTATAGACTCAAACAAAAATGTTCCTTTTGCCCAAACACATATCTATAAGAAGTAAAATCAGAAAAACTGATAATTTTGCAGTGGTCTCTTATTTTTTTCCAGAGCCGTATGTGTTGTTAGCATTACCCTGGTGGCAAAACTCCGCTTTGGTCTCTGAAAGTTCTAAAATGCGCTCATAAACTCATCATGGTGAATAATTTGGATGCTCTGAATGCATAAGGTAAGCGAGGAATAACTTTGGACCTCTGCAAATAGTTTAAAACGAACTAGCTCAGGTTTTCAGGTTTTTAAGAGAGTAAAAATCAGGTACAGCGCCCTTAACTTTCATACACTCGTAGAGGATGAAACCTTGAGAAAATATAACAAGTTTCCAGCACTGAACATGGCTGCCTACTGTACTGGAACCTAGCTGGTGCTGCTTAAAACATCTCCAGTGCTCTACTCTTCATCTCTCAGACACTCTTCGCACAATTCTCCACTCCTCCTCCTCCTCCTCCTCTGAGCCTTATCCTCTGCTTTTCCATTCCTGTCTTCCCCGTACGCCTCCCGCTGTGGCCACTCAACTGGCGGCAAGCTCGAAAAGTTGTGGGGAGTTAGCTAATTGGTTTCATTTACCTGTACAGCTTTATCGACAAGAACCTGAGGGCTGGGGAATCTCTGAGGGCGCTCGTGACATGCCTGCCAATACCTATGCATGGAGCCAGCTCGTGGGAATGGACTCAGAGGGCTCGTTATGGTCAAAAATATGGACATGGTGCTGGAAGGGGAGGTTGGCTGGATACGAGAAATTCTCCAGAGGTCAAGGAATTTCAGAGAGACATTGTCATAGCGGTGAAAAGTTGTTGATCTGATCTGTGTTATGGGTTGCTTGGGGAGTGGGTTTCCTTTATGGTTAGAAATTGTGAATATTTCATGGTTAAATAAAGGTAGGGAAATGGATGTGTGAGAGATGGAGATAAGTTACGCCTTAATTAGTCTTAAAGGACCCATGTTCGTTTGGAATTGCCAATTGCTACTGAACAAAATGTAAAATGTTGCTGTTAAATTGCGCATGACGATTCTCAAATTTCTACTTAAGTTATTGGGATAGTGCCTTTTGTAAATATAAATTATAGTTTTACACCGATCAAGGAGAAAGTTGCAAAGAAAAGTTGAAAAATATGTTGAAAATTACAAGAAGTAGAGAGTTCGATATTGATGCCATCACACTAGGGATAATTGTCAAAAAGTTTGGCACAATTTACACAAGAACCATGTTTTTTCAGATCCTTTAAGCAGTATGCCAACAAAATAAGTGTTTTCTTAATTTTTATTTGTCAAATATTAATTTCTGTGTTCCTTAGAGGATTTTTGGCCCAGTGTACATCATGGTTGCTAGGTAACAACCATGGCTTTCCAACCAGAAAGTAAAATTTAAAACCTAAAAAAATGGCTAAACCGGGGAAAATATTTTAACTTATTTAACTTATTTTTAAACTGTCTTTCAGTAAAATGAGTAGTTTAACCTGTCATGGGCACTTTAACTTGAAAATTTGTATTACGTCATGACATCACAAGCTTGATATGGGCTTAAAAACTGGAGAGAAGAAGTTTTATCTGTAAAGCAACAAAACTGACAAAATGCCAACAGAGCTCAGAGAAGTCCATTTTTCATAATATGTGTTCTTTAAAGGTCCTATATTACTCAAAACTGGTTCTTGTGAGCTTTAAACTATGTTATAATGTTTGTGTGTAGAATCCCTCAGTCGTCCAGGTAGAATCCATGGCTCTGACTACTAGACTCAAGAACTCTTTCTTCCCAACTGCTATCAGACTCTTGAACCGCTGAGCAATAGCCCCCGCTCTTGGACACTGATTGACCGATACTTTGCACATGAGTAATTTGCACTATTATTGACCAACTGTTAAGCTAATCTGTCAGACTACAGCTGCACATGTAACTGCTCAAATGTTTACATTTCCTATTTGCACTATATCAACAATGTTTACACTCTGTTTTTTGGTTGTTGTTTTTTTTTACTACTGACAGTTGCACATAAAACCAATGTTGCACATTATCTGTAAATATGTACATAGCAAACCGGATCCCTGTTTGCAGATGATGTTGTCCTGATGGCTTCATCGAGCCAGGACCTCCAGCGTGCACTGGGGTGGTTTGCAGCCGAGTGTGAAGCGGCTGGGATGAGGATCAGCTCTTCCAAATCCGAGGCCATGGTTCTCGACCAGAAAAAGGTGGCTTGCCCTCTCCAGGTGGGTGGGGAGTCCTTGTCTCAGGTGGAGGAGTTCAAGTATCTCGGGGTCTTGTTCACGAGTGAGGGGAGGATGGAGCATGACATTGACAGGCGGATTGGTGCAGCGTCGGCAGTGATGCGGTCGCTGTACTGGACCGTTGTGGTGAAGAGGGAGCTGAGCCAAAAGGCAAAGCTCTCAATTTACCGGTCAATCTACATTCCTACCCTCACCTATGGTCATGAGCTCTGGGTAATGACCGAAAGGACAAGATCGTGGATACAAGCGGCCGAAATGAGTTTCCTCCACAGAGTGGCTGGGCGCTCCCTTAGAGATAGGGTGAGGAGCTCAGTCACATGGGAGGAGCTCGGAGTAGAGCTGATGCTCCTCCACATCAAGAGGAGTAGCTGAGGTGGCTCGGGTGTCTGTTCCAGACGCCTCCTGGACGCCTCCCTCGGGAGGTGTTTCGGGCATGTCCCACCGGGAGGAGGCCCCGGGAAAGACCCAGGACACACTGGAGGGACTATGTCTCCCGGTTGGCCTGGGAACGCCTTGGAGCTGGAGGAAGTGTCCGGGATGAAGGAGGTCTGGGCGTCCCTGCTTAAACTGTTGCCCCCGTGACCCGGCCCCGGATAAGCAGAAGAAAATGGATGGATGGATGTACATAGCACCTAGCCTATATTTTTCATAGTGTATATACGGTAAAGATTGTTTCTATTTGATTATACTTTTTTTACATGCTTCTCTTTATCTTATTTATCTATTTTTATTTTTTGCATGCTCTTGGCATCCAGTGTGGGCAGCAAAGTAAGAATTCCATTGTACAGGGAAACGTGTTTCTTTACTGTGCATATGACAATAAAAGCTTTGAATCTTGTAAAGGAGAAATTCAGTTTGTCAACTGGACAAAGTTTATTTGGTCGAACACGTTTTGCAGCTCATCCAAGCTACTTCTTCAGTTCTGGCTAGAATGCTGGTGGATTCTGCTTATAACTAGATGCAGGGAGGAGCTAACTAACTACAATGAAATTACTATGAATAGGTGTGATAGTTTCATAGTAATTTCATTGTAGTTAGCTCCTCCTTGTCCAGTTGACAAGCTGAATTTCTCCTTTTGCCATGTTATAGTGTTGTTACTTTCTCAAAAGCAGACCCAGAGTTGTGTTTTGTTCCAATCACACATGTTTGAGTAATGCTGTATTATTGGGCTGATAACATCTCCAAAGCTCCAAAGTGCTTTGTTCCACCTTGTGATGTCATGTAGTTGTAGTTTTCATGTTTTGTTCAATAGACATTTCCAATTCCACGGCTGAAATTATCCGAACAATTCTAGTGAAGGTGAAAAACACAGTGGTGTACATCCTGTATTACCACATGACATCACAAGGTGGAATGTTTTCTGTTTTCTGTTTGAGAAAAGAACTCAGCCTAAATATGCGGGTTTGTGTTAAACATGTGTAAATGAAACAAAACACAACTCCAGGTATCACTTCCTGATTAACACACATTTTGCTCAAATACATGGAAAAGAATTGTGTAATTGTGTACAGGTCCTTCAAGTTCCCTTTAATTCGGAGCATATACTGTACACTGTATAAATGGGCATAGCTAACCTGCTAGCTGCCACGTTTCAAATAGGAAGTGAGCATGGGCGCACTTCTGGCTCCATCGACTGGCTCCAATTCACTTTGTATTGAAAAAAATGTCACTCCTCTCTCTGTAACTGATGCTGTAAGCCTTGTAATTTTGGTTTTAAATTATTTGCATTATTTGCAGGATGCTGAACTCTCTACCTGCCCTGCCCTCCCTCCCCAATGGCACTGCTGCTTAAAAGACACTTAAATGACACTGACACTGCTGCTTAAATGACACAATTTGAGCTTTATTACGTTACCCATTGTGTGTTTTACCTATTTGTATTATATACAAGTTTACTGTACTTTTGCTACGGGTATAATGATGTTTTAGTCATGGTGTTTATTGTCTTATCAGATGTTTTATGTTCACTGTGGGTCTAGGGGTCGCTGCAATTTCAAATCCTGTGTGTGGAACCTGTACATATGAGCCGTGTCCCAATTCCCAGAGTGCACGGTTCGGAACGTGGTTTGAAGGGCATGTGTGTCACATCAGGCGCGACGACTGCTGTCCCATTTCTTTTTTGTCCCATGCACAGTTAACACGCGGTTCGAAGACCGCAGTCGTTTCCATGGAAATCAGGGCGTGGACCAAATGTGTGAAAATGCACGCTTCGCGCAGTCATATATCCTGGCATGCACCGCGCGCTACTTCTTCTATGGGAGAAAATGGAGTCGGCGGCTGCTTCCCGTAGTTGCGAGACCTGTCGCATTTCGCAGACAGCCATGCAGTCCGCAGACTGCACTCAGGGCTGAGCAAGTATGCACCACCTTGACTGCAGTCTGAGCCCCCTTCAAACCAGGCTCCAAACCGTGCACTCTGGGAATTGGGACACGGCTAATGTTTTTGACAATAAAGCTGACTTTGAACTTTGAACTTCATTTGACTGGAGCCAAACACTATGCGTGACACACTCCCTTGCTCCACTTCTTTATACTAGTTGCTAACATTTACTGCACTGCTTCTTTGCCATTTTAATTCTACTTCACTTTCCACTGTCGCAAGCGCAAAGAACGAGGCGACTAACCCAAGCATTCCCAGAGAGAGCGAACTCCACCACTCGCTCTGAAGGCACATGTTCTATCGTAGTATAAATCATGAAATACACACCCAAAGTATGTCCTCACGATTACCAGATTAGCACACACAGCGCATGGATATGTGTACACGTGTCACACATACACACACTTACACACACACACAGGGGGCGCCGTGTGGTCCCTGTAATGAGGCAAGCAGCTGACTCCGCACACTGTCCCGGCCATGCCCCAGTCCGTGCGATAATGAGCTTCTAATGTAACGTTTACGCAAGCATCAAGGAGGTTGTAATGAAGCCCAAATAGCGAACTAACACTTTCTTTCCTTCTGTCATACAGCCACTGATCTCCAACAGCCCTCCGTAGACCATTCAGATTCCGGTCGTTTTTAATTGCTTGTTTGGATTTGGAGACCCAGAATCGTGCATTCGCGGCAGTGTATTCGTAATGTAATTAGCAGAAGGATCACAGATGCAGAATGAACTTTGTCCCGTGGAGGAGGAACGCAGTCTTTTTTGTTTCAAATAAGTGTCAAATAAGAGTCGTGAGAGGCTGATAACTTCATAATGAATAACAGTTTTATATTGGGTTATGAAGATGATTTCAGTTCCGTTTTTATCTATTTATGTTGTATATACTGCCTGTTTTTAACTGTTTTTAATTGCTTTTAATTGATTGTCTTTGTGCAGTGTCCTTGAGTGTCTAGAAAGGCACCTTGAAATAAAATGTATTATTGTTATTATCATTATTATTATTTTATTTTGTAAGCTTTTAATGCATAAAGAAGCCAAAGTCATGCCAATGTGTTCTTAGACATCCTGTATTACACAAAATTGACTCTTGAGAGTTTTAAGTCAGGTTATAAAGTTGTTTCCTCATCAAAAACAGACCTGGAGTTGTGTTTTGTTTCATTCACACATGTTTGAATAGTCCTTTATTATTAGTGCTTCTTCATTTCCAAAGCTTAAAGTGCTCTGTTCCACCCTGTGATGTCAAGAAGTGACACTTTTCGAGTTAATATCTTTAGTTCAGTTGAAATTGGCAATTCTAGGGCTGAAACTGACTCAAGTAAAGGTGTATGGCATTTAAAAACGCAGTGAAGTACTTCCTGTATTACCACATGACATCACAAAGTGGAATAGAGTGTTTTTTATTTGAGAAGAGAACTCAATAAACGCCTAAATATGGAGAGTTTGTGTTAACCCAAGAACACTTTCGGTATAAAAAGTAACACCATCACTTTTGCTGGGTAATTTTTACCCGATATAAGTACTTGCCATGAAAAATATGACAACACATGATAAATTAAAGTGGTTTTATTTTATTTTCAACTGTGGAATGTGTAACAAAAATGGAAAAAGACCCTAAAAACATGCTCCAAAATTACTGAAAAATTAAGAATCTGACAAAAAATTCCTTTAAAAAATAAAAATAAAAAATAAAAAAATGATACTGCAAACTTCTCTGGAAAGATCTTTTGTCCACCCATTCCTGGGACATGTGAGACTTCCCTGGTGAAGCTCAGACTCCTCGACACATGAACAGTTGCAGGAGAGAGGAACAAAAAATAGTATTTTTTCAGTGGGTAAAAATGACCAGTTGACTAAAATACTGTTTTCACCATAAGAATTCACTTTGAAATCACCACTTTGTGATATTTATTCATAACCACTGCACTAAATAAGGATAGATACACATTCCAGGACCACTCTTACTTACCTATTCATTACATCCTCTTACATTAAATTCATTACATTCTTACATTCCTCTTTCACTGGGATTTTCGCCAGGTGAAAATCACCCGAAAGCCTGTAGGAAAAAGTGGGCTTTGGGGTAGGGAAACACCTACACCTTCAAAGATGTCAAAAATAATAGTGAATCTCCCCAGGGACCCATGACACTCAGAAAAATGCAACATATTGAAAATCATGTAAATACTTTTGCACCCGCTGATAGTGCTCTAGATTTAAACATGTGTGAATGAAACAAAACACAACTCCAGGTCTGTTTGTGACTAGGCAACAACATTATAACAGATCAGAATATAGTGTAATATGTACCCTTTCATGTAAAAAACAACATTCTAGCTGTAACCCATGACAGAATCTCCCTCTGTGCACCACTGCCTTCACTGAACTACTTCATTATCTCCTGACTTCTGTTGTTATGAAGTGACAGCTATAGTTCATCGCGCACAGTCACACCAAATCTGTCCTGGGCTAGTCTTTCCTGGACTACAGTGTTATTCTTGAAGATCTGCATATGCTCTAACAGCCCCATGACACAATAAAAGGCAGAACTGGGTCACTCGCTGCTCATGACTCAATAACAGTCCTATTATTTGTGACGTAAAGGTCTTGTGAAGAGGCATGGCTCCACTCGCAGATTCACCGTCTGATTAAGCGAACCTCCAAACACAATTATGAACAGCGGCTAATACGGTTAGCAAACAGCTTTGTCATAATAATAGCTCTTACAGAACTATTTATTTTACTCCAGGGTGGATTTTGTCCCCAGGAAGAATATTAAATGTTGTATGTTGCAAATATATAAATTAATTAAAGGTCCTATACTACGCAAAATTGACACTTGTGAGCGTTAAGCTGTTTTAGAACATTGTTACCTCATCAAAAGCCTGGAGATGTTTTTTGTTTCATTTACACGTTTCAGTAATCTTTTATTATTGTCTCCATCTCCAAAGCTCAACATGCTCTGTTCCACTTTGTGATGTCATCAAGGTGTGGTTTTCAAGTCAATAGCTCCTTTTACCTTTAAAAAAAAAAAAAATTATTCAATTATTTTTATTGATTCTTAAGAAACTTTTAAACATCCACAAACACCACACAGAGACAACAAGACAGCAGGCAAAAAAAAAAAAAAAAAAGATTAAAGAGATTATACATCATCCATCCATTCATCAATCAATCCCTCCATTTTCTTCCGCTTATCCGGGGCCGGGTCGCGGGGACAACAGTCTAAGCAGGGACTCCCCTTCACCCCGGACACTTCCTCCAGCTCCGCCGGGGAAACCCCAAGGCGTTCCCAGGCCAGCCGGGAGACAGTCGTCCAGGAGGCGTCCGGAACAGATGCCCGAGCCACCTCAGCTGCCCCTCTCAATGTGGAGGAGCAGCGGCTCTACTCCGAGCTCCTCCCGTGTGACTGAGCTCCTCACTCTATCTCTAACGGAGCGCCCAGCCACTCTGCGGAGGAAACTCATTTCGGCCGCTTGTATCCACGATCTTGTCCTTTCGGTCATAACCCAGAGCTCATGACCATAGGTGAGGGTAAGAACGTAGATTGGCCGGTAAATTGAGAGCTTCGCTTTTTTGGCTCAGCTCCCTCTTCACCACAACGGTCCGGTACAGCGACCGCATCACTGCCAACGCTGCACCGATCCACCTGTCAATCTCACGCTCCATCCTCCCCTCACTCGTGAACAAGACCCCGAGATACTTGAACTCCTCCACTTGAGGCAAGGACTCTCCACCCACCCGGAGAGGGCAAGCCACCTTTTTCCGGTCAAGAACCATGGCCTCGGTTTTTGAGGAGCTGATCCTCATCCCAGTCGCTTCCCACTCGGCTGCAAACTGCCCCAGTGCACATTGGAGGTCCCGATTCGATGAAGCCATCAGGACAACATCATCTGCAAACAGCAGAGATGAGATCCTGTGGTTATATTTATGGACAGAATTTCTAGGCGCAGTCAGGGGCCGGAGGGGATCCGGTTTGGGAACCACAGGATCTCATCTCTGATTATACATCAATTCAAGCATAAAAATTTAATAAAAAATTTTACATAGAAAGGGAAATTTAAGGGGGCTTTAGAATGTGGGGTAAGTGAGCTATTTACATATATAATAGAATAACCTGGAAAAATAGAAAATAAAAAAGAAAACAAAGATGATTTAAATGAATTGAAAGATGTAATTTTAATCTACATTACCAGTTCTGTATTTTACAAATAAACACACTATGGAATAAACTCTGGCATACATTTTTCATACATAAATCTGCAGGCGAGCTTCATTCAAAAGATTTCACTTGTTACTCGGACTTGTTATGGCCAAGGCAAACACAGCTTTTTATGTCCTCACCTTTTGTACAGCTCTGTTCTGTTGTGGATGACCGAGCAGGAGAGAGGGATGACTGACCCACACCTCCCCTCGCTCCCTCGCTCCCTCAGTCCCTCGTCTCCCTCCTCTTCCTCTCCCTCGTCTTTGAGCATTAATCAGCAGGAGAGAAAAGGCCGGTCATTGCCACAATGCATTATTCTTCCTGGACTCAGCTTTCTCCAGTGGTTCCATTGTTGGCAAATTTACTGTTAGGATTTTCTATGATCTACGGTAAAATTAAAGAAGTGAAGTTGTGCTTGTTTTGGTGTATTTAATATTAAACTGTAGGCCTAACATTATGTAGATAAGCACCTTAAATGTTAATTATAAACTGCAATGCTGAACTAAAACTGCTTCATAGAAACAGGTTCAATGACTTCCTGTTCAAAACCGCAGCAAGCAGCAGATTTTCATTAACGTTTTTCACATTTTAGATTTTTTTCTTTTCATCTGCAAAAATTCTGCAATTTCAAATCCTGTGTGTGCAAACTGTGCATATGTTTTTTGACAATAAAACTGACTTTGAACTTTGAACTTGAAAAATGTATTACAGATGTGACCAAATTATAAACCTGATGTTATTCTCAAATGTTTTCTCTTACTCTACTCTTGATTTCTGGGACCTGTATTTTGTATTTGGGTGATTCTCCAACTATCAAAGAATTTGTGTCCCAGGCAGAAATAAGAAAAACAAAAACATGTTTGTCATTTTTTATTCATGCTGCACTTACTGGACACAAAGACGAACTTACAAAAAATGTATGATAGATAAATTACTATTTTTATTATATACAGTAAAATATGGTTTTATATTGAGTGTTTTTGCTGTATGTCCTTTGTCCCTTGGCCAGGTTTTGGACTCTCAGTCCCTCATAAGACTGAAATTAAATTTGATTTAACAGTAATTCAAAGATAAATGGCACAGAAATTCTTTATTTTAATGAAAAAATGTACTTGAAAGATATATTAGTATTTTATTTATTTTTCATAAAAAGAACACCTGTCCCTAGGGATCACTGTCATTTCCTCCACAAAATGTAACTTTTAAATTTTTTTTAAACCTTTGTCTACTCGAACCGTCCTACAGGTTTGTACAGGTGTGTTTGTTCTTGTGGCTATTGCTGTTGTGAGCTTCTGGAATTTTCAGACAGATTTTTACAATTGGTTGAGATAAATAGTATTCTCAAGTGTGTGTCATCAGTAACTTAGACTTAGACTTATTGATCCACAAGGGAAATAGTTTGGGTACAGTAGCTCACTCATCAAATATAACATAACAAAGGGTAACAAAAAATACATGGAATAGCAAAAAAGAGCAAAAAAAAAAAAAAAAATATATATATATATATATATATATATATATATATATATATATATATATATATTTCTATATATACACTCAACAAAAATATAAACGCAACACTTTTGTTTTTGCTCCCATTTTTCCTGAGATGGACCCAAAGATCCAAAATTCACTCCAGATACACAACACTACCATTTCTCTCAAACATTGTTCACAAATCTGTCCAAATGTGTGACAGCGAGCACCTCTGCCCTGCCGAGACAATCCACCCCACCTCACAGGTGTGCCACATCAAGATGCCGATCCGACATCATGACCAGTGCACAGGTGCACCCCAGACTGCCCACAATAAAAGGCCACCCCGAAATGTGCATTTTTTTTTTTTTTTTTGCTCTATTGGGGGTCTGGGGACTCAGAACCAGTCAGTATCTGGTGTGACCACCATTTGCCTCATGCAGTGCAACACATCTTCTTCGCAAAGAGTTTATCAGATTGTCAATTGTGGCCTGTGGAATGTTGGTCCACTCCTCTTCAAAGGCTGTTATGGACGAAGAACACAGGTGCATTTTATTGATGGCATTTTGAATGCACAGAGATACCATTGTTGTGCCATACGTCCATGAACATCACCTCATGTTTCAGCAAGATAATGCACGGCCCCATGTTGCAAGGATCTGTACACAATTCTTGGAAGCTGAAAATGTCCCAGTTCTTGCATGGCCAGCATACTCACTATGTTTGGGATGTGCTTGACCGGCGTATACGACAGCGTGTACCAGCTCCCACTAATATCCAGCAACTTCGCACAGCCATTGAAGAGGAGTGGACCAACATTACACAGGCCACAATTGACAATCTGATAAACTCTATGCGAAGAAGATGTGTTGCACTGCATGAGGCAAATGGTGGTCACACCAGATACTGACTGGTTCTGAGTCCCCAGACCCCCAATAAAGCAAAAAAAATGCACATTTCGGGGTGGCCTTTTATTGTGGGCAGTCTGGGGCGCACCTGTGCACTGGTCATGATGTCTGATCGGCATCTTGATGTGGCGCACCTGTGAGGTGGGGTGGATTGTCTCGGCGGGGCAGAGGTGCTCGCTGTCACACATTTGGACAGATTTGTGAACAATGTTTGAGAGAAATGGTAGTGTTGTGTATCTGGAGTGAATTTTGGATCTTTGGGTCCATCTCAGGAAAAATGGGAGCAAAAACAAAAGTGTTGCGTTTATATTTTTGTTGAGTATATATATATATATATATATATATATATATATATATATATATATATATATATATATATATATATATATATATGAACCTTATTTCATTTACTCACCCATCGTACTTTGGTGTCATTTGGAGCATTTCCGGAGATTTCGTAGTTTAGCGATATCCGTAACGTGTGTGCTCGGGGCAGGCGATTGCAGTCACCAAATAACACAAACTTTAACACTTTTCAAATCACAGAAGCTCATTATTAGTCTGCACTTTCGCTGGAGTCAAAAGTGGCCTGTAATACGATATCCATCCATGTTTTCATTGGATGACGAGGACAGTGCGTATGCGCGCATTCACAGCTGATTTGCAGATAACGACGCTTTCAGCTCTCGGTTACAGTCATAAACATCTCCGCTTGAGAAAACCCGAAATGGTGCGAACATGCATTTATCCCGGTTGTGAAAACCAAATGACAGCTTGGACGAAGTTGAGTTTTCACAGTCTTCCTCATCGCAATCCGGAGTTATTGATTGTTGGCTAGTTGGCTTGAAAATGGACCCAAACATGAAAACATGGATGTATTGGATCGTATTACAGGCCACTTTTGACTCCAGCGAAAGTGCAGACTAACATTGAGCTTCTGTGATTTGAAAAATGTTAAAGGTCCCATGGCATGAAATTTTCACTTTCTGAGGTTTTGAACGTTAATGTGAGCTCCCCTACCCTGTTTAGGCCCCCCCCCCCATGGTTAAAAGTTGTGAAATGTCTAAACTGAGCATTTGCGATCCTTTTCTGCGTTAGAAAAAAATCAGAGCTCAAACGGGCGATTTTGAACAAGGCACCTTGTTGACATCAGATCGAAAAAAGAAATGCAAATGCAGTTCCACCCCCGTCTGTCTGTACTCAGCGTCTCTGTAAATCACGCCCAGAGAGTTTGGACTGCGAATGCGCTAGGCAATGCGAAATGCGTTTTTTTATTTGCCTGGAGGCACGTCCGAGTGTTTCTAGGCTCGGAAGTCCTTTATCTGAGCCTCTGGACCTTTGAACAGCAGTGGTTTAATTTTATTTTCTGTGGAAATGTGTTTATTTTTCAATGGAACACTTCTAATCTCTTCTCCACGCAAAAACGCGGAAATGGATCAGAGAGCGCACAGCTGAGAGCGGAGAGTTTGGCCACGCCCCCACCCTCTACTATAGGCCATCTCTTTTCTCCTCATTTGCATTCAAGCAACAACGCCCATAATGGCCTGTTCAGAGAGAGAAAAATTACTCTTTCTCATCTTATCTCTGTTTCTCATGCACTGAGTGTTGATTTTGAAGAAGGATTCATTTACAGTATTAGGGAACCATTAAGGAGCCATATAAAAGCATCAAGAAGTACCATGTCATGGGATCTTTAAAGTTTGTGTTATTTGGTGACTGCAAACGCCTGCCCCGAGCACTCACGTTAAAGGGATATCGCTAAACTACAAAATCTCCGGAAATGCTCCAAATGACACCAAAGTACAATGGGTGAGTAATGACGTTGTTTTATTAACGAAATAAGGTTCAGATTGTAAAAAAAATGTTAATATTCCTTTAAGTAAAATACATCCAGTGCTGCTTTATAAAAAAAAAATACATTTCTTGTCAAACTGTATTACTTATACTAACATATTTTACCCTTTAATATTCAGCACCACAATGTTTTGTTAATAAAAGCCATGGGGTCCTAATGCCTTCTGCTGTGCTCTCAGGCTTGCTTAATTCCATGGTCAAATGTATCAGTTATACAGCCTCATTAATGGTAATTGATCGTAATTAGGACAGAGGGGGGCTGAGGTGGGTCTGACGTCGGTCTGGAGGACAAACGGGAGACTGTCTGAGCCAAATGTTCACCATTATGTCTGGAGCAAAATATGAATATTTTTAACTGTCAGCTTTAATACTTTATTTCAAGATAATACACTATTTGGGGGTATTTTATCATGTACTACTACTACTACTACTACTACTACTACTACTACTACTACTACTACAACTACTACTACTACTACTACTACTGCTAAAAAAGGTCTTGAGTAAATTTAACTGTCAGCTTTAATACTTTATTTCAAGATAATACACTATTTGGGGGTATTTTATCATGTACTACTACTACTACTACTACTACTACTACTACAACTACTACTACTACTACTACTGCTAAAAAAAGGTCTCGAGTAAATTTAACTGTCAGATTTAATACTTTATTTCAAGATAATACAACATTTTGGGGTATTTAATCATGTACTACTGCCACCTCTACTACTACTACTACAACTACTACTTCTACTACTACTACTACAACTACTACTACTACTACTGCTAAAAAAGGTCTTGAGTAAATTTAACTGTCAGCTTTAATACTTTATTTCAAGATAATACAATATTTTGGGGTATTTTATCATGTACTACTGCTACTACTACTACTACTACTACTAGTACTACTACTACTACTACTATTAATACTACTTCTAAAAAAGGTCTTGAATAAATTTAACTGTCAGCTTTAATACTTTATTTCAAGATAATACAACATTTTGGGGTATTTAATCATGTACTACTCCCACCTCTACTACTGCTACTACTGCTACTACTACTACTTCTACTACTACTACTACTACTACTGCTGCTAAAAAAAAGTCTTAAGTAAATTTAATTGTCAGCTTTAATACTTTATTTCAAGCTAATACAATATTTTGGGGTATTATATCATATACTACTGCTACTACTACTGCTGCTACTACTACTGCTGCTACTACTACTACTACTACTACTACTACTACTTATTCTAAAAAAGTCTTAAGTGAATTTATCTGTCAGCTTTAACCCTCATATTTTTTGGGTATTTTACTACTACTATGACTACAATTATACAACAACTACTACTACTACTACCATACTGGTGGCAAGGTACAACTAGCCACAGCTGCCCTGGGATCGACTGTCAATCTGCGCCACCTCCAGTCACACACCACATTCAGAATCGGTGAAGTATCAGGAAGTGTCTTGCCTAAAGAAACAATGGCTGTATGCACTAGCGATGCAGCTGCACCAGATCAGCAGTTAGCGTGAAGATACAACGCACACATTAGTAGACAGCAGTGTGCAGTACTTGAGACCGGTCTTGGTCTCGAGATTGGCCTCGAGGCCGTTTTTTATGTTACAGTGTTGGCACAAAGCAGGCCCACAGCCAAGAGCAGGCCTACCATGTAGTTGAAATTTGCCAAATGAAAGTGCACAAATGCTTCTGTTTGTCACGATGTGCGTTTGGTAAATGTGCAGAGGCTGGTAAATATCACTACAAAACCAGTAAGAGAATGTAACCAGTTAGGAAAACAGGTTAAAAATCCTTCCTACTCAGACCAGCAGTGGGATAGAGCAGTATCAACCATGCGTTCTAGTACACCCTCTGCAAGACTGCAGCTTATCCAATTTAAAACATTGTACAGAGTTCATTATTCAAAATCTCGCCTATCGGAGAGTTACCCACAGGTTGCAGATCAATGTGAGAGATGTAACTTGAGTCACATGTTCTTCCTGTGTCCGAAACTACTGAACTACTGGAGACAATATGCTGAAATACTTTCTAACGCTCTTAAAGTTAAAGTTGACCTTAACCCCTTTTTGGCTATCTTTGGTCTCCCAGTAAACAACTCGCTAACTGACAGTACTCATCTCAAAATACGAGCTTTTACATCGCTTATAGCTAGACGCAATATTTTTGCTTCAGTGGAAATCTGCTGCAGCTCCTTTAATATCTAAGTGGTTTTGTGATGTCTTAGGATTTCTTAAATTGCAATTTAATTGCAACTAAGGGCAATGAAGAAAAATTTGAACAGAAATGGGGTTTGTTTATGGAATACTGCAAATCATTAAAAACTTTGCCTTTAGACTGATAGAGTGACCCGCCCACACACTTTCTTCTCTCTTTCTCTACTTATAAAGAGAAAGCTCTTTATAACTGTTTGCTTTTATTTAATATTTGATCATCTTTGAATTTGACAATTATTAAGATCCTTCCTGCTTTCTTTACTTTCTTCAGTTTTCTGTAAAGTGCCAGTGGAAATTATCTTAAAGATACTGTAGGTGAAGGTCCAAAAATGGGGCACAAAGTGTTTCAGTGCAGTACAGTTTGACAGATAGACAGGCAGATAGATTTATAAAAACACTGATATATACATATGTGTGCCAAAATTACTGTAAAATACAAATAAATGTAAAAAATTACAAAGATGGTCTTGGTTTAGTCTCAGTCCATAGTCTTGGTCTTGTCTCAGTCTCGGCCTTTAAAAGTCTTGGTCTTGTCCTGGTCTCGGGGACCCTGTGGTCTTGGACAGTTCTTGGTCTTGATTAGTGCAGTTTTGACTACAACAATAGTAGACATTGTCAAAAACATTTTAAGATTGCCTGAAAAAATACTACATGGATTTAAACAACACATTTTCAGGAGCCTGTGATTAATACGAGCGTTCATGGTCCTGTTTAGTAGTTTGATTTTCAATGAAAAGGTGAGAGTGACTAACTGAAAAACTGTTGGCTAATGCTAGCTAGCTTGTGACTGTAATATTATTTGAGAGGGAACAGCACAAAATCAGTTCATCTGCTGTAGTTCCAACTAAGTCAGCTCTTTCAGGTCAGATTATGTTAAAGGGACAGTGTGTAAGATTTTTACCTGTTAATTACTGAAATTGAAGATACCCATTCAAAAATACATTGTTTTCCAAGCCTTTTCACTTCCATCATGAAATCAAAGTATTCTTTTGGACTTAGATATAGTCACATAAAAGGGGGATCTTCCCCATATAGAGGCAGCCATTTTGAATACGAGAGCCGCAGAAGGACATTTGGGCTCATCCTTCGCCTCGGCTCCTGCTAGCAGCTGCTCAGCCGCGCTGCATGTGGGAGCGAAGGAGCGAAGGAGAGAAGGGGAAGGGGAGGGGGGAAGGGGGGAGCCTCGTGTAAACAAGCATGCTGCTGTATCACACATCGTAATGGATCTAAGACGCATTTTGGACTAAATTGTTTTACTGGATTTTATTCGCTGGATCCTTATGGACAGATTGAGACCAAGTTTATGGTGAAATACTGAGTTTGACCTGTGCAGAGCCTTCAAAGCTAAGTAACAAACCTCGTTTTGTGCTTTTCTGTATAAAAGCCCCATGTGCTCGGGGAGTGATTGTTGTGCAGGGAAATGAATTGCATAGTCAAAAAGAGGAGACTGTAAGGTTTCATTTGATGTGTAGATTGTCATGAATCATGATCGGGATTGTGTGTTTTCATGCGAAAAGAAAAAAAAAAAGTGAACGGGGGACCGCGTTTTATGTATACAGCGGCGTGCGGTTCGAGCTGTTGGCGCTACGGCGCGCCCGGGTGACCCTCGAGGTCTACCATAGCCAAAAGAGGAAGTGGAATAGCTACTAACCACCTATGCGCCACGAATCCTACACACTGTACCTTTAAAGTGATAGTGCATTTTTTTTTAATGTTAAAGGGATATGCCACCCCCAGGTCAAATTTGGGCATCTCCCATCTCCACAGTCCAGAGACTAAAATAAGTGGTGGAAAGCGTTTTCCTGCTCACCCAGCCATTGTCCGAGTCTGTCGCCACTGACCGCCGTGGTATCTGCAGCTCCTCCGCCTTAGACTGGAGTCTAACGTCGCCAGAGAAAGATTTCGGCCAAAAGGAATTATTTTGCTCGATGCGTTTCCCAATTACTTTCTGTGTAGTGCGCATTCATATCGAGTGCAAATAAATGTGCAAATCAACACGGAGAGCTTGCCTTGGTCATTTTGGGTGGGAACTATTTTCCAGTGTGGAAGAATACAGCCGAATCACGCACCACGTTGTGCAACAGGGGAACTCCCTTCCCGGTGCGTAACTGGGATTCCCCTGGCAGCGTGCTGCGTGATTCGGCTGTATTCTTCCGCACTGGAAAATAGTTCCCACCCAAAATGACCAAGGCAAGCTCTCCGTGTTGATTTGCACATTTATTTGCACTCGATATGAATGCGCACTACACAGAAAGTAATTGGGAAACGCATCGAGCAAATTAATTCCTTTTGGCCGAAATCTTTCTCTGGCGACGTTAGACTCCAGTCTAAGGCGGAGGAGCTGCAGATACCGCGGCGGTCAGTGGCGACAGACTCGGACAATGGCTGGGTGAGCAGGAAAACGCTTTCCACCACTTATTTTAGTCTCTGGACTGTGAGGAGATGCCCAAATTTGACCTAGGGGTGGCATATCCCTTTAATCTGTATGGGTTTCCTTCTAAAAGTGTTGTGCGGTAACACTGGCTTACCTCTGACAGTCTTGTCTGAGCCCGGTTCTGCTCACGTTCTGGAGCTCACGTAAGTAGGTCCGGTAAGTTTGCGGGGTCATTTAATAAAGCTTGTTTTTCTTCCCAAAACAACACTTGTTCCGAAAGTGATATATTTGCGTCCCAGACAGTTAAAAATTCAGCAGCGTATTTTGCATTCACTTTTTTTCTCTCTCGATTTGTATCAATGCCCCACGTTAGCTCTTGTGCTCTTGTAAACTTCCGCTTAAAGGGATATGCCACCCCCAGGTCAAATTTGGGCATCTCCCCAGAGTCCAGAGACTAAAATAAGTGGTGGAAAGCGTTTTCCTGCTCACCCAGCCATTGTCCGAGTCTGTCACCACTGACCGCCGCGGTATCTGCAGCTCCTCTGCCTTAGACTGGAGTCTAACGTCGCCAGAGAAAGATTTCGACCAAAAGGAATTAATTTGCTCGATGCGTTTCCCAATTACTTTGTGTGTAGTGTGCATTCATATCGAGTGCAAATAAATGTGCAAATCAACACGGAGAGCTTGCTTTGGTCATTTTGGGTGGGAACTATTTTCCAGTGCGTAAGAATACAGCCGTATCACGCACCACGTTGTGCAACAGGGGAACTCCCTTCCTGGTGCGTAACTGGGATTCCCCTGGCAGCGTGCTAAGGCGGAGGAGCACCAGATACCGCGGCGGTCAGTGGTGACAGACTCGGACAGTGGCTGGGTGAGCAGGAAAACGCTTTCCACCACTTATTTTAGTCTCTGGACTGTGGGGAGATGCCCAAATTTGACCTGGGGGTGGCATATCCCTTTAAGGTGGACCGCATCTGCCGTACACATCCGCTAAAAGTGAACAGGTTAATAGAGCTAACGTGGGCGCATTGATACGAATCGAGAGAGAAAATATGCAAATGCAAAATACGCTGCTGAATTTTTAATGGACAACTGTCTGGGACGCAAATACATCACTTTTCGGACAAATGTTGTTTTGGGAAGAAAAACAAGCTTTATTAAATGACCCCGCCAACTTACCGGACCTACTTACGTGAGCTCCAGAGCACGAGCAGAATCGGGCTGAGACTGTCAGAGGTAAGCCAGTGTTACTGCACAACACTTTTAGAAGGAAACCCATACAGATTAACATTAAAAAAAAAAAAAAAAAAAAAAACCTTATCCCTTTAAAATAAAGCTCAAATTAGACAAAGCAGTTCCTACAGATAGCTTCACACCCCCAGGGAATGTTGATGCTGCAAAATATTAATTCCAAACAGTCTCCTATCCAAGTAACCACGAGGCCCAACCCTGCTTAGCTTCTGAGATCTGACAAAATTTGCCATTGTCAAGGTGAAAACATGGGCTTTTACTATTTCAGTCAGCTCATTTCTGGTCAACAAATCAAAAATTCAATTCAACCAAATTAAAAAATGTGTTTCATTTTTTGACTTTGCCATAGCAGCATGTCCTCTACACTCACTCGTACTTTCAGCAGAGTTACTTCAAAAACTCTCCCTGGGCTCAAACTCAACATCCAATCAATGAGTCACAAACCGTGCTGGAGTTCTGGAGCTTGCAGCCTCTCGTTTTTGGTCCATCAAAGCTTGTAAATTGCAAAAGGCTCGGTTCTATCACACATCATCTTAATTGGGCTGCCCGTGCCTATGGAATTCCCAGATTTGGCCGTTGCAAATCAAAAAAGCAAGCCAAGCTCATTAGGAAATACATTTGCTGCAATGCGCTGATAACATTGGTTTTTAATTGAAAGGCAATCGCAGTACTTCAAATAAAAGAGTCACATTTGCCTCTTGTCTCTTGCGTGGTTTTGAGAAGTTGCGGGATGAAAAATTAGGCAATTTTTTCTGTTTCTCACAACAAGGGAGACAATGGTTTCTGTTTACAGCATTGCATTGCGGGTTTTATAGTATTTTTCCAGGAAAGCTGATTTTATCTTTTTTAAAAATGCATTGAATTTTAAGCTTGATAAAAACATTATCTTTTAAAGGCCCTGTGACTGATTTTTTTTCTCATGCATTTGAGCAAAGTGTGTCTTGCTTCAGTGCTATTGTATAAGCAACTCTTGAGGTCAAAATCTTTCTGCTGTGTATTATCTGTAAGCTTGTCAAAGCCTGATCTCGTAAGTTTATACTTCCACCTGCTCCATTTTGAGCAAAAGGAACTGCAGAGACATGTGACATAAGTTTGTATTTTGAGTTTGTGAAATTATGCTTAAATGGAACCTGCAAATTGCTCAAATAAACATAACATCTCAGAAGCGAAGCAGGGCTGGGCCTGGTTAGAACTTGGATGGAAGACCGCTGGGAAAAGCAGGTGCCACAGTGGGGCATCAATGGCAAAAATAAAATGTTTGTTTTTAATGCAGTCAATCATCTTGCACCTTCCTACCTGTGTGAGATTTTGAGCCCTCACCAACCCAGCAGAGCTCTACGATCTGCTGGGCAACATCTGCTGGAGGTCCCCCGGTCCTGGGGCAAACAGTGGGTGATCGTTCTTTTGCAGTGGCCGGTCCAAAACTCTGGAACTCTTTGCCCATTGAGTTACGCTCCATCACTGACCTGCCTCTGTTCAAAGCCAAACTTAAAACCTACTCATTTTGGATGGCTTTTAACACTTAGTGGCCCTGGGACACTTTGTTTATTTTAATGGTTTATCTTAATTGGTATTTTAATGGTATTTTATTACGCTTTGTTGACCTATTTGTATGATGTTTATTGTTTTTTATCTTGTTTTTAATGTTGTACAGCACTTTGTACAGCGCTTTGGTTGTTGGAAGGTGCTATAGAAATCAAGTTTGATTGATTGATTGATAAAATAAAATAAAGGTTGTTTTGTCTTTAAGCAAGTCACTTCTCTCTCCTTGCTTATAGTATGAAACTGGTGTGGTGTGAGTGTTGCTGGTGGTCATGCGTGATGGAGCATATTGATCCCACTTCGGTCTGCTCCAGGGCATCTGTGGCTACAACAGTAACTTCACCAGCAAGGACCACGCCACAACAATGAAATACGATAAGATATTTATTGACGGTGGGTAGATGCGATGCCTCAGAGTGGGGGTCCGTCTCCAATCCAAAATGGTTACCCAGCTGATTCGGAACCCTCCCCACTTAAAGATGATGTCTTCAGGCTGAAGGATGGAAGAGAGACACGGGGTGGGTGGGAGGGAGGATGGTGTTGTCGGGATAAACTGGGTAATTGAAGGCATGGTCAAGATGAGCTGTGGTTGGCTGGTGAGGAAGTTGAGACGTGGCCCAGCTACTGAATCTAAGGTCGTTTTCAAACCAGAGTTCGTTTGCTCCTTTGATTCGGACCTTTTGGGCTGGTGTGAATAAAAACCAAAAATCTCGATCCGGAGCAAACAAGCAAACCAAGACCACCTGAAAAGCTGGGTCTCGGCATGGTACCATTCGAATCCTGATGCAGTTTGTTTGAGGTGAGAATGCAGACCGGACTCGATCCGTCTTTTTGGTCGGATCGAGTTGGCTTTTTGTACTTAACAAGCTCCCGTCGTATGCCGAGCATTATGGGAAACCGAGGCTGACGAAACTAAACTAAACACAAACTAAACTAAACTAAACGAGGCTTACTTACGTTTTGCGTGAAGAGCAAGAGTCAGAACTTGATGCGCACATGAGCGCTGTCCTCCGTAGCCATCTTGCTCTGTGTCTTCGTTGTTTGGAAATTGATTGTAAAATAGTGTAAACCTCACGATGCTGCTCAAACATTTGTGTGAACTGTAAAAACTGAGCAAACCATATCGCTATGACGACATTGAAAACAGCACGCAACGCCATGATTCTCCTCCTTCACTTGTTTGGACACGGCGTTTTGACACGGCTCATTTCTGTCCAATGGCTGAACGACCTCAGCACATGTGGTTTTGGTTAAGGTCCGCTTACAAAAAAAGTGCAGTGTGAAAGCAAACCGCACCAAAATTTTTTTAAAAATTAAAAAATTTGGTCCGGACCAAAGCAAAGTGAACTATCGAACTATCGGTGTGAAAACGACCTAAGTGAATCATATTAACTCCACTTACCACCACCGAGTGTGGAGTGAGAACTGTTAATTTAATGATAAAGTGTTTTATTGTCTGGGAATCAGGAAGTACTCAGTGTTCAGGTCTCTGAGAGTTATGAAAAGTGCTTACAATCATCGTGGTGAATAATTTGCATTGAATGCATAATGCAAAGTAATAACTTTGGACCACGGCAAACAGTTGAAAATGAACACGTTTTTAACATTTTTAAGACAGTAAGTCAGGTTCTTTAACCTTTTGTACTTGTGTCCCTTGCATAGAGTGTGCAGTAACAGAGATGTGGCTGTGAAAGATGAGACCTGATTTTCTATGCTCGCCATCACGTTCTCGGACAGACCATCTCTCTTGATGCGATAGAGACGGTACAGTATTCCGTCGTTTTTCAGAAAAGACGGTATTAAGTTTTGTCTCACTATGAAACATAATATGAGTAACGATGTATTTTCTGCTGCCATGACGATGATCTACGACCCCTCGGAGGTCCGTTTGTCAGACTGAACATCTCTCACTTATCACGCTGGGCTCACTGTCCCCACCACATCGTTTCATATTTCCGCCTGAAGATTTCTATATAAAAACAAGCCATCTCTGTCAAAAGAGATGTTTCGAAAAAGATGCAGTTTCAGAAGGACAGATGCCAAGCAGATGGGCAGATAGAATGTAACAAAATGTGTCCAACCTGAAGCTGGACAAAGTTGATTTTATATCATTTCTGCCAAAAATGTATTTTTTTAAAATCATTTATTTGCTTGGAGCCTTGTCAATGCTTTTACGTACACTGCTTCATGTACTCCAATTTACCATCTGATGAAATGTAAGGTGCCATGATTTCATAAAAGAAGCCGTCAATGTTAAAGTCGCTGGACCTGATATTTACTGTCTTAAAACCAGTGATGGAAAGTGAAAGTAGTAAAGTACTGTACCTAAGTAGAAATAGTAGGTATCTGTACTGTAGTTAAGTACATTTTAAAGGGGACACTTTTTATTATTTTTTTTACTACATTTGAGAGACCGGAAAAAGGTGGCTTGCCCTCTCCGGGTGGGTGGAGAGTCCTTGCCTCAAGTGGAGGAGTTCAAGTATCTCGGGGGCAGTGATGCAGTCGCTGTACCGGACCGTTGTGGTGAAGAGGGAGCTGAGCCAAAAGGCAAAGCTCTCGATTTACGGTCAATCTACGTTCCTCCCCTCACCTATGGTCATGAGCTTTGGGTAATGACCGAAAGGACAAGATCGCGGATACCAGCGGCCGAAATGAGTTTCCTCCGCAGAGTGGCTGGGCGCTCCCTTAGAGATAGGGTGAGGAGCTCAGTCACACGGGAGGAGCTCGGAGTAGAGCCGCTGCTTCTCCACGTTGAGAGGAGCCAACTGAGGTGGATCGGGCATCTTCCACTGGTATATCCCACTGGGAGGAGGCCCCGGGGTAGACCCAGGACACGCTGGAGGGACTATGTCTCTCGGCTGGCCTGGGAACACCTTGGGATCCCCCTGGAGGAGCTGGAGGAAGTGTCTGCGGTGCAGAAAGTCTGGGAGTCCCTGCTTAGACTGTTGCCCCCACGACCCAGCCCCGGATAAGCAGAAAAAAAATGGATGGATGGATGGATGGATATTTGAGATAAAGTATCTGTACTTTCTACTCTACTACATTTTTAAACAGTACATTTAACATACCTGCAAACTCATGAGGGTCGAAAAAGGCAAAAGACAAACTACCGGTAACCTCACGGCCCCCTTAAAAAGCGCACAATCAAGGAAAATAAAGGGCATTATCACTGTAAAGCTGTCATAATATAACCAAATGTATTTGCATTTACATAATCTACACTTAATACTGACTCACACTCAAGCTAGCCTATTTAATCTATACACACCTCAGCATTAGCAACCCATTGGTATACAGGTACAGGTAACCTTACTCATTCCCTCATCAGCTCAGGACCCTTGGGAGCACTTTGTGTTGAAAGTGGAACAGGACGAAGGACACTAGTAGTAGTGAGAATTGTGCTCACTTTTTTCTTGTGCACCTCTGTTTGACAGTGTGCCATCAGAGCATGGGAATCTTTTTTCCCATAATTTATTTCTTTGTAGCAAAGGGTGCATTTACAGTAGCCCGCTTTGTCAGTTTTTTTGAAATACTGTGACAGTGGAAACTGTACTGCACCCCCTTCACCTCAGGTCATTTTCACACCTGCCTTGTTTGGTTCGTTTAAAACGAACCAGAGTTCGTTTGCTCCTTTGATTCGGACCTTTTGGGCTGGTGTGAATAAAAACCAAAAGTCTCGATCCGGAGCAAACAAGTGGACCGAGACCACCTAAAAAGGTCGGTCCGGTTCCATACGAACTCTGGTGCGGTTCGTTTGAGGTGAGAATGCAGACCGGACTCGACCCGACACAAGTTGGCTTTTTGTACTTAACGAGCTCCCGTCGTATGTCGAGCATTATGGGAAACCGAGGCTGACGAAACGAAACGAAACAAAACGAAACTTATGAGGCTTACTTACGTTTTGCGTGAAGAGCAAGAGTCAGAACTTGATGCGCGCACGAGCGCTGTTCTCCGTAGCCGTCTTGCCCTGTGTCTTTGTCGTTTGGAAATTAATTCTAAAATAGTGTAAACCTCACGATGCTGCTCAAACATTTGTGAGAACTGTAAAAACTGAGCAAACCATATCGCTAAGGCTAGATTGAAAACAGCACGTAACACCATTATTCTCCTCCTTCCGCATTTGGACACAACGTTTGGACAGGGCTCATTTTTGTCCAACAGCTGAGCGACCTCAGCACACGTGCTTTTGTTTAGTTCGCTTGGGGAAAAACTGCAGTGTGAAAGCGAACCGCACCAAAAATAAAAAATAAAATAAAAAAACATTTGGTCCGGACCAAAGCAAGTGAACTATCGGACTTTCTGGTGTGAAAACAACCTGTCCCAGATCCGTTGATCAGATCCTTTCACGAAATGTGGTTGCCAGATCACTCAGTAAAAAAGGTGACTCTGCAGACTCTGAATCCTAACTGCTATGGAATTTTCAGAAGCGAGGACTGGCAACCAGAACTCCAATGGAAAAGATGCGCACTGTTACTGTTTTATTTAGCGACAAACCAAATGTTCCGCCTCCCCCCCAAAAAAACAACAACAAACAAACAAAAAACTCTTCGGATCTACACGATTCACACAAGTGACCCATTTTGGGATCAAAACGGCGAATTTCGCCAAAAGGTGACTAGTTTGCAGGTATGATTTAAAATTGGTACTTACTTTTACTGAAGTAACAAAACTGAGCACTTCTATCACTGCTTAAAACGTAAAAAAAAAAACCCACTAAAATTAGTTCATTTATACGGTTTGCAGTGGTCCAAACTTATTCCTCACTTTGCTGTTAGTAATGCTAACAATAACTAGCATGCTAAGCACACACTTCCTATTCCTTTGCTCAAATTAATTGTAAAAATTCAGTACAGGCCCTTTTAACTAGATCGTCCAAGTAGAGTTCATGGTTCAATTGCCACACAGATGACATTACTGAAGTCACTGGGCAAGACATTTCATCATCCAGGTTGTGGTTCAATAACAACATTAACCCAGCCAATATGCCCTTGAGCAACACACCTCAAACATGATGTACTTTGTTCAAATCGCTTAAAAATACACTGGGATAGTGATGCAGTCATCGCCTCATAAAATAAGAGCAGTCCTAGAAACAATGCGAGTGGATTAGCCAAAGTCTTTCCTAAAACCACATCACTGTTAGAGCCGTTCTGTAATGATCTTTAATGGCTTACACAATTGACTCGCAGCTGTACAAGTACAATACTGACTAGACAAGGTTTCAAGTAATTATTTAAGCAAGTAAAATAATAAGTAATTTAATAATTTATTATGTGTTGATAAGTCCTCAATGCTTGGGACTTCCTGAATAGCAAAGGTGTGAAAAAGCAAAAATATACAAAACAATAAACTTGTTCTGCCCCAGTGGAGAAAGAATATTTTTGTTTTGAGTTTATCTCTTTGGCAGGGCTCTCAAGGCTCACGCATTGAGAGTGTGACACACGCAATTCGACGTATTCACACGCACACACGCCACACATGGCATTTCTCACGCTGATTTGTGTTATTTTTTTTATTTTTTTGTGCCCAGAAAATCGGCCTGTGTGGCTTAGTTTATGCAGGCTCCACGTGTTTTCAGCGCCGCCCCCTCCCCCTGCTCCGGGGGAGCTCCGGGGGAGCAGGGGGAGGGGGGGACGGCGCGTCTGCTCCCGACCGTGCGGTCCGAGCGGACGTCCTGAGCCTCAGTCCCGGTGCCACGTCTCCTCTGAGACGCACCGACTCCGGTCCCCGTGTCTCCGTCTGTGCGTAACGTGTCCCCCCCCGACGGCTTACGCGCGGAATACGCGCGGCCCAGAGCCGAACTGCCCATGGTGAGCCGCGGTGAGACGCGGGCCCGGTGCATTAACCAGACTCTTACATGAATCTGTTAAAAATGTCCCGCTCCCCCCCGCCCCGCTCCCTCCTCCCCGCCCCTCTCAGCGCGCACTGACAAAGTGCGGTGATGATAAAACAAACTGAGAACCATCAGGTAATAACTTCATTTATATAACTCTCATTAGTTTGCTTTGTAGTTTAAGTTTGCTCTTTAGACAAACAGGGCTGTCAACACTCACACGGCACCCCCCCCCCCGGTCCTCGGAAATTACAGTAACACGCACGACCCCTCTCAAAACTTGCTCTTTGGTCTACTCTGAGCTACCTTTGCCGCCATATTGTTCTAGACTTTTCCTACCATTCTGTTACTTGCCAGTGTTTAAATCCTGTAAACTGTCATCTGGCCCATGAAAATATTTGTAAGTATTGTGGTGTTATAAGATGGTAATTCACTCTGTAAACTTATATGAGGTACTTTAAGTCGTTTTACACTTCAAATTCAGGCTAAAACGTATGACGCTAATGGAGCTAGCATGTTTATGGGAATTTCTATTGATGTTAGCTTCATGCTAACCACTAGTTTTATAGATGTTTTTAGGAAGTTCAGCTAATGTTAAGCTATTGTTTTGGATATATTTAATTGTATTAAGCTGCTCTACATTGTTTTATCTAACTCTACATATCCTCAGTTCATTTGAATGTGAAAAGATAATTGTAATATTTATTTCGTTTTTGTCTGTCACAGTTTTAAAGTCAACTCTTCAGTAAATGTCCAAAACAGCAGAAGCTTCCTGGGTGTTTATTCATCTGTAAAGCTAGTTCCTAAATACTAGTGGAGGCAGAATAAAAATAATGCTTAAAAGTTAATATTGGTCACAAGTTTTATAATTAATATGGAGGACCTACAAAAAAAAGGTTCATAGTATAGAATTATCAGTTAGCAGTTAGTTGTATAGTAGCAGATATTCACTGTGACTTAATGTGCGTTTCACGAGTTTTTCACAAGTTTGTCGTCACAGTGAAGCAAACGACTAGCATGCCAACAGTGCACTTCCTGATTTTCGGACAATATAACAACACTTTATAATTAGATGCAGACAGTATACAGTTTGGATAATTTTATACAATATATCTGTATTGGAATAGTATTGGAGTAAAAGTTGTGGAGATTTTGCAGTAAAAGCCAGAGTCTTACCCAAAAATCAGGCAGTGCACTCTTAGCATGATAACTGTTAGCTTTACCGTGATGGCAAACTCTGCTCTGGCTTCTGAAAGTTGTGAAACTCAATGCAGTTGTTACGACACAAAGGTGGATCCTAACTTATTTAAAAAGGGACACAGAATTTGTATTTCTTTTATTTTGTTGTTTCTTTAAGTATTCCCCCAAAAACCTTAACTCATGCCCCAATGACAAAACAAATCAACAAAGGAAAAGGCCCTCGTGAGTCAGCCAACATAAAAAATAAAAATAAAAAAAAAGAACGGGAAAAACAAAAGTGCCCAAATGAATAATAAACATGCTCAAAAAGCACTCTTGTCAGCTTTTATCCATCTTAGAATGTTGTTATCTCCTCAAAAACAGACCCGGAGTTGTGTTTTGTTTCATTCACTCATGTTTGACCCTTTTTTTTAGTCTGTCTACATCTCCAAAGCTCAGAATACTCTTTTCCACATTGTGATGTCATGAAGCAGTAATTTTGAAGTTAACAGCTCCTTTTTACATTTTGTTCTGTGGAGACTGGCAATTCCAAAGCTGAAATCATCCAGATGATTCTAGTGAAGGTGAATGAAGTTTCAAAACACACTGGAGCACTTCCTGTATTACCACATGACATCACAAGGTGTATGGAGCGTTTTCTGTTTGACAGGAAAACTCAGTCTGAATGTGCAGGTTTGTGTTTTAAATATGTGTGAATGAAACAAAACAAAACCTTTTGGTGAAATTCGCCGTTTTGAAGACAAAATAGGTGACCTACGTGAATCGTGTAGATCCGGGGGGGGTCGGGAGGTCGGTAAAATATTAAAGGTCCCATAGCACGAAATTTTCACTTTCTGAGGTTTTTGAACGTTAATGTGAGCTCCCCTACCCTGTTTAGCCCCCCCCCATGGCTAAAAGTTGCGAAATGTCTAAACTGAGCATTTGCGGTCCTTTTCTGCGTTACACAAAACCAGTGTTCAAACGGGCGAGTTCGGACAAGGCACCTTATTGACGTCAGATCGGCAAATTCAGCTCCAGCCCCTCCCTCTGTCTCCGCTCAGCGTCCCTGTATATCCCGCCCATAGAGTTTGGACTGTGAATGCGCTACAATGCGAAATGCGTTTTTTTATTTGCCTGGAGGCACGTCCGAGTGTTTCTAGGCTCGCAAGTCCCTTACCCGACCCTCTGGACCTCTGAAATACCAGTGGTTTAATTTTATTTTCTGTGTAAATATGCTTTTTTTCATTGCAAAGTCTCTCATCTGTCTTCTTGTGTAAAACACGGAAGAGAGCAGATAGCTGCGCCGAGCTGCGCTTCGAGCGGGGGAAACCCGGCCCCCCCGCTCCTTAGCCAATCTCTCTGTCCTTCTCATTTGCACTGAAGCAACAACACCCACAATAAAGCATTTTAGACACATATCTAGCCTCATGAAGACTGTCAGAGTCATATCTCATGCAGTGAGTGTTGATTTTGAAGAAGGATTCATTTACAGTATTAGGGAACCATTAAGGAGCCATATAAAAGCATCAAGAAGTACCATGTCATGGGACCTTTAATTGACTGAGGAGGCATAGCACTTGAGAAATCGTCCATTTAATTAGGCTACACCTGGCGAGTGTCAGCAAAATCCCCGCATGTTCTGAGTCAATCATAGGCCGAACTTCGCTCCAGCTTCCAATGATGTTGCAGCAATTTGTTCGTGGTTTCAGCTGTGTGTTCCAATGTTCACGTGCATAAGTGCGAAGAAAGACAGTTTGATAGTAACGCGAAGGGCAAGCTTGACCACAGCGTGGAAAGAAGACGACAGCGTGTAAAGAGAAGACAACCACAGCGTGCATATCGAGTCAGAGTGTATACCACTGGAAGCTGCAGTTACCGGAATGAATTCAGTGAGTGAATCTGGTTTCAATCATTTTTATATTTTCTGTTTTATCGAAGTTACCCAAGAGCACTGTTAGGCTTAGCTTAGCTACAGCTACAGCGAGAGCAAGCTAAATCTCTGGTGGAAAATGATTAGCTTCTGTTTACTTAAATTAGCTCTTATATAACCAACGGCAAGTCACAGAAAAGAAGCATTGGTTAGAGTGCTTCTTCCTGAAATATTCTATAACTCGTATTTTCAGGACGTGTGGATGATATTGACATGAGAGGACTGAGGAGGCTGAAGGCGAAGGCCCCTTACATCATGTCAACCGTTCTATGAATAAGGCAACTATAGAGAACACCTTTGTACTTACTGTAACGCACCCTCTGAATCCTTTCGTGACGAAATGGGGAAAAAAATGTTATGAACCCTGAAGTGTTTATTGGGTCATCAAAACGTAATGGTTTTGAGCCATTTCAAATTGTGAAAGCTGAGCGTCTCGCACTCCATCCAGTAACATGCGCTCCATCCAAGGCGTCAATTCTTCCAGCGGGTCAATCCGCATGGGAGAAAACGACAGGTGGGAGATCCGCAACTTCATTTTGTGGTGCTATGTGTCACAGAAGGCTTAAGAGGGTGGGTCACAGTTAATACTAATATACCGTTAACACTAATACAAACTTTATTTTGCAGAATGAGTGTGTTAGGGGAGGATGATGTAGCTCTTGTTTAACAGCTGGATGCTGGGTTGAAATGCAGCTGGAAGTGGTCGTGGCTAAAACGGGGGGGGGGGGGGGGGGGTCAAGGTCTCAATGAAAGGGCAAGAGGTGTCCTTTCATCTAGGGGATGTCTTAAAAAAAAAATCAACAGGCAGGGATTGGCCAGATGTGTTCTCTGCCACAAAGACATCAATTATGTGAACAAAGGCAGCCATGCTTTGCAGGCTCACTGCCAGACAGAGATTCATAAGAAGAAGCTGAAGATTATTTCTTCCACGCATAATGTTGCCAGCACCTTCCTTCCAGCATCATCTAGCCCGAGTCAGGCAGGCCCGAGTCAGGCAGACCTGAGTCAGGCAGGCCCGAGTCAACCAACCCAGGGCCCAGAAATAATCAGGCAGCAGTTCAAGGGAAAGATGCCCGTACCTGTTGTAAGCCACAGAGGTAGGTGGTGTAGGTCTGTTAGATAGCACAGGCAGCATAGACACAGTACACTACCACTTTGAGATTGTTTGTTTTGTTTATTCAATTTAAATGTATTTAATATTATTATTATTATTATTCTCCATCATACAGGATCTTGCATTCATTTCATAATTTGTGTTTTAGGCAATGGTCCTTGGAACCTTCCCTTTTCTATGGCTCCTGTAATTGTTGAGCTTGCCCAGACCCTTTCCTTGGATAAACCAGCTTTGCAGGGAATGTAGCTGTCACGGATGGCAGCTTCATACAAGATGATCCATGGTTTAGGTATTTACAATTTCTTGCCTACCATTTCAGTGTGTAACTGTACCAAGTTGCTATCTATATTGTTATATTGCCAGAAAGACCTGTTGTGTGATTTATATTGAATCAATATATTATGCATGTGATGTGATCTATCTGTTCAATTCTGTGTACCTGCGGCCGCATCTACTCTGAGAGGATCTTTTCCAATATGAGGAAATTTTCCTTTTCATTAAATTTAGATGAGAGCACTTCCAAGAACAACAAAAAGGTTGGTCTTATATCAAACTACTGCCATCAAAGTCCTGCCATCAGTCCTTCTGTTTTGCTTCAGTATTGCATGTTGCATGGCTTAAAAAAACTTTATGAAGATCCTTTCTATGCTGGTTTGCTATTATCATGCTGACTTGAGGAAGGTGATGGTGGAGCATTTGGGGTCCTTGGAGATCCTAAAGGCTGATGCTGCTTCATTGGAGAAGGTGCTCTGTGAATTCTTTCACAAAAACAACATCCCATGGAGTAACCTTGTGAGTATGTTAATGGATTCATGTGCTGTAATGAGGGGCAGCAAGACTGGCCTTGAGACCAGGATCCATCAATATTGTCCCAAGCTGCTGGATGTTGATGGAGACTCCTGTCACCATATTCACAACGCTGCAAAAAAGTTCTCAGAGCCCTTTGACGGCTACTTGGAGAAATTAAAAGGGCCTTTAAATACAGAACAAGGGTCATGAACAGAACGAGGGTCATGAACCTTTTTCACCTCTGACCCGTTTTCATCCCTGCAGGTATATTTGTGATGAGGAAACAGCACTATGACATAGAAAATAGCGTAATACGGGCCCTTAAAAATTACCTATTTCTGTTTTTCATGTTTTAAGATCTGGTAGAGCACTTTAAAGGTCCAGTGTGTAGGACTCGTGGCGCATAGGTGGATAGTGGCTATGGCACTTTCTGTTTTAGCTACGGCAAACCTCGAGGGTCACCCGGACGCGCCTTAGCGGACAGCTCGCATACCCGCGTACTTAGCTTACCTTTGAAGGCCTTGCACAGGTCAAACTCTGTATTTCACCACAATCTTTGTATCAATCTGTCCGTGAGGATCCAGCGAATAAAATCCAGTAAAACAATTTAGTCCAAAACACGTGTTGGATCCATTACGACGTGTGATACAGCAGCATGCTTGTTGTTTACCCAAAACCACGAGACCCCCCCGACCGGCACCTCTCTCCCTCTTGCGCAGCGCGGGTCGAGCGCTCCGCCTGCTTTGCCTCCGGTGCTACCACGAGCCTTGCCGAAGGCGAAGGCGGAGCCCAAATGTCCTTCTGCGGCTCTCGTATTCAAAATGGCTGCCTCTATATGGGGAAGATCCCCCTTTTATGTGACTATATCTAAGTTCAAAAGAATACTTTGATTTCATGATGGAAGTGCAAAGGCTTGGAAAACAATGTATTTTTGAATGGGTATCTTCAATTTCGGTAATTAACGGGTAAAAATCTTACACACGCACCACGTTGTGCAACAGGGGAACTCCCTTCCCGGTGCGTAACTGGGATTCCCCTGGCAGCGTGCTGCGTGATTCGACTGTATTATTCCGCACTGGAAAATAGTTCCCACCCAAAATGACCAAGGCAAGCTCTCCGTGTTGATTTGCACATTTATTTGCACTCGATATGAATGTGCACTACACATAAAGTAATTGGGAAATGCATCGAGCAAATTAATTCCTTTTGGCCGAAATCTTTCTCTGGCGACGTTAGACTCCAGTCTAAGGTGGAGTAGCTGCAGATACCGTGGCGGTCAGTGGCGACAGACTCGGACAATGGCTGGGTGAGCAGGAAAACGCTTTCCACCACTTATTTTAGTCTCTGGACTGTGGGGAGATGCCCAAATTTGCCCTGGGGGTGGCATATCCCTTTAACCCTTCTCTTTAATCTACAGCTCTGGAAAAAAAATAAGAGAACACTGCATTTTTTTCTGAAATCAGCATCTCTACATGTATTACAGCCATTCCATTCCAGCGTCTGTTGAATTCCAACACAAACACAAAGCTGAGCTACTTCAGTTCTTGCACCAGGAGTGGAATAAAGTCACCCAAGAACAATGTGAAAGACTTGTGGAGAGCATGCCAAGACGCATGAAAGCTGTGATTAAAAATAAGGGTTATTGCACCAAATATTGATTTCTGAACTCTTCTTAAGTGTAAACATTAGTATTATGTTGTTTTAAAATGAATTTGGTCTTGTTTCTGAGGTCTGAAAACATGTATCTTTTTTGTACTTTTTTTTGTACATTAATATTTTTATTTGGAATTTGGGGGAAATGTTGTCAGTAGTTTATAAACTCAAAAATAAAATAAATCAACAAAAATGTTCCTTTTGCCCAAACACATACCTATAAGTAGTAAAATCAGAAAAACTGATAATTTTGCAGTGGTCTCTTTCCAGAGTCGTATGCTATTCTAAAATCATACAAATCACATCCCCAGCAGGATTACACCACTTTTCCTTCTTCCTCAGAGCAGCCTTTTCTTCTGGCCTTTGTTAAATCCTTTCATGTCCAAGTGGCTCTCCGGTGAGTATAGTGGCCCGTTTGGAGTGGGGCCCCCTTCTGCCGAGGCTGGCTGCTCGCACCTGCTCCCCTCTCCACCCAGGCCCTGCATAAATGTCATCCCTCCCGCATCAGTATCGCCTGGAGATGGGAATAGTGACCCATCCAGGCGAAGGGACGTGTCTGTTTGGTGATCATAGGTCCCGCTTTAAGTAAATGCCATTCCAGCTCTCGGCGGAGGGATTTAATTACCTTCAATGGACAAGAAATCCAGTGCGATATCCATGGACTGTGCAAACAGAGACTATGACAATATTAGCATAACCTGGGCCAGTTACATGTTTGATATTTCAACAGCCATGCAACTTCCAAGTGAAATGATAGTTTGTGTGATATAATAAAAGAAGGTAAAGCTAACAGCAACTAGCATGCTAATCCTGCGCTTCCTGATTCTCTGACAGTTTATAATGAGATGCAGACAGTACTCGGTAGGAGGGTTTAATAAGAAATCCAGTGTAATATCCACAGATTGTAATAAAAAAATCAAATAAAAGTACATTAAAAAATTATTTTTAAAAATCCATGGATTGTAATAAAAAATAAATACATTAAAAAAAATAAAAAAAATAAATGGATTGTAATAAAAAATAAATACATAAAACATTTTTTTTTAATCAATGGATTGTAATAAAAAATAAATAAAATCTAATAAAAATAAAGAAATACATAAAAGATTTATTTAAAAAATATCCATGGATTGTGTTAACCAGTGTTTCCGTTTTTGTCTTGTGTACCCCCTGAGCCTTTTTGTCATACCTCGAGTACCCCCGACTCATACATGTTGATAATTCTCCAAAAGTAGAACGTGACACAACAGATTATTAAATGAAAATCATTTTGTTTCATCTTCTTAATTTGAAAATTTAATTCTCAGGCATTTTCTCTCTTTTCTTTAACTCAAATTTACTCAAATTAGAATTTAAAAATTGCAAAAAATCTCCCCCTGTGCCTGGCAGTGACACTGCCGAATACCCCCTGCAATGTGCTTGCGTACCCCTAGGGGTACTTGTACCCCTGGTTGGGAAACACTGGTGTAAACAGAGCCTGACAATATGTGTGTATGCCAATATCCAAAAAGTAAATTCACAAATATTAATCCTGATAATTGATGATTGACGAAAATCAGCACTGTAACTATATCGATTTTAAGTGGCCCTGCTCTGTATTAAATAATATTGGTCTATAGAATGTTGTGATGCCATCTGAAACCCAGCAATGATTCATTAATCCAGCATTTTCTAAGACATCTACCTCATACAAGTTTGAATTGCTTGAGTTCACCTCTTGATGTCAGCAGGTGGAAATTCAAAAGTCCATACACTAAAAGCTCCCTTTACTACACCAACAACTTCAATGCTTTGGTTTAACTTGTTTTTATGACTTAATGATCCAACTCCAGTAGGTGTCCTTGCACAATTGCTAGCAGTTCTTGAATGAAAAAAAATACAAGACTGCTGCCTTAACTTTAAGTGGAAAACCAAGGATGAAATGCCAAAGTCTATTCAAAGTGTTGAGAGCGGATAATATTGGGTGCATTAAGCAGCAGGACTGAGATTGACTTGTGAAGAAACATTTTAAAAATCTGACAAAACCCAGATGTACAAATTATGCATTCTATTCTTGTATTTTAGCTGCTCAGTGTGTGCATGTGACAGGGTTTCAGGTTGTTCTCATTCTGACTTGGTTTGGTGGGATAGCGCCTGTGCTCAATAATTACACTTTTACATCAGGTAAGTGTCAGTTTGTGGAAAAAAGTTGAGCAGAAAAGTACAAAAGGAAATAGCACCAAGTTCTGAATAAGATTCCTTCTGCATATGTCACCAACACCAGAAATTCTAACTAAAAGCAGCACATTTTTTTCAGTTCAGTTTCATATCTTTTGTGCATTTCAGACAAATTTAGCCCTTGTTAACATTGTAAGTAACAGCTATAGAAATACCTCTATGTCATACCTGCCATACTGATACTGCGCAGCTGATGGCATCAACGTTCCTTGGGAGTGTGATGCTAACTGTAGGCACTGCTTTGTCTGAAGCTCCATTACTCAAGGTAGACTTTTATCCGACGTTTGTTTTACTGCAATCTGGCCAGAAAGAACTGATACATACTGTACATGTAGAACCCCCCAGTCTGATGCCACTGCAAAGCATCAATGTCTGCTACCTGCGTCCAACCAGGAAGAAAAATTATAAACATAATCTAATTAAGTGTCCATGTTTTTGTGAAATGAGTGGTCTTACCTATGCCCTTTAAATTACTTTCAGGGATAAATAAAGTGATTGACTGAATTATAAGTGACATTTTACTCTTTAAGAAGGGGAACCAGAGGGTGTGTTCCAACGGCCGGGGAATCACACTCCTCAACCTTCCCGGTAAGGTCTATTCCAGGGTGCTGGAGAAGAGAATTTGATCAATGGTCGAACCTCGGATTGAAGAGGAGCAGTGTGGTTTTCGTCCCGGCTGCGGAACACTCAGTGGTGAAAGTAAAGCGGTGCGCACCGGAACGCAGCACCAGTATAAAATTCACAGCCGGTACGCAGCACCGCTAAGAGAATATGGTTAATGGTGGCCAAAACCCACATTTGAAAAAAAAAAGTAAGGTGAGCTATTTAAGTAGAAAACACAAACAACCACACTATGCCATTCGAGAATAACTGAAAGCTACCCGAAACTCTCGTGCAGAGATATCTGCAGTCTGTTAAGCAAGGATTGTCAAAACTTATCTGACTGTAGCCGTGAAAGTAGCCTAAACCATTGCGAGGCGGTGCTGCGCACTGGTAGAAGATTTAAGGCTGGCGCGCTGCCTGCACCTGTAAGAGAGGGTTTATGCTGACTAAAAAAATATGAAATAATTAAGTGTATTAAAAAAGTTATTTATCTATGAAAAAGGTGTAAAATGTAAAAATAATAAAAAAAATTGGGTAAAACAAGTGTTTAAAAAAAAAAAAAAAAAAGTGATGCACTGGACATTATAGCACCTGTAAGAAATGAAAACTACTTTCACCACTGGGAACACTGGACCAGCTCTATACACTCCATCGGGTGCTCGAGGGTGCATGGGAGTTTGCCTAACCAGTCCACATGTACTTTGTGGATCTGGAGAAGGCATTTGACCG
Source organism: Paratrypauchen microcephalus (assembly GCA_036785185.1). Classification (NCBI taxonomy): domain Eukaryota; kingdom Metazoa; phylum Chordata; class Actinopteri; order Gobiiformes; family Gobiidae; genus Paratrypauchen; species Paratrypauchen microcephalus. Next base: position 593,834 of record JAVJIX010000003.1, read on the forward strand.
TGTCCCTCGTGGCCTCCTGTGGGGAGTGCTCTGTGAGTATGGGATCTGGGGCTCTTTGCTAAGGGCTGTTCGGTCCCTGTATGACCTGAGCAGGAGCTATGTTCACATTGCCGGTAGTAAGTCAGACCTTTTTCCAGTGCATGTTGGACTCCGTCAGGGCGGCCCTTTGTCACCGGTTCTGTTCATTATATTTATGGACAGAATTTTTAGGCGCAGTCAGGGGCCGGAGGGGATCTGGTTTGGGGACCACAGGATCTCATCTGCTGTTTGCAGATGATGTCGTCCTGATGGCTTCATCGAACCGGGACCTCCAGTGTGCACTGGGGTGGTTTGCAGCCCAGTGAAGCGGCTGGGATGAGGATCAGCTCCAAATCCGAGGCCATGGCTCTTAACTGGAAAAAGGTGGCTTGCCCTCTCCGGGTGGGTGGAGAGTCTTTGTCGTAAGTGGAGGAGTTCAAAAGAGTTTGCGCCGCAGAGTGGCTGGGTGCTCCCTTAGAGATAGAGTGAGGAGCTCAGTCATACAGGAAGAGCTCAGAGTAGAGCTGCTGCTCCTCCACATCAAGAAAAGCCACCTGAAGTGGCTCGGGTATCTGTTCCGGATACCTCTTGGAGGCCTCGCTCGGGAGGTGTTCTGGGCATGTTCCCCTGGGAGGAAGACCCAGGGAAGACCCAGGAGACGCTGGAGGGACTATGTCTCCCGACTGGCCTGGTAATACCTTGGGGTCCCCCCAGAGGAGCTGGAGGAAGTGTCTGGGGTGAAGGAAGTCTGGGAGTCCCTGCTTAGACTGTTGCCCCTGCAACCCGGCCCTGGATAAGCAGAAGAAAATGGATGGATGGAGTTAGTTACCATAGTTACTATAATTTGTTCCTTTTGTACAGCGTTCCTCTCTCGTCTCCTCGCACAACCTCTTTGAACGTGCATTACAACGGCAGCATAAATCACAGATACAGCGTGGGTAATTAATGATGAAAAATGTTTCAGAAAGTGCTTTGTACAGCTTTCGACAGTTCTGTATTTTAAACATTTCATTCATCTACATGGGGCACCAGTTTTTGCAGTGCACTGAAGCATTCTGAGACCACCTTTGGGATTAATTAGGCATATAAGTGGCAATGTAAAATTTCATAATGAAGTAAGTGCAGGGTCAGCAAACACGTCAAACTTCTGTAGAGTTCACTTATGCAGAAAATGTATCATCTAATTGTGTGTGGCTGTTACACTGAAATACAGCACTGAAAATGGAGCTGGATGAGAAGAATCCCATCCATGTGCTGACGTGAGTTTGTCTCAGAAAGGTCACCTGTCATACACCAACGAACAACAAACAACATAACATAAACTTAGGTAATGTATATATACGAGTAAAAATAAAATATAGAAATATAGTAACAAATATATCTCAGCTTATACAAGAGGTCATAAGGAAAACAGTGCAACGATGAAATAGTGCTTGGTGATTGACAGAACATAGGATTATCTGTTACATAAGGGTGAGTTGTAAAGTTGTAAACCTGAGCTAAACATTTTCCGCCACTGTAATTCCACGGTATGGCATTAATCATATCTATCTCCATGGAAACTTGCAGGTAAGACCACCAGGTTAAGTTACAGACCATGTCTGTGGCAGGCAATCCAGCTCACTTTTTCCATATCCAGGAAACAGAAATGTAGCTAATTCAGGGTCTTGGAGCTTTCTAACAAACATATTTGAAGAGGTTTTAATTGTCATCCATGCATGTTTGAATAATCTAGCGATCTCTCCCGGGCACTATTCAAACCCTCCTTACGGTTAGCTGTACGAGCCCACGCCTCTTGTACAAGGCTGACTTATTAAAATACAGCGGTCCCTCGCTATATGGCGGTTCACTTTTCGTGGCCTCGCTGTTTCGCGGATTTTTTTTTTTTGAGTGTATCAACGCGCATTGTGTTCTGCGTCCTGATTGGTTAAGGGACTATAGACCTTTGCCGATTTGTCAGTCATTCTCCTCCGTGCCATGTCTCCTGTACAGTACAGAATGCGTTCAGCCAGATTTACAGACCTGACAACATGTACGCCTTTTGTGTACCGAGCACGCATTTTGACCTCCTTGTATGCTTGTACGCTTTGTTGTTCTAAAGTACGCATATGGATCTTGCATTTCGCATTCACTCCAGTTGTCACTGATGTTGATTCTGCCGCTGAGCCACAGATCCACAGAGATCTGCATGGAAGCAGAGAACTTTCAGCCAATCAGAGCGCTTCATTTCCTCCCGACTCCCCCGCCCTGCTTGACGAATCCCTGACGAAGAGGCGCGGTCAGAGGAACTGTGAAATACTGTACACGCGTCACTATTAATACTTTGTTTTGTTGAAAATCTATGAAAGTTTGAGTGTTTAAACAAGAGAGATATGTGAGAAAACCTTAATTACAGTCTGAGAAAAGTGTAGAATGTGTGTGGTGAGACGTTTACAGCCTTAAAACATGGAGAATAATTGTAAAATATAAAGTTGTCCTACTTCGTGGATTTCGCTTATCACAGGTTATTTTTAGAACGTAGCGTAAACATAACGAGGGACCACTGTAACTGTGTAGGGCTTAGACTTCTTTTGAGTCAGACTAGTGGCCACTCTCTGGTACTGCAGCGAAAAAAAAAAAATCCCCTTAGGAACCTATAGTTTTCATAAGGTGGAATTCAGGGCAATTTTTACCTATTTTCAGAACATATATAAGGAATATATGTAAATCCAATGCATTATTTGGGGCCAAGCACCGAAGGTGCTAGGCACCATAGTGTTTGATGAAATATGTACTGTTATGTACCTGAAGTGTGTATTATTGTGTACCTTGTAATATTAAAAGATTAAAAAAAAAGTGTTTCTACTGATTCTTATTATTATACATTATTCCTCTGACCATGGGAGTCTATGGCAACCCCTAGAACCGTCTGGTAAAAAGTTGTGAAATTTTGCATGCACATTCCAGCCAGTCTCCTCATTACCCACAGCGATTTATAGGCCCCCAGCCCCAACCGTCTAGTGCCACCAGCAGGTCAAAGTTGCAGGAATTTTCAGGAATTTTCTGCGTTGCTAGGCAACGCATAAATGTACCTTTGATGTGTCTTTGATCTGTTAAACCTTGGTAGACCCTGTTAAACTGTTAGACCTTGTTAGACCCTGTCAGACTCTGTTAGACCTTATCAGGGTCAGATTCTGTTACACCCTGTCAGACTCTGTTAGACCCTGTCAGACTGTCAGACCCTGTTAGACCCTGTCAGACCTTGTTAGACCCTGTCAGACTCTGTTAGACCCTGTCAGACTCTGTTAGACCCTGTCAGACCCTGTCAGACTCTGTTAGACCCTGTTAAACCCTGTCAGATTCTGTCTATCTAAACCCCAGCACCTGCAACAAAGTTATTATAGTTTATGAAAATGAACAATAAAACGAAAACTAAACTAGAAAAAATATTTTCGTTAATTGAAATAAATAAATATGACAATTAAAAGAAAAAAAACAATAACTAACTGAACCTATATTGTTTGCTTACAAAACTTACTAAAACTGACTGAAATTATAGATCCATTGCTCTTCCACCTATGGGAGTCTATGGCAACCCCTAGAACCGTCTGGTAAAAAGTTACATGCACATTCCAGCCAGTCTCCTCATTACCCACAGCAATTTATAGGCCCTCACCCCCAACCGTCTAGTGCCACCAGCAGGTCTAAGTTGCAGGAATTTTCAGGAATTTACTGCGTTGCCAGGCAACGCAGAAATGTACCTTTGATCTGTCTTTGATGTGTCTTTGATCTAGCCGAAGTGAGCTCATACTATCTCGGGAACCCTTCATAGGAAGCCTGGGAGCCTGGGAAGCCTGGCTAACCTTGTTAAACCCTGTTAGACCCTGTTAAACCCTGTCAGACTCTGTTTTAATATACATGCTGAGGCCTACATGCACCTTCGGTGCTTGGCTCCACATTGCTGCTTGCAGCTATATTTTATTATTATTAGGGGCCAAGCACCATAGGTGCTAGGGTGTGGCCAGAGGGTTGCCTCGAGCCAATGATTGGCGAGGTATTAGGACGCCTCGGGCCATAGAAGCTACACAGTCTTTTGAATGTCACGTAGCACCGTCGACACGTCGACACGTAGGGTGTCTCCCCGTCGGGAGACCGAGCCATGGTCTCCCACATACTCACCACATACTCACCACTATACGGACGTCAAGAACACGTACGGATGTCAAGAAGAACGTCACGTCGTGTAGCACATAAGGACATCAAGAAGGACGTCACGACACGTACGGACGTCAAGAAGGACGTCATGACACGTACGGATGTCAAGAAGGATGTCATGTCGCACATAAGGATGTCGTGTAGGACGTCATTTAGGGAAGTTACAAGCCTTAGAAATTCCTTCTTTTGTTTCCTTTTTGTTCCTTTTTTCCACTCTGTATGACCTTCACTTTAGTAAAGATAGAAAAGACAAAAAATAGTGTTTGTACTGCGTTGCCTAGCGACATTGCCTGGCAACCCTTTGATCTTTCCTTTGATGTGTCTGGTCTCCTGATTCTTATTATTATTTATTCTCCTCAACATGGGAGCCTATGGAAACCCCTAGAACTGTCTAAATTGTAGTACTTTCTTTTACATTCCCATGAATTCTGTGTAATCCCTCAGTGGTCCGTGGGCGTATACTCGTCTCTGTGCTCTTATACTTGTTCTGATACAGAGCAAGATCATTCTAAAGATATTCAGAAAAGGTTCATTTCTGTCTTGCGAATGGGACTTTTTAGTATTGATACCTGCTCAAATCAGTATCTAGTGTAGTTTCGATACCAGTTTTAGTCTGCATCCCATTACTCTGTCTTATCCCTTCTCCTACCCCTTTATCTACGTCTTTGTCTTGCCCCTCGATACCGAGCTGAGAGGGCTCGGGGTACGAATGTTCCCCTAAGAAATGGGACACCACTTGATTACTGTTTGCGTCATCATCCCTTGCCTGTACCTGACTGCTACGTCTACAGAGGCGACAACAGTTGACGCAAACAAACGTAAAACAAATGTCAAGGATTAACTAGCTTGTTTATACATGAAAGTTCGATGAAAACGATAACGTCGGCTAAAAAGGCATCACTACAATTAAAACTGCAACAACAGTTCACTAAAAGTAACGTAGAACATAAGCGTCATAATTGTAAACCTGCTAAACTGTTAATCGATAATTACAACTGCTAAAAATACATTTATGAGAGTCCTTGGCTGGTCGATGTGACGCTGCCATCCTGATCCCAGAACCTGCCTGAGCTTGTAGTTGTACCCCTTCGTTTCAAGCCTGGTCGAGAGTTTACTTTGTTTCAAGGGGTATGTAGCCCTTGGTCGTGGCCCTGGCCCTTGATCAAAATTAGATTCCGTACCTGTACCCTTTTCTTGCATTGTTTTCCACTATACCATATACAATTTCAATTTGTTTATTCAACATACACAGCCACATTCTTTTGTTTACGTGATGAAATGCTGCGTCTTACAACAAGGTTACAGCTTTTGAGTCACGAATTGCTTTCACCCTACACACAATTAAACTTCCGCCAACATTATTTATTTTATGTTGTTTCCTTCTCTTTATCTCCATATATATACACTGCCGATGCAAAACAAACAATTCTCAAGTCCTTTAAAAACACCTTTGAATCTTTTTTTTTTTTTTTAACTTTATTTTCACGCTAGTAGAAAGGGTCTGTATTATGCAAATTTCTGATTTCTGTTATATGTTGTTTCCTCGTCACAAACATACCTGGAGTTGTCTTTTTCTCATTCGCATATGTTTAACACATAAACGCGTTTGAATTCTTCTTCATACAGAGTACTATGTTGAACTTTGTCATGTCATGTTGTAATACAGGAAGTGCTCTGCCGTGTTTTTAAACTCCATGCACTTTCACGAGAATCATTTAGATCATTTCAGCCCCGGAATTGCCAATCTCATCTGAACTAGGATTCAACTAGGGCTGGGCCTTTCTGTGTGGAGTTTGCATGTTCTCCCCATGTCTGGGTGGGTTTCCTCCGGGCACTCCGGTTTCCCCCATCAACCCAAAATATGCATGATAGGTAAAATCCTCCAGCTTAGGTCCTGACCAAGCCGAAGCAAGAAGATCATGGAGATGGTCCCCGGGCGCAGTAATGTGCTGCCCACTGCTCCTAATAACAGGATGGGTTAAACGCAGAATTTCTCCAGTGTGAGATCAATAAAGTCACTTCTTCTTAACTTGAAAACTATCGTTTCGTGAGCGATAGTTTGGAGATGTAGACAGACTAATCTGTATATAGTATAGTTTATTTATTATGTTGCACTGTTTTAAGATTTAAGATTTTAGATCTTGACTTTAGTTTTAACTTTAGATCTCTGTCTTAGATAGTTTTTGTTGTGTTTTGTCTTCATATTGTATTTTGTACACTGTCTTTTTGCACTACCTGACCAGAGAGAAACGAAATTTCGATTCACTGTATGTTGAACACATATGGCAGAATTGACAATAAAGCTGACTTTGATCTTTTGATCTTGATCTAATAATAAAGAATTAAACGTGTGAATGAAACAAAACACAACTCCAGGTCTGATTTTGATGAAGCAACAGAATTATAACATGACTTAAAGGTGCATTGTGTAACTTTTCTAGTGAAGGGTCCGTCAAATGCTTTTCCTCATAGATGTTTTTGCTTTGTCTGGAATGTTTCACAGTACGGCATTAAGCCTTTCTATCTTTATGGAGACCAAACCAGACCAAGTTACAGGTCAGATATGTGGAGAGGCAAACCCGTTCAGTCAAAATACCTGTTTTTCTAGGTATTTTTGAGCAATAAAACCACCTGTAATTGAATAAATGTAAGGTAGAGCTGTTTAATGTTATACTGCGGAACATTCCAGGCAGAGAAATTACATCTCCATAGAAATGTTTGTGTGTCTGATGACAGCTATTGTTCGGTGAAGTTTCTCACATTGAATACTACATTACTAACTGGTCACTGACAAGCATCACAACCTTAAAAGCAATAGAATCACTTTTTTTAATGAAGCTTTAAAAATACTTGACAGAAAATCTTTATCTTTTCATCATTGTCTCATAAACTGTAAACTGTTGTTTACAATGTATATGTAATATGTATACTGTATACCGTACTACTGTTGTACGGGAATTACTACAGGTGTACATTTATTTTTATCTTTACTTTCAATGCACATTCTATTGCACATTACTGCACATCTCACTGCTGCATCTTCCATTGCACATTTTGATGCACACTGCACATTTTGGACACCTGTAAATAGGTATTTATTCTTTTGCACCGCTTTTAGATTTTAGTCTTAGAAGTTTTTGTTTTGTCTTTATATTGTATTTTGTACACTGTCTTTTGCACTGCATGTCCAGAGAGAAACAGAATTTTGAGCTGACTTTGAACATGAACTGAGGATTATTGTGTCTTTCTTGGCACAAACTCGAAATAAATATGAATCAATCAATTTCAGAAATATAATATCTTAAGTTTTGAAAATCTTAGGAAATTTAAAGTAGCCTGCTCGGTATATAAGGTCTTAAATGAACTCGCTCCATCTTTGGGTGAGTTCATTTTGCCCAAATTCACCAACAAGAGCCTCTACCAGAGCCACTGTAACACCTTATAGACACACAACATTCAGTCTCAGGTGTTTTCAGTCGAAGTTCAGAAATCTGGAACAACATCCAGGTGCAATAAGAGACTCGACCACATTCAGAACATTTAAAACCTGAAATCTGAAATGAAAACGTGAAAACGTGCTGTTTTGATCATGTTTGTCCTGTGAGTTTGTCTATTGTGTGAAGCTGTTTCTTGTTGCTTTTATTTCTGACCTGCTCGGGACGACAGATGTAAAGAACCTTCGGGCTAATTCTGGCGTATTTACAAGTTTATGTTCATGAATATGCATTGTCCCTTTAAAAAAAAAAAAAAAAAAGCAAGAAAGTTCAGGAAACATTATGGTACCTTGAAGCCTTTTTACTTTGCTAAGTTTTTTTCTCTTGAGACGTTATAAAGCTCTGTCTGCCAGCTTCATCTATTCACTAACAAGAGTAAGTGGAAGTGAAAGCACAATTGAGGTCGAGTTACGTACGTCAACGTACGCCATGGCAACCACTGAGGGCACGCTGTGAACGTGGGCGAAACAGGAGGTGCGTTCGGTTGCCATTGTGAGATGGGGAGATAATGTCATGATGAAACTATTCTATGGAGGAAGAGTTTGAGGGCAGAGCGTTGGGTGGATAAAAGCAAAGACAAATGAAGGAGGCCATCTTGGAGATAATTAAAGGAGAATTATAATGCTTTTTGTCTTCTTTCAAAGTACTTTAAAGGTGCTGTACCAAACACTAGTTTTAAAGTGGTCCAAAGTTATTCCTCACTTACCTTATGCATCCTCATTATTCACCACAATGAGTTTATAAGTGCTTTTCACAACTCTCAGAGACCAGTGTGGAGTTTTGCTGTGACTGTAAAGCTAACAACTAGCATGCTAACACACAGTGGACTTATTTTGATTCCAAGAGCTGCTTATACAACATACCTGTACAGAGGTATAACACATTTTGCTCAAATACATGAAAAAACTATCAATAACAATCTACCTGAAGACTCTGAAAGTACTTCTTTTCATATTTTCACACAAAAATAGGTAAAACGGAAGTCTTCTGCACAGTTTTTGACACATTATACTAGAGATGGATAATTAAGATATAATTAAGATGTACAGATTGATAATCAGTCATATTTATTTGTCAATGAATTGAGAGCTTTACGGTCAGTCCTCTGTCAGTAAAAACACGTGGTTCAGGGTCTGTTTTCATGAGAACGCTTACGGGTAAAAACAACAAAATATTTTATCGGAAGTGCCTTTCGTTTAGACAGTTGACGGCGTTTTGGGGGCTTAAAAACACAAAAAAACTGAAAGATAAGATAAGATATGCCTTTATTAGTCCCACAGTGGGGAAATTCCAGTGTTGCAACGCACAGATCAAGAACAGCACGAAAAAGTAACATGCAACAGAACAATATAATAAATAAATAAATAATGGCCTAGGATAATTTAAAACTAGACCTAAAAATAGACTCTGGATTATAGTTGAATATTTGTAAGTGCAGATAAGTTGAATGACATGTTAACAGTGTTCGTTGTACAGTCTGACAGCAGCAGGAAGGAAAGACCTGCGAAACCTCTCCTTCACACAGCGAGGGTGAATCAGTCTGTCACTGAAGCTGCTCTCTAGAGCAGACAGAGCGTCCTGCAGGGGGTGAGACTCATGGTCCAGCATAGAGGTGACCTTAGCCAGGACCCTCTTGTCCCCCACCTTCTGCACTGAGTCCAGAGGACAGCCCAGGACAGAGCTAGACTTCTTGATGACCTTGTCCAGCCTCTTCTTCTCCCTCTCTGTGATGCTGCTGCTCCAGCAGACCACACCGTACAGGATGGCTGATGCCACCACAGAGTCATAGAAGGTCTTCAGGAGTGGCCCTCTCACTCTAAAGGACCGTAGTCTCCTCAGGAGATAGAGCCGACTCTGGCCCTTCCTGTACAGTGCGTCTGTGTTATGAGTCCAGTCCAGCTTATTGTTCAGATGAACACCCAGGTACTTGTAAGAGTCCACTCTCTCAATGTCCCTTCCCTGGATGTTCACTGAGGGGGCAGTAGAGTGGCGTCTGCGGAAGTCCACCACCATCTCCTTGGTCTTCCCTGCATTGATGATGAGGTGGTTCCGCTGACTCCAGTCCACAAAGTCCTGTATTAGTCCTCTGTACTCCCCATCATCGTCATCCTTGATGAGACCAATGATGGCAGAGTCATCAGAGAACTTCTGCAGGACACAGCTGTCCGTGTTGTGTCTGAAGTCTGCAGTGTAGAGGGTGAAAAGAAAGGGCGCGAGGACAGTGCCCTGGGGTGCCCCCACACTGCAGGTCAGGAGGTCAGACACACAGTTCTTGGCTCTCACAAACTGGGGCCGGTTTGTGAGGTAGTCCAGGATCCAGTCTGCCAGGTCACAGTCCACACCGGCGGTCTCCAGTTTGTCCCTGAGGAGCAGTGGCTGGATGGTGTTGAAAGCACTGGAGAAGTCAAAGAAGAGAATCCTCACAGTGCTGCCGGGGCTCTCCAGGTGAGACAGTGAGCGATGCAGCAGGTAGATGACGGCATCCTCCACTCCGATGCCAGGCTGGTACGCAAACTGCAGCGGGTCCATCGCTGAGCTCACGGTGGAGCGGAGGTGGCCAAGGACCAGTCTCTCCAGTGTCTTCATCAGGTGGGATGTTAGAGCCACCGACCTGAAGCTGCTGAGGTCTTTAGCGTGCGGTGTCTTAGGCACTGGTACCACACAGGAGGTCTTCCAGAGTTGTGGCACCACCCTCAGCTTAAGGCTCATGTTGAAGACATGCTCCACAACTCCGCACAGCTCGTCTGCACAGGACTTAGGGAGCCTGGAGTTGATGCCGTCTGGTCCTGCTGCCTTCCTCGGTCTAATCTTCTTGAGCTCCTGTCTCACCTGGGCTGCAGAGAATGACAGTGTCAGGCTGGGGGGATGGGTGAGTCCATGTTTGGTGGAGGGCTGTGGAGCAGAGGTAAAGGTGTGAAGAGGAGCAATATGTTTTGTTTGAGAAGTGGACACCGTCCCAGGACATGGGACAGAGTTTCCTGGGGCGCCCGACAGAGTCTGCAAGCCTTGGGTCGAGTCTTGTTACTCGGCTTCGCATTCACCGGGAAGGTGTTCGATCTCATTTGTAGTGCCAGAATGAATTCTGCATCAGTCATTCTTGACTTATGAGGATCCTGCAACCACGAGTTTGAAAGTTTGTCATTTTTGAAGCATGTAATGCCTCGCCCCTGCCATGTTTTCTTGGACGGACGAAAGCGAAAGCATTTGCCAAGAACGTTGCAGAATCAAATCAAGACGATTCCTCATGGGCCCTCACCAGTGCGACATTTGCTCAAACTCCTTCAAGACCAATAGAGGTCTATCGCAACACAAGAGACATGTCCACACCAGGCGATACCTTGACCAACAATTCGCACAATGCAAAGTCGGAACCAAAGTTGGGGGCGGCCCCTCTAATGACACTCCAGCAAAATGGCAAAAAGGGGATCTCACTACCCCACTCTCCCCACCTCAAAGGATGAAATCAGAAGCGAGAACAATGATCTAAGATCACTGGGATGGGAGTCTCCCCCCAGTATAAAAGAAATTAATGTGGCCACCAAGTCCCTGGTCAGAAATATACAAAAACTTTACCACACAAAAGTACCAGGAAAGGGGAGAGTGGATAGCCCTAAACAATCCGGTCCATTCTGGTCACATAAAAAGGACTTTAAAGTCTTGCAAACATGTTGGATCCGGTCCAAGAGCGAAACGGCTAAGTTGATTCTGGACGGTGAGAAGACAGAGTGCAATCTGTCAAAAAGAGTAATATGGGATTATTACTCTGCCATATGGGGAGCCAAGGATAAATTTGAGGGCCTGGGCCAATTTGGCTCCCTCCCGCCTGCAGATAACGGCGCTTTCCTAACTCCCATTTCTGGCAAGGAGGTCTTGACCAGACTCAAGAGAATGAAAGCCTCAAGTAGCCCGGGCCCTGATGGAATAAGGAAGGCTCACTTAAGAATGTTTGACAAGAAGGGTGAGATCCTGGCGACTATGTACAACCAATGGCTGACGGCAGGAAGGGTCCCAACCTGTGTGAAACGCAGCCGAACCACCCTCATATCTAAATCGCCTGATCCAAGGCAGGCGAATGAGCCCAAGAACTGGCGTCCGATTACCATTGGCTCAATTTTATTACGCCTCTTTTCATCCATGGTAACATCTCGCCTCACCGAGGCATGCCCTGTCCACCCCAGGCAGAGGGGTTTCATCAATGGGCCCGGTTGCGCAGAGAACCTTACGGTTTTGAAGGGATTGCATAAAATATGCAGGGAGAGAAATAAACCATTGGGGGTGGCCTTTATTGATTTGACCAAGGCTTTTGATACAGTCTCACACAAACTGATAAACGAGTCCCTGGAACGCAGAGGTGTGGACGAACTTGTCATAAGTCTGATCAATGATTCCTACAAAGGCATCACCACGACAGTAAGGGTGGCAGGCGGCTCCACCCCTCCAATACCAATCACCTTGGGGGTTAAACAGGGAGACCCCCTCTCTCCGCTTTTATTTAACCTGGCCCTCGATCCCTTGTTGTACTGGCTGGACAGGAGCGGGCATGGAATCGAAATCGGAAACGGAATGCGGCTAAGTGCTATGGCTTATGCGGACGACTTGGTCCTCCTCAGTGACTCATGGGAGGGCATGCAGTCCAACCTGCACGCCCTAGAAACCTTCACAAAATTAGTCGGCTTGTCGGCTAACCCAGAAAAATGCTCGGGTTTCATGCTCGGCAGGAAAGGGCGTTCCTCGGTGATAAATGACTGCCGAGCATGGCAACTACAGGGTGCGAGCATTACAATGGTTGACCACGGACAAACAGTGAAATACTTGGGGATTTCATTCAACCCATGGATGGGAGTCATGGAACCCCCCATCAAAGATGCAATGAAAAGCCTGATTGATAAAGTGAATAAAGCTAGACTCAAGCCCTCACAGAAGGTGGAGATATTGAGGGCATATGTGATCCCAAGAGTCACATATATAGCAGACCATTCAGAGACCAAGGCAACCACCCTAAAGGATTGTGACAGGCTAATCAGGGCGGTGGTCAAAAAAGAAACCGCCCTCCAAAGTGGAAAACTTAAATACGCTCTGCCGTAGCGTTTTTGTCTACACTGCCCAAGACGCAAAACTCTGGTCAAATCTGCGTACACGTTTATGTCACATCGATCCATATATCAGTGTACTTTGTTTGGCAGGACTCCCAGTCCACACCTTGTTGCACCTTCGTTGCTTTGTAGTCTATCGTGGTCTGAAGCAATAGCTGAACTTATTCGTCTAACCACACAATTTTTTTTTGTTTTTTGCTACCAGTAGCCATGTTTTGTTTTGCTTTTCGCGGCGCAGATGAAAAGAAGGAAGATTCTACACATGCGCGTGGACATAGTGATAATGTATTACAGCGCCACCTAGCCGCCTGGCATGCATACCCAATCGAATTCCACACACTTTTGCGTCACCGTATGCACGCAGATTTCCTCCCGAAAATGCTCATCTAAACGCGGAATAAAAAGTGAAGACGCGACGCCACTTTTGCGTCTTCTGTTCAGAGCCATAATCTCTCTCTGTTCATGAGTCAATACTAAGAGTTATTTAATTTTGTTTTTGAGAAGACTAAATCAAGTCAAAGAGAAAATCAGTCAATATGAGGAAAAAAGTTGCCTAGCAGAACATTATAATTAATGAGCAGCAGGTATTTTGAGTTTAGAACGTGCAGACTGCATGTTATTCCAACTATGATATACTGTAAGACATACTTGACCTCTCTTTCTCTTTATTTAAAATTTTAATTTTGAGAAATGAATGAAATGAAATCACATGTTGTATCTCTTTGAAAGTTGGAAAGGCAGTTCTCAGCCTGTGCCTGTACTTGCTTCTGTACTTGTTGTTTGCACTGTTTACTGACAGATTATGTGTGACTAAATGTTCTAACTCTAAAAATAAGTGGATTCGCAAAAAAGATAAAACACATCCCACTATATAAACAAAACTTTTGTGTTATGTATGCAAATCATAACATTTTAATCAATTTTTTCTTAAGTTCCATCAGTGGAACTTTTGGGATAGTCACGAGCAGGTGTATGCTTCAACAACCTGTCGAATGCTGGAAAAATAATTTCCCTAGTAGTTGCTTCCATATGGTTTTCTTCCAAAAAATATATTTTAAAATCCATTAATGACTGATTAGGTCAAATAGATTAAAGGTCTAATATCGCACAAGGATTCCTCTTGTGAACTTTTCCTTCATCACAAACAAAGCTGGCGTTGTGTTTTGTTTCACTCTGCTCCACCTTGTGATGTCATCTGGTGATGCAGGAAGTGCTCTACTGTGTTTTTAAACTCCATACACTTGAATCATATGGATATTTTCAGCTCTGGTATTGCCAATCTCCACTGAATTTAAGGTAAACGGCAGTGGTTAACTTGAAAACTACCACTACATGACATCACAAGGTGGAACAAAGTGTGGAGTGTAACAAAACACAACTCCAGGAATGTTTGTGATGAAGAAAAAGCTTACAAGAGTAATCTTTGTGTGATATTAAAACTTTAATTAGTAATAAAGAATTACTCTGACACAAAACACAACTCCAGTTTTTTTTTTTTTTTTGAGGAGGTAGCAGCATTATAACGTGACTTAAAGCTCACAAGAGTGGATTTTGTGTAATATAGGACCATTATAGTGTTCAGTTCCAAAAGCAAATTTCTTTTTTTTTATTCATTTCAGCCATCAAAGAGCGTCAAAGTCTATGGCTGCGTCCCATTACTCTGTCTTACCCCTTCCCCTACTCCTTTAGCCCATATTATCTTTGTCTTGCCCCTCGATTCCGAGCTGAGAGGGCTCGGGGTATGAATGTTCCCCTAAGAAATGGGACACCACTCGATTACTGTTTGCGTCATCATCTCTTGCCTCTACCTGGCTGCTACGTCTACAGAGGCGACAATAACTGACGCAAACGAACGTAAACAAATGTCAAGGATTATCGGGTACCTCAGCTCGACAAAAAAACTAGCTTGTTTATACATGAAAGTTCGATGAAAACAATAACGTTGGCTAAATAGACATCACTACAAATAAAACCGCAACAACAGTTCACTAAAAGTAACGTAGAACATAAGCGTCATAATTGTAAACCTGCTAAACTGTTAATCGATAATTACAACTGCTGAAAATACATTTATGAGACTCCTTGGCTGGTCGATGTGACGCTGCCATCCTGATCCCAAAACCTGCCTGAGCTTGTAGGCGTACCCCTTCATTTCAAGTCTGGTCGAGAGCTTACTCCGTTTCAAGGGGTATGTAGCCCTCGGTCGTGGCCCTAGCCCTTGATCAAAATTAGAATCGGGACACCCCTTGCCCTCACAAGAACGCATAAAACCAAGGGGTAGAGGTAAGACGAAGGGGTAAGACAGAGAAATGGGACGCAGCCTTAAAATGGGCTCCATAAGTGAATGCATCATCGTGGAGACATGAATACAGACAGAATCCCTGTTTTTCTGGGTATTTTTAAGCTATAAACCGTGTGTAACTGAATAAATGTAATGTGATGGACCCTTCACCAGAAAAGTTACACAATGCACCTTTAAAGTTACAGCTCTTACTGTTTATATAATGCATTGTGCCATTTGGGAGAAAAAAAGATAGACTCCCATGAAATCCAATAATAATTCTGTGCGCAGTAACTAATCTATGAAATGGAAAAATAAGCCTGTTCTGTGCTCAGACAAAAACTGCACTAAAGCGTATGGGTCTGTCTCCAAGAGCAGATCTGCCTTCATCGTGCCAAATGTGCTACTGAATGATATTTTACAGCTGACGTCATCAACATTTTCTTGGTGTGTGAAGCTACCTGTAGGCACTGCTCTGTCTGAAGCTCTGTTACTCAAATCAGACTTTAAGCATCACTGTTTTATTTTAACACTGACCGTAAAGAGTGGGTTTAGTTGGAACTACAACAGATGAGCTGATTTGTGCGCTTAAAAACGTCTCTCACACATAAAATGACAGTCAAAAGCTAGTTATCATTAACCAACAGTTTTTCAGTTAGTCACCTTCACCATTTTGTTGGAAAACAGGACCATGAACACTCGTAGTGATCACAGGCTCCTGAAAATGTGCTGTCCCATGGCACGAAATTTTCACTTTCTGAGGTTTTTGAACGTTAATGTGAGCTCCCCTACCCTGTTTAGGTCCCCCCCCCCCCATGGCTAAAAGTTGCGAAATGTCTAAACTGAGCATTTGCAGTCCTTTTCTGCGTTACACAAAACCAGTTTTGAAACGGGCGAGTTCGGACAAGGCACCTGATTGACGTCAGATCGGCAAATGCAGCTCCAGCCCCTCCCTCTGTCTCCGCTCAGCGTCCCTGTATATCCCGCCCATAGAGTTTAGACGGTGAATGCGCTACAATGCGAAATGCGTTTTTTTATTTGCCTGGAGGCACGTCCGAGTGTTTCTAGGCTCGCAAGTCCCTTACCCGACCCTCTGGACCTCTGAAATACCAGTGGTTTAATTTTTTTTTCTGTGTAAATATGCTTTTTTTCATTGCAAAGTCTCCCATCTGTCTTCCTGTGTTAAACACGGAAGTGAGCAGACAGCGGTGCAGAGCTGCGCTTCCAGCGGGGGAAACCCGCCCCCCCGCTCCTTAGCCAATCTCTCTGTCCTTCTCATTTGCACTGAAGCAGCAACACCCAGAATAAAGCATTTTAGACACATATCTAGCCTCATGAAGACTGTCAGAGTCATATCTCATGCAGTGAGTGTTGATTTTGAAGGATTCATTTACAGTATTAGGGAACCATTAAGGAGCCATATAAAAGCATCAAGAAGTACCATGTCATGGGATCTTTAAATCCATTTTGTGTTTTGTCTTAAAGGGATAGTTCAGGTTTTTTAATGTGAATCTGTATGGCATCCCCTTGAGGAGTGTCGTGCATTAACACTGACTTATTGCTGACAGTGTCTTTTTGTTATTTGGGTTGTTTATTTTTTTTTTACTATATTATAGCTATATTTCAGTTATTATTTAGTGTCTATACTGTAGTTATTTCTCTAGTTATTATTTAGTGTTTTATGTTCGCACCTTATCACCGAGACAAGTTACTAGTTTTGTGAATTGTGTTCACTTGACAATGGCAATAAAAGTCTTTCTGATTCTGATTCTGAGCCGAGTTCTGTCCCGGTTCTGGAGCTGACGAAAGTAGGTCCGGCAAGTTAGCAGGGACAGTTAATAAAGCTTGGTTTTCTTCTCAAAACAATATTTGTCCAAAAAGTGATATATTTGCGTCAGAAAACAGTTGCCCACGAAAAAGTCAGAAGTCATAATCGCTTGGTGCTATTTTCTCTCGAGTCGTATCACTGCGCGCCTATTATTATTAGCCTGTTCACATGTAAACATTGCCACTTACAAGTGAACAGGCTAATAATAATAATAGGCACGCAGTGATAGGACTCGAGAGCACCAAGCGTTTATGACTTCTTCTTTTGAGAAGAAAAACAAGCTTCATTAACTGTACTGGCTAACTTACCGGACCTACTTTCGTCAGCTCCAGAACCGGGGCAGAACTCGGCTCAGAGGACACTGTCAGGGGTAAGTCAGTGTTAATGCACGACACTGCTGAAGGGGACGCCATACAGATTCACATAAAAAAAAACGAACTATCCCTTTAAAATGTGCTTGACAGTGTTTGCTAGTGTGTGCACTGTGCCACTATGGTAACTCCTTCACATTCTACCTTAGAGATTATGTAGAACACCCTCAGTGTGATGTCACTGCAAAATATCAAGACACCTATACCCGATTTTGTACCCGATGTATTTGAGCAAACATTGTCCTTCCATCCATACATTTTCTTCCGCTTATCCGGGGCAAGGTCGCGGGGGAACAAGCAGGCCCATACGGAAAAGAGATAGATAGATTTTACAAAATGTAAAATATTCTTTATCAGAATCTCAAAATAATCTCAAATTCAGCTTACATGACAGTTAAATCCATAGTAATAATAACAATGTGCAATATTATTTAAAGTCACTTTACCTGCTACTTATTTTTTTATTTAACCACCACTGCCCATCACTGCACTGTACACAATCATCTGAGTCACTTTATAGTAGTGATATTATATATTACTGAACTGGAGTCACTTTAACTGCTGTTTGTTCACTGCTCAGAATCAAAGACATTTATTGTCTTTGATCCTGTGCCTTTTAACCTTACAGTGTTGTGTTTTTTAGTTCATTGTACATACTTATTATTATTATTTATCATAATTTTGATGCATGCTCATATTTTCCTACTGTTTCTGAAAGTTGCATTGTGACACTGCAATTTCTCCATTGTGGGACAAATAAAGGATTATCTTATCTTAAATTAGATGTAAAATCCATCCGTATGGGTAGACTCCCAGACTTCCTTCACCCCAGACACTTCCTCCAGCTCTCCTGGGGGGACCCCAAAGTGTTCCCAGGCCAGCCGGGAGACATAGTCCCTCCAGCGTGTCCTGGGTCTTCCCTGGGGCCTCCACCTGGACAAAAATTATATTTCCACAGTACAGATTGCATAAGTTGCTCTTGAGATCAAAATGTCCAGAGTTCACTGTCACAGTAATGCTAACAACCAGCATGCTAACTGTGCGCTATTCTCAGACAATACAAAGTTTGCAGACAGTGCACAGACATAGTTTGACTTTAACAGCTGCTTATACAATATATCTGTACTGTGGCAAGATAAATTTTGCTCAAAAACATGGTAGAAAAAAAGAGAAAAAAAACATGAACAGGCCCTTAAAGATCATTCCTATATTCACTGAAAAAAAACCTGTATATGTATATAAAATAATAAATCCACCCACTGCGTTAAGACCCTGGGGATGCCATTGTGCATGCCTGTTTCCTCGAGATAAAGGCTCTCTCACCACGGCCCACAAACTCCTGAAGTTGGCTTGTTATAATCTGGAGAATGTGACGGTATTCTGAGTTTGGATGAGGGGGCGAGGGCTAGACACCACAGCCCAGACCAGTGAATAATGCCTCAACGGTCTAATTATGCCGTCCTTTTTTGGTACTCGAAACCATTTGTGACAAGTGATAAAATGCTATGAATTGTATATAATGAAATATATTAATTGAGAGAGAGTGAGAGAGAGAGAGAGAGAGAGAGAGAATATTTATTTATCCCGAAGGAAATTCAAGTTTTGCTGCAGCAACATTTCCACTGCGCTTCTCATTGGCTTTGTATCTCAGTCAAAGGTCTCAGTGCAGTTTAACAGGAGGACTGGTCAGGGAGGGTCAGCAGATCTGTGTCGGGGCAGGGGCCTCCAGGGGGCGCCAAGTGAACACAACAGGAAAGACCTCACGTTTACTCCTCTCTGCTGTTTCGGTTGGTGATAAATTGGGCCATTCCCCCAAAGTATTTCCTCTGGAAGGTCTTCTGCCACATTTGCTGGTGTAAAAAGCCTCACGCATTGTCTCCATGGATACGGGAAAAACAAACTTGTGTCCTTTGAACTGCACATGCTGCTTTTCTTAGTTGGTTAAAATCCCATAAGCTCAAAAAACAACTAAATTTAGTTATTGAAAGAGGCAAGAAAAGCGATTTGCATGAGCTGGTGAGCCAACCTTAATACTGTGGCAGCTGTGATTGGATATTCAAAAATAAGATTGACTAAGGTTACTAACTTAACCGTGAATAACCCAAACCCAAATTAATGATTAAACCAAAATTCATCTAGGCTTTGTTGTCTTGTATAATATTTAAAAGTCAAGGCCAACAAAAGTCATATTATTTTGTCATGGTTCTATTATCGTCATTCAGCACCTGACAGCTGTCACCTGCCTTTTCTGTCTGCACAAAGCCCTCTCTCTCCCACAGCTGAAACTACAACTTGCAAATTCTAAAGAAACCTTGAGGCTGGAGGACTGAGTAGCAGCACCTCCACCTCATGTTTCTGGGAGATCTTAAATATCTTAAAGTGCTTATGACAGGTTAGACTACTCACTTCATTAAAACACTGTTAACTTAATTATTATATTTGACATGTAGTTGAAATTCTTAAATATAATAAGCCAGTATAGTTTTACTTTCTGGACACGAGTAGCAGCAGCATATGACATATGTGTAATTCTACAACTGTCACCAACCATATTGTTAAATCAACACTAAATCTACTTTTTTTTGCTACTAGTGTATAAGTGTATATTTACATTGATGCTGTTTGTTGTCATGTTGATTAATATGCATTGTCCTAATTAAAGGGATAGTGCTTTTGTTTTTTTGTTTTTTTTATGTTAATCTGTATAGCTTCCACTTCAATAGTGTCCTGAGATTAACACTGACTTACCCATGACAGCGCGATGTGATCCCGGTTATCCTCCGTTAACATAGCTCATAAACATAGTTCCGGTAAGTTCGTGGGGACAATTTAATAAAGCTTGTTTTAGTTCTCAAAACAACATTTGTCTGAAAAGTGATATATTTGCGTCCCAAACAGTTGTCCGCAAAAAATTCAGCAGCGTATTTCGCATTCGCATATTTTCACTCGATTCGTATCACTACGCGCATATTAGCTGTATTAGCCTGTTAACTTTTAGCGGATGTGTACGGCGGATGCGGTACAGCGACATAAGGGTGACCACCGGCATGAAACAGGAAAGGAGGACAAAGGCCCTAAAGTGAGGACACCTTTTTTTTTTTTTCCCTCGGGGGGTATTATTATTATTATTATTATTATTATTATTATTATTATTATTATTATTAACGAGGTCCAACGTGCTCCATAAGCATAAGAAATCCAGGGTTCTCTACAAAAGCGAATGGTAAGTCACTCATTGCGATCATTTGTGCTCCTGGCTGTGTTCTCCTGGGCCTTCGCACTGTCAAGGGGCATTTTTCTCTCCTTTTCGAACTCCCCTGCAGCGTGAGCTGACTCGTCTTTGGCTAGGTTGCCTGTAACTCGCTGTATTGTGTCGGGTGTTTGTTTTTGAGGTGCCGTATCGGTTTGTTGTGTTAAATGTCGCCCTTTCCACCCCTCACAATCTCAAGTTTACATATCCCACCGTTTGCTATGTCAATGTTGTTGTCATCAACTTTATAGTATTTCCAGACCCAGAAATACTCGCCAAACATTATAGCGTTCTTATAGTGCTCATTATAGCGCTCTTCTTATCTCCTCTCTGTACTCGCGCTTTGTGCTTCGAGCTGCTTCCGTGTATTTAACCAATAGTGTGTCATGCCGCACACGTTGATGTTTCTGTGTGAAGTCTCACTCTGTGCCACCGCATAACCATAGATCTCATCTAGGGTATGTTAAAAAAAATAATAAGAATACTTGCTACTAGCAAGTGTAAATAATGGGTGGGGATTTATGACGATTTATGCAACGGTGGGCGACGAGGGTCCGAAAGGAGGACAAAATGTAAAAAAGGAGGACACGTGACAGACGGCCGGACAGACAGCTCTAAAACCGGACTGTCCGGATGAAATCCGGACGAATGGTCTCCCTAAGCGACATCCGTCGTAAGCAGATGTTTACAAGTGAACAGGCTAATAGAGCTAACGTGGGTGCATTGATACGAATCTAGAGAGAAAATATGCGAATGCGAAATACGCTGCTGAATTTTTAGCTGTTTTAGCTGCTTTTAACTGTTTGGGACGCAAATATATCACTTTTCGGATAAATGTTCTTTTGAGAAGGAAAACAAGCTTTATTAAATTGTCCCTGCTAACTTACCGGAACTACGTGAATGAATTGCTAGTTTTACCTTTTGGCAATTCTAGCTCTTAAATTTACCAAATGATTCTAGTGAAGGTGTGTGGCGTTTAAAGACACAGTGGAGCACTTCCTGTATTACCACATGATATCGCAAGGTGAGTGTTTTCAGTTTGAGAGGTTTGTGTTAAAACGTGCAAATGAAACAAAACACAACTCCAGGTCTGTTTGTGATGAGGAAACAACATTATAACATAGATCCGAAAATAGTGTAATCTGGGCCCTTTAAAAAGGGTGGCACAGTATTTAAAGGCCCTATATTATGCAAAATCGACTCTTGTGAGCTTTTAAGGATCCTGAAAATTGGTTGTTTGAATCCATTTAGTATTTTTTTCAAGATACATGTAGAACATCCCCAAAGTATCAATACAAAAATATGTTTAGTTGAGTTTTGAGCCACGAGCAAAGCAATGTGGTCACTTCACAAGAGGATGTACAAACACAGACGGGAGAGCCAGAGTGGACCTTCATCTGTCGTACATCTCCACCTAGAAGCCACGGGCCACTCCTTTGAGGACAGTGAGGTACAGATCTTGGCCAGAGAAAAGAACTGATTTGAGAGGGGAGTTAAAGAGGCTATTTTTGTCCAGAAAGAGAATCCTTCCTTGAACAGAAATGGAGGTCTCAGACATCATTTGTCTCCCATCTAGTAGCATGGCGCCCTCCCCGGCAGACGTGTTATTTGCTAGGTCTGCTCCGGGATGCTGATATTTTAGCTAACTGCTCGAATGTTTACACTTCCTGCTGGCACGATATCAACCATGTTTACACTTCCTGTTTGCACTATATCAATCATGTTTACACTTCCTGTGTTTTTACTACTGACAGTTGCACATAAAACCAATGTTGCACATTATCTGTAAATATGTACATAGCACCTAGCCTCCATCCATCCATTTTCTGTTGCGGGGGCAACAGTCTAAGCAGGGACTCCCAGACTTCCTTCACCCCGGACACTTCCTCCAGCTCCTCCGGGGGGACCCCAAGCATTCCCAGGCCAGCCGGGAAACATAGTCCCGCCAGCGGGTCCTGGGTCTTCCCCGGGGCCTCCTTCCGGTGGGACATGCCCGGAACACCTCACGAGGGAGGCGACCAGGAGGCATCCGGAACAGATGCCCGAGCCACCTCAGCTGGCGCCTCTCAACGTGGAGAAGCAGCGGCTCTACTCCAAGCCCCTCCTGTGTGACTGAGCTCCTCACCCTATCTCTAAGGGTGCGCCCAGCCACTCTGCGGAGGAAACTAATTTCGGCCGCTTGTATCTGTGATCTTGTCCTTTCGGTCATTACCCAGAGCTCATGACCATAGGTGAGGGTAGGAACGTAGACTGACCGGTAAATTGAGAGCTTCGCCTTTTGGCTCAGCTCCCTCTTCACCACAACGGTCCGGTACAACGACCGCATCACTGCCGACGCTGCACCGGTCCGCCTGTCAATCTCACGCTCCATCCTCCCCTCACTGGTGAACAAGACCCCGAGATACTTGAACTCCTCCACTTGAGGCAAGGACTCCCCACCCACCCGGAGAGGGGAAGCCACCTTTTTCCGGTCGAGAACCATGGCCTTGGATTTGGAAAAGCTGATCCTCATCCCAGCCGCTTTACACTCGGCTGCAAACCGCCCCAGTGCACATTGGAGGTCCCGGTTTGATGAAGCCATCAGGACAACATCATCTGCAAACAGCAGAGATGAGATCCTGTAGTTCCCAAACCGGATCCCCTCCAGCCCCTGACTGCGCCTAGAAATTCTGTCCATAAATATAATGAACAGAACCGGTGACAAAGGGCAGCCCTGGCGAAATCCAACATGCACCGGGAACAGGTCCGACTTACTACCGGCAATGCGAACACAGCTCCTGCTCCGCTCATACAGGGACCGAACAGCCCTTATCAAAGGGCCCCGAACCCCGTACTCCCAGAGCACTCTCCACAGGACCCCACGAGGGACACAGTTGAATGCTTTCTCCAGATCCACAAAGCACATGTGGACTGGTTGGGCAAACTCCCATGCACCCTCGAGCACCCGATGGAGAGTATAGAGCTGGTCCAGTGTTCCCCGGCCGGGACGAAAACCACACTGCTCCTCCTGAATCCGAGGTTCGACTATCGGTCGAATTCTCCTCTCCAGCACCCTGTAATAGACCTTACCGGGAAGGCTGAGGAGTGTGATTCCCCGATAGTTGGAACACACCCTCCGGTCCCCCTTCTTAAAAAGAGGGACCACCACCCCGGTCTGCCAGTCCAGAGGTACTGTCCCCAACCGCCACGCGATGTTGCAGAGACGCGTCAGCCAAGACAGCCCTATAACATTCAGAGACTTGAGATACTCAGGGCGGATCTCATCCACCCCCGGGGCTTTGCCACCGAGGAGCTTTCCAACCACCTCAGTGACTTCAGCCAGGGTGATGAGTGAGTCCGCCCCCGAGTCCCCAGCCTCTGCTTCCTCCTCGGAAGACGTGACGGCGGGATTGAGGAGATCCTCAAAGTATTCCTTCCACCGTCCGATAACATCCCCAGTCGAGGTCAACAGCTCCCCACCCGCACTGTAAACAGTGTTGGTGAAGCACTGCTTCCCCCTCCTGAGGCGCCGGACGGTTTGCCAGAATTTATTTGAGGCCGTCCGATAGTCCTCCTCCTCCATGGCCTCTCCGAACTCCTCCCAACTCAGAGTTTTTGCCTCTGCCACCGCCCGGGCTGCAGCATGCTTGGCCCGCTGGTACCCGTCGGCTGCCTCCGGAGTCCCACGAGCCAACAAGGCCCGATAGGACTCCTTCTTCAGCCTGACGGCATCCCTTACTTGTGTCCACCATTGGGTTCGGGGATTGCCGCCGCGACAGGCACCACAGACCTTACGACCACAGCTATGGGCGGCCGCATCGACAATAGAGGCCAAGAACAGAGCCTATTCGGACTCTATGCCCCCAGCCTCCCCCGGAATCCGGGAGAAGCTCTCCCGGAGGTGTGAGTTGAAGGTGCCCCTGACAGAGGGCTCTGCCAGACGTTCCCAACAGACCTTTACTACGCGCTTGGGCCTGCCAGATCTTGCCGGCTTCCTCCCCTGCCAGTGGACCCAACTCACAACCAGGTGGTGATCGGTTGACAGCTCTGCCCCTCTCTTTACCCGAGTGTCCAAGACACGCGGCCGGAGGTCAGATGACACGACAACAAAGTCGATCATCGACCTCCGTCCTAAGGTGTCCTGGTGCCACGTGCACTGATGGACACCCTTGTGCTTGAACATGATGTTCGTTATGGACAAACTGTGGCTAGCACAGAAGTCCAATAACAGAACACCACTCGGGTTCAGATCAGGGAGGCCGTTCCTCCCAATCACCCCTCTCCAGGTGTCAATGTCGCTGCCCACGTGGGCGTTGAAGTCCCCCAGGACAACAACGGAGTCCCCGGTCGGTGCATTCTCCAGTACCCCTCTCAGGCACTCCAAGAAGGCCGGGTACTTTGCACTGCTGTTCGGCCCGTAGGCCGACACAACAGTGAGAGACCTGTCCCTGACTCGAAGGCGCAGGGACGCGACCCTCTCGTTCACCGAGCCGCTGTGTGTTGGAGTTCACCCCGGTGAACGAGATGAGCAATGAGCAATGAGCAGGCCCACACCGGCCCACCGCCGTTCCCCGTAGGCAACGCCAGAGAAATGGAGAGTCCAGCCCCCTTCAAGGTGTTGGGTTCCAGAGCCCAAGCTGTGCGTGGAGGTGAGGCCGACTATATCTAGTCGATAGCGCTCAACCTCCCGCATGAGCTCAGGCTCCTTCCCCCCCAGCGAGGTGACATTCCATGTCCCCAGAGCTAGTCTCCATGTCCGGAGATCTGTTCGCCGAGGCCCCTGCCTTCGGCTGCCGCCCAGATCTCTCTGCCCTGCACCTAGCCTATATTTTTATATTTTTACATGCTTCTCTTTATCTTATTTATCTATTTAATTTAATTTAATTTTTTTATTTTTTTGCATGCTCTTGGCATCCAGGGTCGGCAGCAAAGTAAGAATTTCATTGTATAGGGAAACGTGTTTCTTTACTGTGCATAGGACAATAAAAGCTTTGAATCTTGAATTGAATCTATAACTCTATCCTCAAACCTAAATCAAAACAAACACACAAAAAAAACAATAGGGCAGCAGGTCATGTCCAGAGGTGTGAAAACACCCATTATGGCCCTGAATGGCTATGCTTACAAGACCCACACTCCACTCTCACTGCATATTTAATAGGCTTACCTAACTAACAGAAAGTGTAAACAAGTAGGTGTGATAGTTTCAGAGTAATTTCATTGTAGTTAGCTCCTCCCTTCAGGCAGATATAGGCAGTGTCCACCAGCGTCTGACCAGAACTGGAGAAGCAGCTTAGATGAGCTGTGAAATAAACCAAATAAACTTTTGTCCAGTTGACAAATTGAATTTCTCCTTTTGCCATTTAGTTATTTAACTATAATTCCATATATCTTGCAACATATATTAGATGTAGCCCATGAGTATCAAAAGAGAAAAAAAAGATTGAAAGAGTGTAGTGTATTCAAAAGTTTAGACTAAGATGTAAATTCCAACAGATTCTCCACACGTCACAGCAATTTGTCAGATACACATAAACCATCCTCTCCGCGCAATCATCGGAAATCACTGGGACCTGGCAGGTGACCCCAGTCCTGCACCAACAGCACTGACGCCAATGGGGAGCGTGCATGTGTGTCACCAACGTACACGCCCACCACCGTTTTAGCGAGAGGTAAACACAAACATGACCCACATAACGCGTTAGCCGATAAGCAGCAGAGTCAATTTGCACGTTAATGAGACATGGAGGGGTCACGCTGGATTAGCGGCCGGGAGGAGATGGTACGGGCGGAGAAGGGAGAGGTGAACTGTACACTCCACTGAGGCTGTCCACATGGCGACATCAAGCGCACCCGAGGTCAGTGTCAACAAGAGGCATGAGAAGAGAAGATAGGATTGTTAAAAGTGGTATTACACCTCTACGGGGTATTAACTGCTAACACATAACATCTTTAGATCATCGCATCGTTTTGGAAATACTATATATGCCTGAAAACCAACATATTAAAATGTAAAAATAAGGTTCAGTTTCATTTTTGCTGCTCTGAGTCCCCACTTTCTTTGCAGCTTCCTGGAGACGAGACCCTCCACCAGAAACGTTGAATGGAATTATCTTCACAAATATGAAATAATGCACAAATTCTGGTATTTCCAAAAGTTAAACACAAAAATGAGGCAAATGAAATCATATCTGAAGGAGCAGTTCAAAAACACAAATGTTCAAATCATTTCATATCTATCTTCTGCTTATCCGGGGCAGAGTCGCGGGGGCAACAGTCTAAGCAGGGACTCCCAGACTTCCTTCACCCCGGACACTTCCTCCAGCTCCTCCGGGGGGACCCCAAGGCGTTCCCAGGCCAGCCGAGAGACATAGTCCCTCCAGCGTGTCCTAGGTCTCCCCCAGGGCCTCCTCCCGAGGGAGGCATCCAGGAGGTATCCGGAACAGATGCCCAAGCCACCTCAGCTGCTCCTCTCGACGTGGAGGAGCAGCGGCTCAACTCCCGAGCTCCTCCTGTGTCACTGAGCTATAATTTCATATTGTCTCCATCAGAAAAGTTGAATGGAACACCATTAAAATGTATATCGATACACAGTTCTGACCAGTGTTGTATAAAGTACTGGAAAATCAAACTCAAGTAAAAGTATAGGTACCCCTCCAAAAAATGACTTTGGTAAAAGTCGAAGTCACTGACTGAAATGTTACTTGAGTAAAAGTCTTAAAGTATCTGGAACTTCTTGTACTTAAGTATGACAAGTAATGTAAAAATAAATGTACTCAAGTAATGTAATTAAAAGTACAAGTAAAAGTATCAAGTAAAAGGCAGTCTGAAGCTAACCCTCGCTTTGTTACTTAGATAGCACAAACACACAGCACTTGTTTACATTTTTAAAAGTAGCCACACGTTAATGTTATTTTTTGTCCTTTTGAACTCGTGTGCCCTTTCTCATTTGTTACACTTAGCCTACAGCTATGCCTTCCCTTGAGCCGAAAAAGCTAGGTAGCCTGTTAGCTCCAACATCGCCAAATACGCTTTGTGTAACCGAAACAATGTCACACAAAGTTAATTTCTACATGTTATGCTCAAGGTTTCACAACGGTGTCTAGAATGTCCATGCAATGGTTACTGAAATTGGAATATAGACGCTAACAATTACATTAATCTAGAACTTACCTCGATGGATGCTGTCTCCTCTTCCATCAGGGATGTTGATTGATTAAACGAGCTGCATGAAACCAACAGGTGTAGGCTGATTGTCATGCGCAAGTAGCGAACAAGCCCAGGCACGTCCTGACTTCCTTGCAGTCAGTAGAGGGTTTTTTTGTAACGAGTAACTAAACGGCACATTGAAAATGTAGTGGAGTAAAAGTATGCAATTAAATTCTGAAATGTAGTGAAGTAAAAGTAAAAGTCATCATTTTTTTAAAAACTCAAGTAAAGTACAAAGTCTCCCAAAATGTACTTAAGTACAGTAGTGAAGTATTATTACTTCGTTACTATACAACACTGGTTCTGACACAAAGCATACTGTAAAACTTTTCTAGTAGGCAAAAATTCACAGTTCAAAATGTATCTTATTGCAAGTTATGTAATTGGAACGGCATTTCCTGGGGGCCAGAGCCCTCGTCTACCAGCCTGAAGCTCAGAGGGACTTCACCCACCTTTCCTTGTATGGTAGTTTGTGTGTAAGTGCTGGCGGTGGTTGGAGCGGCCGATGGTGCAGATCAGCAGCCTCGCTTCCATTAGTCTGTCCAGGGCAGCAGTGTTTACAAAAGTATCTTACCGTCGCTGAGTGTGGAGTGAATGAATAATGTATGAAATACTAAAAACGATATGCAGAGAAATGCTGTAGATTTATCTTGACCTTCTCCATGCTCTACTCTTGATGCTGGTTCAGCTCTTTTTTTATTTTGAATTTCTGCAAACACTAAGGGCCACATTTATCAAGTGTTTACACATATGCAAAACAGGTAACAATAGCTGATTTTATGATTATTTGAAATGAAAATGAAAACGACAAACAAATATAATAAGATGGTTCTCATAGCATCAATAATTAAATATAACTCTTTATGTGTGACAATCCTGTCTCCCAGCTGTCCATCAAACTGCTCTTTTACACATCTATCCCATGTGCTAAAGACTGTCACTTGTCCTAAAGACCGTCCCTTTTAGACTTTACACTTTTATTGTCCCCAAGGGGAAATTCATTTTCACACACACAGAGCTTCTTTGACAAACACAGCACAACAAACACACACACACATTACAATAGACATTACAGTTCACTCAGCGGGGCCTGTTGTTTAGAAATGTGATGAGCACATCTCCCCTATTCTTGCGTCTTTGCACTGGCTTCCTGTTCGTTTTAGGATTGATTTTAAGATTTTATTGTTTGTTTTTAAAGCTTTGCATGGACTGGCCCCAAAATACATCTCTGACCTCATCCGAATCTACAGACCGGTGCTCTGAGGTCAGAGGGCCAGCTCCAGCTCGTGGTCCCTAAAACTAGACTTAAAACTTGGGAGACCAGGGCTTTCTCTGTGGTTGGTTCTAAGTTATGGAACGCTCTGCCCCCTCATGTCAAAACAGCCCCCACACTGGAGAGTTTTAAGTCTCGTCTTAAGACTCACTTTTATTCTCTGGCTTTTAATACTGTGTGAGCTGTGTGGTCCTCTGTGTTTTTTATAATTGCTTTTGTTTTTAGTTATTGTATTATTATCACTTTATTTATTGCTATTTTAGTAATGTTTTAGTAATGTAGTAGTGTTATTGATTTTATGTGCAGCACTTTGGAAACTGTTTCTGTTTATAAAATGTGCTATAGAAATAAAGTTGGATTGGATTGGCGGGGATCAGGCTTCTGCCAAAACGGGTCCTCGTGCAACTGAACGTCCTGTACCTCCATCTGTGCCCTCCTGCACCTGAGCGTCCTGTACCTCCATCTGTGCCCTCCTGCACCTGAGCGTCCTGTACCTCCGTCTGGGCCCTCCTGCACCTGAGCGTCCTCTAGCTCCGTCTGGGCCCTCTTGCACCTCCGTTTGGGCCCTCCTGTACCTGAGCATCCTGTACCTCCGTCTGGGCCCTCCTGTACCTGAGCGTC
The DNA here is from genome assembly GCA_036785185.1 of Paratrypauchen microcephalus. Lineage (NCBI taxonomy): Eukaryota > Metazoa > Chordata > Actinopteri > Gobiiformes > Gobiidae > Paratrypauchen > Paratrypauchen microcephalus. The sequence continues at coordinate 623,445 of JAVJIX010000003.1, forward strand.
CTCTACCTCCGTCCTGAGGGCAGAGGGGTGGGTGAGTTCCTGTAGTGGGCATCTGGAGTCCTGTTCTATGGAAAGGGCAATGCGTCCAATAGCCCTGTTGTTCACATTGGCAGGTTGGGTGTGGGTGTGGGGAGTCGTATGATTTGAGCAGCTGTGTGTGTTTCCTTTGTGAGTTTAGACCGGTTTTTAACAGTGAGCAGATTGTAAACGCAGGTGGAATAATGCAACAGGATGGATTGGATGATGGATCGGTACAACAGTAATAACAGATGTGGAGAAACAGAGTCCTTTGAGTTTTTGGATTACTGACAATCGTTGATGGTTTCTTTTGTAAATGTCTGTGATACGCTGATCAAATGTAAAGTAGATTTTCAAAAAACTTTCAAAAGTTCTGCTCAAGGTAATTTGGGCCAATTCACCTGGAAGCCTGAGGGCCAAGAAAAATTTGTCTGAGGGCCACATTTGGCCCACGGGTCAGACTTTGGACATGCCTGGTATAAAGAAATGAGCTAAGCACACATCCCTGCGGTTCAGACGTGGAAACTGCAGACTCCAATCACCATGTATCGTTCAGGGATCCTGTCTCTGCACTGCTTTGATGCCATAGACCAAGCATGTCCAAACTCTGGCCTGTGGGCCAAATGTGGCCCTCAGACAAATTTTTATTGGCTCTCAGGCTGCCAGGTGAATTGGCCGAAATTACCTTGAGCAAAACTTTTAAAAGTTTTTTGAAAATCTACCTTGATAAGACAGTATTTATTGTGTGGTTTTGAGGATCTTAGCATGAAAAACGTGTTAAACATGCATATTTCAATTACTGACTGTCCTGAGCACCAGTCTATGGCCCTCAATTGGCCCTCTGCTTCGTCTGTGTTTAGACATGTGGCCCTTGATGAAAAAAGTTTGGACACCTCTGCCATAGACGCATTGTTTTCGTGCAAAGTTCTTGTGAAAAGGATATCACTGGTTTCTTGCTGTTTATAGTTTTCACAGGTCTCCATCAGACGCTCGGCAATCCAAACTCAATGAGGGAATGTTCGGAAGTAAAGTACTTTAACTTGGAACGACACTTTAACAATTCAATAACCCACAGGAGCAGAGGCACTTACGCACTCGTTGAATAATCTCATTTACAGGTACGTTTTGTAGCAGGAATAATTTGCACACTTCCTAATAGGAAATCACACATAACACTTTGAACTGTTGTTCAGTTTATACTCACAGTTTAGTGCCTAGATTCAAACTGAAGCCCTGTATGGTTAACAACTGTACCCCCCCTTGTGTTCTAGTGTGACAAAGCTGTACAAAGTCTTCCCACACAGCACTCACATTCTGAAACTTGTTGTCTCTCCAAGTTTCAACTGCATTTGATGTGGACATGGAAAGAAATCGATGGATTGTTGTGATAGCATATTCTTGAGCAGTCTTCGCCTTTAAGCGCTTTACTGCAAACCCACATGGTTGCATAAGATTAATTTCTAATGTCTTAAATTAGGACCATAGGCAATATGGTGGTCAAAATCTATGCTATTTTGGTTTCATATTGTGTATAATTTTCTCTTGAACGCTGCTCTATGCTCAAACAAAGGCGCTTTTGCCACCCACCTCTCCTACTGGTCAGCCTCAGTCATGTTAATGAGTGGAATTTTAGAAGAAGCAGATGACCTTAGCTACATCTTAAAATCAATACAAAGATAATAAGTTTAACCATGCCGGGTTAAAGATGTATGGGTTGGTAACAAATAATGGAAATTATATCTTTGCGCTATACAAAAAGTGGAAAATATTTTCTTTTATATCAGAGAAAAGCAATAGGAGTTTCTAAGGGCCTGTTTACATGAGAACGCTTACGGGTAAAAACGACAAAATATTTCATCGGAAGTGCCTTTCGTTTAGACGGTGACGGCGTTTTGGGGCCTCAAAACACAAAAAACTGAAACCACCCTCCAAAGTGGAAAACTTGAATACGCTCCATTGTAGTGTTTTCGTCTACACTGCCCAAAACTCTGGTCAAATCTGCTGACGTCGTGTACGTGTTTACGTCACATCGGTCCATATATCAGTGTACTTTGTTTGGCAGGACTCCCAGTCCACACCTTGTTGTGCCTTCGTTGCTTTGTAGTCTATCGTGGTCTGAAGCAATAGTTGAACTTCTTCGTCTGACCACACAATTTTTTTTTTTTTTTTTTTTGTGGTAGCCATGTTTTGTTTTGGTTTTCGCGGCGCAGATGAGAAGAAGGAAGATTCTACACATGTGCGTGGACATAGTGAGAATGTATCACAGCACCACCTAGCCGCCCGGCATGCATACCCAATCGAATTCCACACACTTTTGCGTCACCGTATGCACGCAGATTTCCTCCCGAAAATGCTTGTCTAAACGCAGAATAAAAAGTGAAGACACAGTCTGAACAGAAGACACAAAAGTGGCTTCTGTTCAGACATCATATAAACGTAGCCTAAAATCACAACAAATTGTATCTGTAACCTGTTATCTGTAACCTGAAATAAGTTGCTACCACTTGCTAAAGTTGGATTTATATCTGTCGAATTTCTGATTGCATCTTTTCCTCTCTCTCTCTTTAAATCAAAGTGAGTTTATTTATTTTTTTGTTTTTGTAATGTTGTTTGTGTTGGTGGAGCATCTGTCCTTTTGAGTGATGGAGAGGAACAGACGCTGTGTCCACTGGTTTCCTCTGCACTGAAATCCACCGCTGCTTGTGTGTGTGCGTGTGTGTGTGTGTGTAAACAGCTCTGGAAAAAAATAAAAGACTTTTACTACTTATAGGTATGTCTTTGGGCAAAAGGAACATTTTTGTTTGAGTCTATAAACTACTGACAACATCTCCCCAATTCCAAATAAAAATATTATCGCTTAGAGCATTTATTTGCAGAAAATGACAAATGGTCAAAATAACAAAAAAGATACATGTTTTCAGACCTCAGAAACAAGACCAAATTCATTTTAAAACAACATAATACTAATGTTTACACTTAAGAAGAGTTCAGAAATTAATATTTGGTGCAATAACCCTTATTTTTAATCACAGCTTTCACGCGTCTTGGCATGCTCTCCACAAGTCTTTCACATTGTTCTTGGGTGACTTTATTCCACTCCTGGTGCAAGAACTGAAGTAGCTCAGCTTTGTGTTTGTGTTGGAATTCAACAGACGCTGGAATGGAATGGCTGTAATACATGTAGAGATGCTGATTTCAGAAAAAAATGCATCGGTCTCTTATTTTTTCCAGAGCTGTATGTGTGTGACTATGTGTCTGTGCGCGTTTCTTTGTGCGTGTATGCCAATGAGATGTGATTGGCAGTTGGGCTAGAGGGATGACGTGATTGGCCGATTTCAGATGAAGCTGTCGAGAGAGAGAAGCAGGCTGAGCTGTTATAATGTTTCCTCATCACAAAAACACCTGGAGTTGAGTTTTGTTTCACTACGGTTGTCAAAAGTATCGAAAACTAGATACTCATTTGAACAAGTCACATTCACAGGACAGAAATGAAACTTTCCTGAATAGATTTAGAATGAGGTTGAGCTGCAGCAGAACAAGTACTGTATATTTTCTGGTTGAGCTTCTGGTTCAAATGCTTTTCTCCATGGAGATGTTATTGCTTTGGCTGGAATGTTTCACAATATGGCGTTAAACCTTTCTATCTTCATGGAGACCAAACCAGATCACTTACAGGTCAGATCTGTGGAGAGGCGACCCCGCTGACTGTCAGAATACCTGTTTTTCTAAGTATTTTTGAGCTATAAAACCACTTGTAATCAGTGTTGGGAAAGTTCATTTTCTACATGAACTAGTTCAAAGTTCAGTTCACACATTTCAAAATGAACTAGTTCGTTCATAGTTCATAATTGTTTATAGTCAGTAGTTCGTTCATAGTTCCAAAAAATGAACTAGTTCATAGTTCTTTTTTTCCCAATACATTGCTGCGAGCTATTATTTTTCAATATCATTGCCAAAGCCCATATAGAACCATAGACAGCAATTATTATATCAGTTTTAACAATCAAACCATGTGTTATTCATGTGTTATCTCCATCTTCATATCCAATTTCACATCCTTATCCAACTATAAATAACGGTCCCCATAATGATAAAACACCTGCAATTCAACATAATAAAGAACATACTTAAATAACCCCCATATGGTATGACTTAATTAACTAAGGGCCCGTTTACACGAGGACGCTTACGGGTAAAAACGACAAAATATTTTATCGGAAGTGCCTTTCGTTTAGACGGTGACGGCGTTTTTGGGGCCTAAAAACGCAAAAATCTGAAACTACCCTCCAGAGTGGAAAAGTTAAATACGCTCCGCTGTAGCGTCTCCGTGTAAAGTGCCCAAGACGCAAAACTGGTCAGATCTGCTCACGTCAGTACACGTTTACGTCACATAGATGCGGCAATACAATGAGGAGGACCACCACCGACCCCTTATCCCGGCTCCAGCGCACCGGTGGCTCCACCGGTCCTGAGCACCGGTGGATCCGCTGGAGCCGGCCCCTTATCCCGGCTCCAGCGCACCGGTGGCTCCACCGGTCCTGAGCACCGGTGGAGCCGCTGGAGCCGGCCCCTTATCCCGGCTCCAGCGGCTCCACCGGTGCTCAGGACCCGCTGGAGCCGGGATAAGGGGCCGGCTCCAGCGGCTCCAGGACCCGCTGGAGCCGGCCCCTTATCCCGGCTCCAGCGGGTCCTGAGCACCGGTGGTGGTATTAGCGGAGGAGGACCACCGGCCCCTTACCCAGCTCCAGCGGGTCCTGAGCACCGGTGGACCACCACTACCGGCTCCAGCGGGTCGTGAGCACCGGTAGTTGCGTGGGACTTCCCCCGGGGCGGGGGAAGTCTCTTACGGGCAGCTTTGAGAAATAGTGTCTGACGATAGCCGGCCCCCGCTCGGTCCGTGGGATTAGGGGGTACGGTCGCCTGCCGTACCCCCGCGGAGGGGCTCCGTGATAAGGCCACTGGGAAGGATACGGTTCGTCTCGGTCTCACCTCCGAGGGGTCGAGCGCGAGCGGCCCGTGCCGCACCGAGCTACCAGCACTCGGACCCGCAGTGCCCAGGAGCCGTCTGACGTGGGTAGAACCAGACAGGGGCCCTGAGATGGCGGGTCACGTATGCCCATCGTTCGAGCTCTTTAAGCGGGCTACATAGTCCGCTAATGTCATGCGTTAGACTTCCACACTTGTGTAAGGGGAGACCCCACAGCTGGTACAGTCGTGGTTAGAAATGTAACTTGACGCTGTTGTGATGGTTTTTTTTTTTTTTTTTTTTTTTTTTTTCAGTCCAGCGCCTCCCTTCGCTGGCTTTTGCGTCCACTTTTGCGTCTTCGTTTAAACGCGGATAAAAAATTGAAGACGAGACGCCACTTTTGCGTCTTCTGTTTTGATCGTCGCCGTATAAACGTAGCCTAAGAGACTTAAGAAAACAAAATAAACCCACAAATTAACATTGGTGATTCCCCCTTTAATGTGGCCCCCTCTGCGCTGTTTCTCGCAAGACCAGGAAGTGCCGCAGTTTGGCCCCTAAACCAGAGAGCAGCGTGGAGAAGGTCGGGAGAGCATGAGGGGAACAGAGTCCAGATAGCAGGAAACAGTTTGTAAGCACTCCTGCAGGAGCAGCGAAAGGTTTGAGGCAAACCAGGCGGAGCGTTCCGCACGCGCTGCGCAAGAGGGAGAGAGGGAGGGAGGTGCCGGTCGGGGGGGCACATGGATTGGAAATTTCAGATGGATGGATCAGAAATCTGAGACCCTATTGAATGAAGTTAAAGAGATAGCGCGTGTCGTTCACAGACACCAGAATGAACTCGTTCACAGTTCGTTCATCAGGCAGTAATACAGAGCGTTCAGTTCACGTTGACCCAAAATATGAACGCTTTCATGAACTATCGTTCAGTGAACGCGTTCAGGGACAACACTGCTTGTAATTGAATAAATGTTAGAACTGTTTAAAGGACAACTATCGTTTTTACAATTTGGACCTTATTTCGGTGATAAAACAACGTCATTTACTCGCACATTGTACTTTTGGTTGGAGTATTGGAGTATTTCCGGAAATTTAGGAGTTGAGCTATATCCATTTATTGTGAGTGGTTGGGGCACGCTGTTGAAGTCACCAAATAACACAAACTTTATCACTTTTCAAATGAGAAAAGTTCAATGTGTTAGTCTACACATTCGTTTGAGTCAAAAGTGGCCTGTAACCAGAGATCCAGTCACGGTTCAGCGAGGGCCGTGCACATTCACAGATATTTGCAGATAAGACGACGCTCTCAGCTCTCGGTTACAGTCATAAAGAAGCAAAGGAATAATAATAAGAAAACATCTCCGCTTGAGAAAACCCGAAATGGTGCGAACATGCATTTATCCCGGTTGTGAAAACAAAATGACAGCTTGGATGAAGTTGAGTTTTCACAGGCTTCCTCATCAGAATCCACAGTTATTGAAGCTGTGGCTCGTTGCTTTGAGAATGGACCCAAACATGAAAGGCAAAGCTGTAAGACGTTTGGACCATCGTGTTTGCAGTACCCACTTCAGTCCGGACGATTTTTTACCAGCAAAGGAAAAGAAGGAAGGCCAGCGGATTCAGCGCACTATTCTGAGAAGTAATGCGATACCGATGGCTGTTCTCTGGTGCGCTGCTCCTCAAACTGTCTCCGCTTCCTTCTTTCTAATACCTCCTCATCCGTATACTCAGGCTCAAAACGATAGGGACGGCCATCATACTCCGAATCTTCAGCCATGTCTCGCTCCCAACAGAAAAGTTCTGAGCGTCTTCTAAGCAAATTAGCGGAATGAATGAATCTGCGCGGCCCTCGATGATGATGTCATCCAATCGGAACCGTGACTGGATCTCTGGTTACAGGCCCCTTTTGACTCAAACGAAAGTGTAAACTAACAAATTGAACGTTTGTCATTTGAAAAGTGATAAAGTTTGTGTTATTTGGTGACTGCAACAGCGTGCCCCGACCTCTCACATTAAACGGATATAGCTCAACTCCGAAATCTCCGGAAATACTCCAAATTACACCAAAGTACAATGGGTGCGTAAATGACGTTATTTTATCACCGAAATAAGGTCCAGATTGTAAAAACGATAGTTGTCCTTTAATGCCACTCTTTGGAACATTCCAGACAGAGCAATGACATATCCATAGAAACAAGCAGGTGATGGACCCCAGCTGAAAAGTTACATAGTGCACCTTTAAGGATCATTTAAATGTAGGGATTATAAAGTAGTGTTTACCCCAGTTATTTCCTTTTTGTATTTCACTGTGTCATTACATAATTAACCGAGTATTGAACAAGGAGCAACACTAATAAAACTGAAACATGCAATAATGTGACCCGGTGAATAGAAACGCTTGGACTGCTGAGATTTTCCAAATTCTGTGTTCAATAATAATGATGATTAACCTCTCAGTGCGACTCATTTGGTAAATTGCCTTTGTAACTTGGAGCCAGTGTATTTGTGAGCGCACAAACCGTCTAATGGAGGATCTTTTGCATAATAATCTAATTCCAGCAGACAGTGAGGCTTGGCACTGAGTGGGACTAGTTTGGAAACTGGCACCACATGTAAGTAAGCATTTGACTATGAATTCCTGCGAATTCATTTTAAAGTCCTAATTGCTGAATTGCAGTGTGGGCTCAACATAATGCAAAGATATTACACTTTCATATTTTTTTTCAGGACATAGCGAAATAGGCCCAGCTGAGTTCATTCAGTAAGTGGAGAAAAATAGCTTTCAATAAATGTTCAGTGAATTACAAGCTGAAGAATATAAGTTTTTTTAAATGTTATATAATACTCTAGTTTAGCAGTCTACAATTTAGTGTTAAATGAGTGAAAAACTATTTAGATTCTGCACGCACACGCTTACACAGTCACTTACTGATACGGTGGGGAAGTACACAGAGTCAGATGCACAGGACATGTCCCAGAGGGGCCATGACAAAAGAAGAAGTGCAAATTCCGTGTGCAGGCATCACAGGAAACATCAGCTGAGGCTCAGACGTAGAAGAGGTGGGAAGTCATGAGGGTCTGACGCCTGGGGCCCCTCCCTGCCGCAGACGAATGAGAGGATGGGCTGGACCGACTCGCCCTCTGAGTCATGCACGTTTCTGTCTTGTATAAATGCTGGGTCGAGGGAGTGGTACTCCCAGTATTATTCTAATATTGCTACGTGCTGACCTGCTGTGTGTTTTCGACACTTCCCAGGTCACTCTGTCCCTCGTGTTCCCTCGGGTTTTCTTGGGTTCCCTCGGGTTCCCTGGGGTTCCCTGTCCACAGTCTCTAGCTGCTCCTCTCCCTGTCCACCTTCAGCCTGGGCTGCAGAGGACGTGGAGGCTCCAGCAGCCCCTCCAGAGAATATGTCTGTTATTTTAGAACATTTGAAGAAGAAGAAGAAGAAGAAGTGACTTTAATAATAATAATAATAATAATAATACATTTTATTCATAAAGCGCTTTTCAAGACACTCAAAGACACTGTACAGAAGGTAAAATAAATCTTCTTTACTGATCTTCCACAGGAGAAATTCTTCTCTGCATTTAACCCATCCTGTTATTAGGAGCAGTGGGCAGCACATTACTGCGCCCGGGGACCATCTCCATGATTTTGCTTCGGTTTGGTCAGGACCTCAGCTGGAGGATTTTACCTATGGTGCATGTTTTTTTTTTTTTGCATATTAATGAACGCACAATTTGTATAAGATCACACAAACCGACGTAAATATGCCGGATTTAGCACAGTGCTAATTTCCATCCGCAGTCCCAGACATAAAGATATAGCATACAACAGAAAATATGTTGCAGTTGCAGACATTAGACAATTTAGTACATGTGTTATGATCACAAACATAAAAAACAATTTAGTATCTATACAATAGTAGCATATAATTCAGTGTGAAGAGTCCCTCAGTCGTCCAGGTAGAATCCATGATAAAAGGAGAAATTCAATTTGTCAACTGGACAAAGTTTGTTTGGTCGAAAACGTTTCGCCGCTCAGCTCTGAGCTGACGAAGCCACTCGGATGAGCGGCGAAACGTTTTCGACCAAACAAACTTTGTCCAGTTGACAAATTGAATTTCTCCTTTTATCATATAATTCAGTAAATTCAGTAAGGTTGGTGGGGGAAACCGGAGTGCCCGGAGGAAACCCACCCAGACACGGGGAGAACATGCAAACTTTGCAGCGTCTATAGCGAGATTGTTTAAATCTTTTAGCCCGCAACATCTCCGAACCTGCTTTCTGCCGCTTCTCCGTGTTTTCACGCTCAACACTGAAACTGGTGGGGATCAGCGCAGAGAAAGGGGTGGGACCGCTCTCGTAAGCTTCTATATCCTGATTGGTTTAGTCCACTGTCTTGAAGATGGACCAATGGGACGCCTCCTCTAAATTAAAAAAAAAACAAACCATTGGCCCCGAGGACTGTCGGCCCACAGGGAAAATGCCCGATATGCCCGATTACTAGTCCAGGCTTGATTTGAACCTTTTTGAATCTTGGTCGTCTTTCGATAGCTCAACACACAGCCTTCAACTTTATTTCTCCCATCACATGTAAACAGTATTAAATCATACGCTAGGACTGGTACTAAGCTAACCCAAAGATGTGTGGTTTTGTCCAATAAATTGGATTCCAGCCTGTTATCGACAGCTGGAGCCGGCTGAGGCGTACGCAGGCTTGATTCAGACGTGTTCAAAAGCGGCGCATGTATAAACGATGCCCTCCTGAGAATCTCTGGAACATGTGAGGTGAATCACGGATCACACGGCTCGTGCTCGGGTGCAGTGAGGTGACGGCACTTTGAAAATATTATCAGTCACGTTAATTTGCATGAGAATAGGAATAAGTGCGAAGGTTAATAAGGGAGATACAGATCGTAGATACAGATGTGAGATACGGTACAGTACAAAGCAGAGAAAACAGTTCCTTTGTGAACTTCTGTACTGTCTTTTGATATACCGATATAACTGCTGCCCTTTGGAAGATAGAGAAATAGTTTGATTTAATAGTTTGCATGCATTATTGATCTAAAACCACTCATATGCCTGACTTAAAGCTTCCACGAGGCTTTTTTGTGTGGAAAAAGAAGACTGAAGGATTGCCAATACATTTTATAAGACGGGATGAACTGATCCAGCTTTTTCTGTTTCAATACCAATACTTTTGCTTTAAGTATCAATATCTACGTACAGTATATCTGCCACATCGACTGATTCCAGAGCAGAGATAGAATATATACTTATTTCCTTTTAAAGGTCCCATGACATGGTACTTCTTGATGCTTTTATATGGCTCCTTAATGGTTCCCTAATACTGTAAATGAATCCTTCTTCAAAATCAACACTCACTGCATGAGATATGACTCTGACAGTCTTCATGAGGCTAGATATGTGTCTAAAATGCTTTATTCTGGGTGTTGCTGCTTCAATGCAAATGAGAAGGACAGAGAGATTGGCTAAGGAGCGGGGGGGGGGGGTTTCCCCCCGCTGGAAGCGCAGCTCTGCACCGCTGTCTGCTCGCTTCCGTGTTTAACACAGGAAGACAGATGGGAGACTTTGCAATGAAAAAAAGCATATTTACACAGAAAATAAAATTAAACCACTGGTATTTCAGAGGTCCAGAGGGTCGGGACTTGCGAGCCTAGAAACACTCGGACGTGCCTCCAGGCAAATAAAAAAATGCATTTCGCATTGTAGCGCATTCACAGTCCAAACTCTATGGGCGGGATATACAGGGACGCTGAGCGGAGACAGAGGGAGGGGCTGGAGCTGCATTTGCCGATCTGACGTCAAAAAGGTGCCTTGTCCGAACTCGCCCGTTTCAACACTGGTTTTGTGTAACGCAGAAAAGGACCGCAAATGCTCAGTTTAGACATTTCGCAACTTTTAGCCATGGGGGGGGGGGCGGGGGGCCCTACAGGGTAGGGGAGCTCACATTAACGTTCAAAAACCTCATAAAGTGAAAATTTCATGCCATGGGACCTTTAACACAAACAATGCATGGTAAACTTTTTTTAAAAGCTGTGAAAATATTAGACAAGAAACCATTCTCAGCTCACCACTGCACAATTTTAGACAAGTACAACTTGCTCAATTTTTATAATTTTGTTCATTTTAAATACGTTTGTTGTATGTTGTATGTAAGCAAGTCCATGTAAACATGGACTTGCTTCTCCTCCGCTGCAGGATTTTATCAAAACAAAGACTGTCAGTGGGATGGGAACTAGGGCCATGGCCCAGGGGAACTGTGAGGTCCCACACAGACACACTACATTCAGACAAACTTTGCTCTCAGTCAGAGGCTCTAAGTTCTGGAACTCTCTCCCATCATCAATAAGAGAGACTCCAACACGGGACACTTTCAAATCATACTTGAAACAGTGGCTAAAGGAAAACCAGACTTGTGGACACTTTTAATGTTTGAATGTTTTAATGCTTAATGTTTGAATGTTGCTGTTATTGTCAGCTGTCATTGGTTTGACTGTTTTTGCTGTGGTGTCACCTGCCCAGGGACTACAGATGGAAATTAGTATTCTTGCTATACTTTGGCATATTTACACTGCAATGCTGCAGATGTTCACTAATATACACTGTCCCTATTAAATAAAGAATAAATAAAATAAATAAACAATGATATAATGTTTTTTGTAAGTTATTTATCATTTAAAGGAATTACAGAACAGCTTTGATAAAATACAAGCTCAGTATTACAAAGCTGAATTCCTATTTATAAAGGTATTTTGTTGAATCCATCCATGATCAGACAGTTGTTTTGTTTCTCTGTCATCGTTCAACATCAGAGTAAAAGTAAAGACTAAATGGGTGAGGATAACATTTGTTCTATATTGACTTAAGATAAAAACAAACTTATGGCCATTTAAAAGACACAATTAAAGAAAAGTGTTTTTTGTTTGTTTGTTTTTTGGGTTTTAACAGCGTTTCCTGTAGTTTCCTGTTGTTTTTTTCTTCTTTCTTTTCTATTAATTTATACTCGTTTCATTAAAGAGGTATTATGCAAAATTCTTGATTCTTTTGAGCATTTACATGTTGTAAATGGTTATTATTAGTCTGTCTACATTTCCAAAGCTCAAAATGCTCTATTCCACCTTGTGATGTCATGTAGTGGTAGTTTTCAAGTTAACAGCTGCATTTTACCTTTTGTTCATTAGAGACTGGCAATTCCAGGCAAATTTCAGTGTTTTCCGTTTGAGAAAAGAACTCTAAATCTGTTTGTTTGTTTGTGATGAGGAAACAAGATTGAAAATGTACTAAATAGGAGTTTACTGATAATACTGACTGACTGAATGTTATTGTAACTCAGAGTAGCAGTGATGTGCAGTCAGGGGAGGTAAAAAGTAAAATGAAAAAATAAATGGTTATATTTATCCAATGATTTGTATTATAACATTATTTTCTGTTTAACTTCATTATTTTAATTCTTTTTTTATTCAAAATCACAAAATTTTCACTTTTACCGTTCAAATACTGAGAAGAGATGTGTGGAGAAGCTCCAGCCGTTGGTGCCTCACATGGATTGACTGTGCTGTAGCTCAGCAGTGACAGATTCTGCACTAAAGCGGCGGGGAAAAGGCACCGGGTGCAGCACGTAGTTCCCTGGCCTCATGGTAGAGGCACTCGTGAGCCCAGGGATTCTTCTGCAACTTCTGGGGCAGCAGATTAGAATAAGTAACACAAGATACAATTTAGAGTTAGCAAGTCAAGTTTAATAATCTGTTCTTGTCGTGGCCAGACTTTTTAAATGGAGGAAGATTTCATATTAAAGCAGTTTTCTAAACTGGACTTTCGGTCGAACCTCCTTTCGGAGGTTATAATTAAAGGAAGACCAACGCCGGAGCTAAAGGGTTTGCTCCAGACTACGGGACGAAAGACTCGCTCTTTTCAAACAGCGTGGTAAGAAATAATCCTTTCTGCTTTTCCTTCTTTTCTTAACCTGCTCTGACAATGACTGGACTCAGATGGATATTGTGACCTGAGAAATTTGCACAGAAGCCTCGTTAAACTCGAGCGGTCCACCGCTCACATTCAGAGCCAGTTCGCTCTAAAAACGTTGCTATTTTAATTTATGACGCTACAGTAATCCCTCGTTTATCGCGGGGGTTAAGTTCCAGAAATAACCCGCAATAAGAGAAATCCGCGAAGTAGGACAACTTTATATTTTACAATTACAGTGGTACCTCACCTTACGAAATTAATTCGTTCCAGAAGTGGTTTTGTAACGTGAATTTTTCGTAAGTTGAGTAGCTATTTCAATGGAAAAGGCCTGATTCGTTCCAAGTTTTTATAGTGTAACTTTTTTTTTATAGTGTAACATTGGTTCTGCGTCCTGATTGGCTAAGAGACTAGACAGGACTAAACGTGGACTAAACCAGGTCTAGAGTCTAGACCTGGTTTAGTTCTGGTCTAGACTCTAAACCAGGTCTAGACCAGGTCTAAACCTGGACTGGACCTGGACTAAACCAGAACTGGACCAGGATTAAACTACCACGTGCCGCTCTTTGCTGGTTTCGTGTGGCTGGTTTGTGGCTCGGGCTCCAGAGGACGCGGTCCGGGCGCCGCGGTTCTATCTCGTCCTCGCAGCCCTGGTGCCGGTCGTACAGACCAGGACTAGAGGTGCTCCTTGCGCGGTGCCGTGCGCCTCGCCGCGCGGTGCCGTGCTCCTCGCCGCGCGGTGTCGTGCTCCTCGCCGCGCGGTGCCGTGCTTCTCGCCTCGCGGTGCCGTGCTCCTCGCTGCATGGTGCCGTGCTCCTCGCTGCATGGTGCCGTGCTCCTCGCCGCGCTGCTTCCAGAGTCGTGTCTCCCCCCACGCTTCACTATTTTATACATTTTGTTGAAAATCTTGCGTGTTCGGCGCTAGAGCTAAGAGGCCGAGAAAGGTGCTTTTTGAGCGGGGATAACAGCGGGGCGTGCATCTGAGCGCGCATTATTTGAATTTTTGAATTTTCTTTCGTATCTAGAGACCAAAATTTAACGTGAGGGCGTTTCGTAACTTGATTTTTCGTATGTAGGGTCTTTCGTAAGGTGAGGTACCACTGTATTCTACATGTTTTAAGGTTGTAAATGCCTCACCACACACATTATACACTTTTCTCAGACTGGAATGAACCTTTTCTCACATTTATCTCTAGTTTCAACACTCAAACTTTCATAGATTTTCAACAAAATGTATCAATAGTAGGGCTGTCAAACGATTAATTTTCTTGATCGCAACTAATCTCAGAAATTTCATAGTTAATCGCGATTAATCGTGATTTATTTTGCATGTTTAAAATTGATATCTTGCAGTAAGACCGTTTGAATCTAAAGTTAAACTCACAATGCAAAGTATTTCTCACCATTTTTTTTATTTCAAAAAAGTGCAGAGAAAGGAAAAAGTAACAATGAACCAGTAATAGTGCTTACTTTGAGAAATTGTAAATAAATGATTGAAGCCCGCTCGAGCTGCCTACGGATGCGTAGAAGGAACAAAATACTAGCAAACTCAAAATAGCGCGTTTAACCAACAATGAGTTTAATTAATACAACCAAATGAGCTGCATATGGATGGTAGAATTGCGGAAAATGCTGGCAAACTCTGATCGCGATTAAAAAAAATGTTCGCGATTAAAACTCTATCGCGATTAATCGCGATTAACGCGTTAATATTCCCAGCCCTAATTAATAGTGAAGCGTGGGGGGAGACACGGCTCCGGAAGCCCCACCGGATGCGCGAGGAGCACCGCCATGTCCCGGGACGCGACGCGCATCAAGCCCTTGGAGAAGTGCGCGACATGTGCACCCCTCATTGTGGTCAAATCCGTGACAGAGCAGCACGACCGGCACGAGGCCGCACGTACACCGGGGCTGCGAGCACGAGATAGAACCGCGGCGCCCGCAGCCCGAGCCACAAACCGAACACGCACAAACGAACGCAAGAGCCGCACGAAACCAGCAAAGAGCCGCGCGGAGTGATTTAATCCTGGTTTAGACCTGGTCTAGACCTGGTTTAGTTCTGGTCTAGACCTGGTTTAGTCCATGTTTAGTCCTGGGCTAGTCTCTTAGCCAATCAGGATGCAGAACACAATGTTACACTATTAAAAAAAATGTTACAGTATAAAAAATTAAAAATTAAAAAATCCGCGGAACAGCGAGGCCGTGAACAGTGAACCGCGATAGAGCGAGGGACCACTGTACTCGGTGCGCTCTGGAAAATGCACTGAACAATAATAGTTAATTTTCAGCTTCTCATCAAAAATGTTATGAGCTCCAGTCACTTACAGGGAGAGAAACTGGCTCTGGTTTACAGATTTGTAAATCTGATTGTGACGACGTCAGAGCCTCACCAGCCACGACCCTCACCGCACGTCACTGTAGAGACGCTGCTCCGCCATATTGACAGGCAACATTCAATTCGCCGTACACTGTCTAGCCTCACAATTTTATCCCGATATTTGTTTTTAAAAAGTGCACATTTTTTTCTTCAATCTTAAATCATTGCGAAGGGTCTTTTGTGGAGATAAAATGAATCTCCATGGTACTTGGATGTTGCAGCGTGCCAGAATAATAACAAGTACAAAAGGCTAAAATGTCAGACCACGAAATATTAAAAAGGCTAGCACAGAACCAGGCTGTACACAGGAAAATATTTAGGTCCTTTGTTTTATAACCCATACCCAGATAGGCCTTGTTCAGTCCAAGTTTAGACCAAGATCACAAAACCTTCAGTCTAGTTCTGGTTTGAGTCATGGTTTAAAGGTCCCATGGCATGAAATTTTCACTTTCTGAGGTTTTTGAAAGTTAATGTGAGCTCCCCTACCCTGTTTAGACCCCCCCCAATGGCTAAAAGTTGCGAAATGTCTAAACTGAGCATTTGCGATCCTTTTCTGCGTTTGAAAAAAACACAGCTCAAATGGGCGATTCTGGACAAGGCACCTTATTGACGTCAGATCGAAAAAAGAAATGCAAATTCAGTTCCACCACCGTCTGGATCTCCACCTCCTGTCTCTGGAAATCACGCCCAGAGAATTTGGACTGCGGAGGAGCTACGCAATGCGAAATGCGTTTTTTTATTTGCCTGGAGGCACATGCGAGTGTTTCTAGACTCGGAAGTCCTTTACCCAACCCTCTGGACCTCTGAAACAGCAGTGGTTTAATTTTATTTTCTGTGAAAATGTGTTTTTTTTTTCATTGAAAAGGCTCTCCTTTCCTCCTTCGCGCTTACACACGCGGAAGTGGGGCCAGGCACAGCGCACCGCTAAAACAAGGAACCAGCGGCGCATTTGGCCCCCCTCACCCGCTCCTCTAACAATCTGTGTCCTTCTCATTTGCATTCAAGCAACAAGGCCCAGAATGAGTTGTTCAGACAGAGAGATTATGACTCTGACTCTGTACATGTGTCTTTCTCATGCACTAAGTGTTGATTTTGAAGAAGGATTCATTTACAGTATTAGGGAACCATTAAGACGCCATATAAAAGCATCAAGAAGTACCATGTCATGGGATCTTTAAATTTTAGTCTCGGAATACCTTTAGTTCTTGCTGCAAAATCGATTTTTTTTTGTCATCCATGCAAGCTTGAGTAATTTAGTGATTTCTCCTGGGCTCTATTCGAACCCTCCTTCCGGTTCGCTGTAAGATTCTGTGCAATGCTCCACCCACAAACCTACATCGCCCATACACCACACGACAATTCTCCATAAATATACAAAAACGTGATACAAAAATGTGCACAGCAAACTGATGCAACGTGCAGTCGTTTCACTAGCGGGATGCATGTTGATTGTGTTGTGATAGCACTCTGAAGGGAGAGTGACTTAGCGGAGAGAGCAAAGGAAATGGAGACTCGGAGCATCAAAGACAGAAGTGAAAATTATAAAACATGTGTTGTTTTTGCCCAATATAGCATTATCAAAACAAAAAGAGGCAACATGGTGATCTAAGTATGTGCACTGTGTAACTTCTAAGTCGGAGAGTACGCTACTTGCTTGTTATTTCTTTGCTGGAATGTTCCACAGTAGGGCATTAAACATATCCCCCCTGCCGCTGTTCATTTACAGGTGTTTTATAGGTCAAAAATACCTTAAAAATAGGAGTGGGCAATTTTTTTTTTCCATAGTGCCACATGAGATACAGAAAATATTCTGAAGGGCTGGGCCGAAATGCTTAAATCAATTCTGTATAATATGAATTGTATTTCTTTATAAAAAGCAGTAAATAATATTGTTTTGATGCTCTGGTAAGACTGGGAAGAGTATGCTGTATGTTATGACTAAGCAATGAAAAAGTGAGGTTGCCTTACAAAAAGTGTCATTTCAAAAACACCCTAAATTAAAAGCAATGCAGCTTTAGTCGATGCATGAGGTAAAATGATAAAATATGTTTATTTTGTAATTCTAAATGAGCTTAAACGGGCCGGTCAGAGTCGACCAAAGGGCCGTATGTGGCCCCAGAGCTGGACAATGCCCAGGTCTGCTTAAAAATCCCATGACATGGAACTTCTTGATGCTTTTATATGGCACCTTAATGGTTCCCTAATACTATAAATGAATCCTTCTTCAAAATCAAGCCTCAGTGCATGAGATAGCCTCATGAAGATAGTCAGAGTCATAAAAATGTCTCTGAAACGCTTTATTCTGGGCGTTGTTGCTTGAATGCAAATGAGGAGGACAGAGACAGGCGAGTGCAGGCGGTTGGGGGTGTGGCCAAACACGGTCACTGTTTCCTGGTTTAGCGCTATGTGTATCGGAGGAAGAGTGGAGAAGAGGAGAAGCGATCGTAATAAACTTTTCACAAGTCCAGCTCTGTATTGTCCCATGAAAAAAACACTCGTATGTGTCTGACATTTCCACAGATAACAAAATTAAACCACTACTGTTTCAGAGGCTCGGATGAAGGAGCTAAAACATACTCTTTTCTTCATCATCACATCCAGGGACAGAGCAAATGCCGTGCTTCACTCGTTTCGGAGTTCTCACGTCTCTCCAGTAAAAACAAACCGCAGCTAGCAGCTAGTAGCTCGTTTGCGCAAGGGCCGGTCCAAATTCTCTGGGTGTGATTTCCAGAGACAGGGGGTGGATATCCAGACAGAGGGGGTGGACCTGTCAGAGTATGACGTCATAAAAGTAGCTTGTTCAAAATCGCCCGTTTGGGCTGTCTTTTTTTCAAACGCGGAAAAGGATCGCAAATGCTCAGTTTACACATTTTGCAACTTGTAGCCATGGGGGGGCCTAAATAGTGTAGGGGAGCTCATATAAACGTTCAAAAACCTCAGAAAGTGACAATTTCATGCCATGGGACCTTTAAAAACATAAAAAAAACCAACCCAAAAAAACCCATTAATTCTTACCATGTGCAGGCTTGCTTCTCCATAAATCTGACCCTAAAACAAGCTTATTTCCACTGTGGAGAATAAGCCAGAAAAGTTACTCATTGCACATTTAAATGTTTTGTGCTTGATTTTTATTTTTGTTATTATTATTTGATGTATTTAAGGATATTTGCTGTCTGCATCTAATTATAAAGGTCCTATAACATGCCAGTCAATATGAAATCTCCAAATTATTGACTATATTGACCTATTATTAATGCAAATTGATCCAGAAAACAACATTAATTTCTGAAAGGCTTACCGACTACACAAAACTCCTCCATCTCTCCCTCCCCTCAGGTTAAGAGTCTGGTTGTCATCCTCGATAGCACCCTCTCCTTCACCTCTCACAAAAACATCACCCGCTCTGCCTACTTCCACCTCCGCAACATACATCGTCTCCGGCCCTTCCTTACTCCTCAGTCCACTGCCGTACTTATACACAGCCTTGTCACTTTCCGCCTGGATTATTGCAACTCTCTCCTGTTTGGTCTCCCGCAAAAAACTCTACATAAACTTCAACTGGTTCAGAATTCAGCCGCTCACATCATCACACATACACCCTCCATCAACCACATCACACCCATCCTACAACAGCTCCACTGGCTCCCCATCACACACCGCATTCAATACAAAATCCTGCTCCACACATTCAAAGTCTTCCACAACCTTGCACCTCCATATCTCACAGACCTCCTCCATATCTCCACACCTGCTCGCTCTCTGCGCTCCTCCTCCTCTCTCCAGCTCTCTGTCCCCTCTGCCCGTCTGGTCACTATGGGGAGCAGGGCGTTCAGCCGCTCTGCTCCCCCAGCTCTGGAACTCTCTCCCTCCTGACCTCCGCAACACCGATACACTCCCAAACTTCAAAACCAAACTCAAAACTCATCTGTTCATACTGGCCTATTCACCTCAACCATAACTGCACTGTCCTTTTAAATGTTTTACTGTTTTTTAAAGTTTTATTGTTTAAATGTTTAACTGTGTTTTTAACTGTTTGTATTTTAACTGTTGCTTTTAACTGCTTTTAACTGCCTATAATGTATATTACACTTGTTGTAAGGCGACCTTGAGTGTCCAGAAAGGCGCCTAATAAATAAAATGTATTGTTATTATTATTAAAAAATTATACTAACACATTTGCCATTGTTTTCCAAAATGCCTGGGCACGCGCTTTAGTTTAAGTACGTCTGTGACCATGAAGCAGCCCGTATCACACTCCCATTATCATACAAATGCATTCTGAAAGTTTGAGCTTCCCAAGGTATCCCTGTTTATTTTGTTCAAACCGACCTTCAAATTTACACTTCCCAATTCTTCACGTGCTCATTCTCATAAAACGGTGTCATCGTTTGCATAAAGAAGTTGGCACACGTTCAAAATGGCGTTCTTGGACAAGACTGGGTGACCTTGGTTACCTGACCGTGGCGAGCAGCGTCCGGTATTGATCGAGATTGTGATGTGGATGTGGAGGCGATTAGGTGAACTGACAATCAAAAACATGAAGCCTGCAAGGGACGCAATTACTCATCATCCTCATGTTACCCCCTCAGACTCAATACATGCAAATGCTCAGGATGTAGGACTGCAGGAGATTCTTGGAGCTGTTTACGAGAGGGACAGGGGGAAATTGTTAATTTGTCTCGAAGCAACAAAAATTGTAGAGTTGTAGTCAGCTTTGTGGATTTTCAATTTGTGCTAAATACAGATTCAAGGTTTTCAGATTCAAGAATGTGATGATGTTGTTATAATATTGTTTCCTCATCAAAAACAGACCTGAAGTTGTGTTTTGTTTCATTCACACATGTTTAACACACAAGCCTGCATATTTAGGCTGAGTTCTTCTCTCAAACAGAAAACACTGTTCCACCCTGTGATGTCATGTGGTAATACAGGAAGTGCTTGAAGGTGCTTTTAAACTTCATACACCTTCACTAGAACCATTTGGATCATTTCAGCCCTGGAATTGCCAGTCTTTACTGAACAAAAGATAAAAGGTAGGCGTTAACTTGAAAACTACCGCTTCATGACATCACAAGGTAGAACAGTACTGCATTACCAACTGGTCACTGACAAGCATCACAACCTAACTTTAAAAATATTTGACAGAAAATCTTTATCTTTTCAACATTGTCTCATATTTCAGAAATGTAATATCTTAAGTTTTGAAAATGTTTGAAAATTTAAACTAGCCTGCTCGGTATACAAGGTCTTAAATGAACTCGCTCCGCCACCTTTGGGTGAGTCCATTTTGCCCAAATTCAGCAACAAGAGCCTCTACCAGAGCCACCTTATAGACCCGGGGGCCAAATACAACTGCCGGTCAGCCGACTCTGACCGGCCCACGAAAGATTGCTTGGAATTAAGAAAATAAAACCTACTTTCAAAACTGTACATAATGCATTTGTACTGATGATCATCTGTCGGACGTGCTTCACATCTCCACCTCAAACATGAACCTGACTTTAATGCACTTGTTAAAGTTCAACAGAGGCGAGATTTCTCTCATTGATCAAGAAAAAAAACACTAAACATGCTAACTTTGACTTTTTTTCTACACAGTTTGGCAGTTGGACAAAAAAATGTTGTGACATATCTTGTATTATATTATTACAGGGGGTCCTCGGGTTACGACGGTCTCGGGTTACGACATTTCGTGGTTACGAACGCGCCCCCATTAAAAAAAATATGTATATATTACGCGTCATTCCGTCTTACACGGTTTAGCGTGGTAAGAGATGTAAACAAACGCGAACGGCGAACGGCGCACGGCGCAAGAATACGCTCTGTTGTGGTTGTAGGGAGAAGAAGACAGCCTCGTGTGCGTGCCCAATGTGGGCGGAAGTACCTGATGTGGGCTCTGATGTGGGCTCCTATGAAAGCGGCAGTGATAACCAAGCAGCGTAGTGGTCTAATTATTGAGATGGAAAGGTTATTGGTGCTTTGGTTGGAAGATCAAAGGCAAAATTCGGTTTACGACGAAATTCGGGTTACGACGCGTCTTAAGAACGGATCTACGTCGTAACCCGAGGACCCCCTGTATATACATTGTGGTGTTTTAATAGAAAATTAAGTTAAACTCAGAAAGCATTGTGGAGTTAATGTGAGTGAATGTGAGTAATGTGAGTTACAAATGTTTCACGTTTACCATTGTTTTGAATTATTTTACTGAATAAATTCAGTTTTTGTAAAACCTCACTCTCTCTTTACTTAATAATAACATAACTTACCAGCTTCTGTAAACAATGCCATTTACTGATTTCAACGTAGAAATAAAATTAATAACCAGAGTAGACTTCAAACCTTTGTCCCGACCAAAACACAATATTTTCTGTTTCTCATTTGTCCCCTGGGGAAAAATAATTTCCCACCCCTGGTATAGACACACAACACCTTATAGACGTGCAACATGCAGTCTGCAGGTGTTTTCAGTTGAGGTACAGAACTCTGGAACAACATCCTGCTGCAATAAGAGACTCGACCACATTCAGAACATTTAAAACCTGAAATCTGAAAATGATCAGATCTGTGATCACTAATGTTCTGTTTCTATGTAAATGCCAGTGTTGTGTGTCATGATTGTGTTGTATTGTGTGTTTCTATCATGTTTGTCCTTTGAGTTTGTCTATTGTGTGAAGTTGTTTCTTGTTGTTTTTATTTCTGACCTGCTCGAGATGACAGATGTAAAGAACCTTCGGGCTAATTCTGGCGTTTTTACAAGTTTATGTTCATGAATATGCATTGTCCCTTTAAAAAACAAAAAAAAACACTTTGAGCTTTGGAGATGTGGACAGACTAATAATAAAGGTTAACTCAAACATGTGCAAATGAAACAAAACACAACTCCAGGCATGTTTTTGATGAGGTAACAGAATACTTACATGGCTTAAATATACTGTAGGTCTTCTTTAAAAATGTCAGTTATACTCGTCCTTCAATTTATATTAAAAAAAGATATAAAAGATATAAAAGAATATCACATTGAGCCTAACCCTCGAGACATGGAGAAAGCCAGATGGGTCACAAAATGAGAATTACTCCTGCTCCTCTAATATTACGCTCATCAACTTGACAGATGTATTGATTTATACTAGTACATAAGTTATGCAGGCTGAACCGCATTAGCCTCAAGATGAGCAACAAAGGTTAGACCATAGCCTTCCATTTGTATGCTCTTCTTCCATTTCTCTGCTGTGGGCTTGATTCAGACAGTGCAGGTTACAGCTCACGCTCATTTGCATACTGTATAATATCTAGAGGTCAAACGGTCTTTATGGAAACAACTTGCAGTTTCACTTCTGAGTGTGCAGACTATAAAACCACTCGGAACTTTGCTGGAGTTCTCTCACCCACTTCTTGACACTTAAACAGGAGCTGTTATGCTAAATGTACTGTTTGGAGGTTTCTACCGTGTTATAACTATTACCTTATTGAAAACATGCCTCAAGTGGTTTTAAAACTTTTTCTTAACTGATGTGGAAGGACAAATCCTACAAACAGTCTTGAGCGTTAAGCAATGTGTAGCATGTGCAATGCTGCAATATAAATCAGGAACAGATAGGAGTAGTAGTAGTAATAGTAATATTAGTGGTAGTGGTAGTAATATTAGTGGTAGTGGTAGTAATATTAGTGGTAGTGGTAGGCTAGTTCAGAAGATCATGGTTCGGCTCGGAGGAAAATGGGGTATTTAATGAGACAAACACACAGGGCTGTAGTGCTTAGTTGTGGTATTATTTACAGTGAGCTGACAGACAGTATTTACAATATTTACAATGGGGCACATACGGAAAAATTTGCTCAAAGTCACTGGTGAATGAGCTCAACGCATTATAGTTCGTAATCCGAGCGCACGAGCCGCAACAAAGCTCAAATGTTCCACAGGGGTCACGCAAAAGGTATTAAGAGTTCAGAGATTTGTCCAGAGATATGGCTAGGTGGTAATGCCACAACAAATCGGCTGGTTAGCAAACCGGCTGGTTATCTCAACTGGTAAGTCACTGACTTTCCCCCGCAGGGACCTGAGTTCAAATCCCCCCTGGGCAATGAGCTAGCCAGTGTGGGTCCTTGGGCAAGACCCTTCACGGTACTGCCCCCCGGGCGCCGAAAGATGGCTGCTCACTGCTCCTGAAAAAGGATGGGTCAAATGCAGAAGTAAAATTTCTCCCGTGTGTCACTGTGTGTCATTATGTGAGACTAATAAAGGCTTAATCTTAATCTAAAGGCCCAAGTGCCCACAGCAGGGAACAGTGTGTGAGGATGAGCGGCTGCGCCTT
This sequence comes from Paratrypauchen microcephalus, assembly GCA_036785185.1. Lineage (NCBI taxonomy): Eukaryota > Metazoa > Chordata > Actinopteri > Gobiiformes > Gobiidae > Paratrypauchen > Paratrypauchen microcephalus. The sequence continues at coordinate 647,100 of JAVJIX010000003.1, forward strand.
ATACCGCACCGGCAGATACTTAGGTTGTTTTCACACCTGCCTTGTTTGGTTCGTTTAAAACGAACTAGAGTTCGTTTGCTCCTTTGATTCGGACTTTTTGGGCTGGTGTGAATAAAAACCAAAAGTCTTGATCCGGAGCAAACAAGCGAACCGAGACCACATAAAAAGGTTGGTCTCGGTACGGTTCCATTTGAATCCTGGTGCGGTTCATTTGAGGTGAGAATGCAGACCGGACTTGATCCGACACAAGTTGGCTTTTTGTACTCCCGTCGTATGTCGAGCATTATGGGAAACCGAGGCTGACGAAACTAAACTAAACGAAACAAAACGAAACTTACGAGGCTTACTTACGTTTTGCGTGAAGAGCAAGAGTCAGAACTTGATGCGCACATGAGTGCTGTCCTCCGTAACCGTCTTGCCCTGTGTCTTTGTCGTTTGGAAATTGATTGTAAAATAGTGTAAACCTCACGATGCTGCTCAAACATTTGTGCAAACTGTAAAAACTGAGCAAACCATATCGCTAAGGCTAGATTGAAAACAGCACGTAACGCCATGACTCTCCTCCTTCCATGTTTGGACACCGTGTTTGGACAGGGCTCATTTCTGTCCACTGGCTGAGCGACATCAGCCATTGGTGCTTTTGTTTATAGACTTTAGTTCGCTTGGGGAAAAAAGTGCAGTGTGAAAGCGAACCGCACCAAAATATATATATATTTTTTTTAAATTGGTCCGGACCAAAGCAAGTGAACTATCGGACTTTCCTGGTGTGAAAACTACCTTACACTCTGAGTTCTGTTCAGGGTCTAGACTTTAGCTCGCCATCCAGTGTCTGGAGTTCCTGGAGTTCCTGGAACCTGTGCAAAACAGGACCAGCATTACAATAATTCCAGTAATACAATAATTCATTATCTCAGCTAAGTAATTATAAATACAATTTTCCCAATATCATAACAGTTTGTCATAACAGTCATAATAATAATCATCCATGTACATGATAACAGGAGAAGTTCAATTTGTCAACCGGACAAAGTTTGTTTGGTTGAAAACGTTTCGCCGCTCATCCGAGAGGCTTCTTCAGCTCAGAGCTTCAGAGGCTTCAGAGCTGAAGAAGCCTCTCGGATGAGCGGCGAAACGTTTTCAACCAAACAAACTTTGTCCAGTTGACAAATTGAACTTCTCCTGTTATCATGGATTCTACCTGGACGACTGAGGGACTTTTCACGCATCCATGTACATGTATAAATATTCGTCATCAAGAGTACATCATATTTCCCATTAATAATAGGCAACAATTAATATTAGATCAGCTTTAACAGTGTCAGCAGAGCATTTTATCATAATCCTAATTTGTTGTCAATATAAATTCAGGAAAATGTCAATAAAGTGCATTGGTTAAAATACATACAGCACCTTTAACCACAATCGCATCTGAATGTGACGAGTGCAGCTGCAGCACCAGCTCACAGGTCTGTATACAATAATGCATATACAAGGTATTGAATGGGAGCACTAGCATTAGGATAATAGCTCCGACATGCTCGTCAAAATTAGTCAGCTGATCCTTGCAGCTCTATTAGGATATGAAAACGATTTGCTGTTTCCCTTCTAAATTTGCAGAGATGATATAAAATCACTCAGAACTTCACTGGAGTTCTCTCAACCACTTCCAACAAGAGTCTCTTCAGCCAGTCTATTTCAGTTTGTGTGAGTTTTTGGCTTTCTCTGGAGAATCTGAAGCTGGAGGCTGGAGAGAGCACAAAGCCGTCCTGCCTTTATATATTAGTGTGTGCGTGAGCGTGTGAACAGGCGAGTGAAGTGCAGCCGTAAACACTCAATAAAGTTCAATAAAGCGCTCTGAACATGGGGCCCCAAAAGCTGCTTTGGTGTCCGGGCCTGCAACAGAAATCACACTTAATACAGCCCCACGCGGCCACACCACGGACACAAAGTTCAAGTCTGGGGGGAGATTCTTGGAGCTGTTTACGAGAGGGACAGGGACGGGGGAAATTGCTAACTTGCCTCGAAGCAGCAAAAATTGTAGAGTTGTAGTCATTTTTGTGGAAGATCAATTTGTGCTAAATATCGATGGTTTTCAAATTCAAGAATGTGATGATGTCCTGTTTCCAGATGGGGACAAGAGACAGTTTTCCTGTTGATTACATTGTATTTTGCCGTGAAATTTTTTTTTTTCATACATGACTTGGTGTTAACCCCATTTCCTAATAATTTAAAGAATAATTTCTGCAGTAAATTTGACTTGGTAAAACATATCTGGGTCCAGTGCTTTAATCATCTCCTTGAAGCTCCTTTCTCAACAGGACTAAGTGGTACCATGTCTTTGGCGAAATGGACATTAATAGCGTTGGTAATATCGTTCCACCATTTGCTTTTCTTGTCGTAGGCAGTCCCCTTAGCAAACGCGTCTTTGAGTGACGTCTGAGTCGCGTTTTGTGTCGCGGCGCCAACTTCAACATTGATGCAGATCTTAGTTTCGTGCATTTTTCATATTCCAGGACGTGTTTGTGACAGAGGTGGTGAAGCAGATCTCTCATGTCGCCTCCTGCGGCTACAACTTTAGCCCGACGACATTTACAGAATACGGTTGTTTGATCAGCGCCAGATTTTTTAAAGCCGAAGTTCTTCCACACGACTGACACGGCTCCTCTTTTCGGTATAAGTTCCTCTGTGTCTGTAACATTTTCTCCGTCCATGTTTCACTGCTCAACACCCACAGTAGCCGTGTCCCAATTCGAGGGTTAAAGATCCGTGTGCGTAATTTCGTGGTGCATACTGTTAGCATTAGTGTTAGCAGCGTGTCTCGGTTGCTGAGTGACGGGAGCAGCTCCGTGGGCTGGACCTGTCCCATTTCGGCAAAGGCCTTGCGGTCCATGGAGGCTAGTTCAAGGGCTGCAGCTTTTGCAGCCTTCGGAAGCTGCAGCCCTCGAATTGGGACACGGCTAGTGCTTCCATCGCTCTCATGCCACTGCAAAACAGTCACCCTCTCAAACAATGTCCCGCGGCGCCACGTTCCGCCGCTCTGTGTTCCCGATGTTTTGCATGCACACACTCACCAGTATTGGGGTATATGAAAAATTCATATCCTTAAAAAAAAAAAAAATGGTATTTGGTATGAACCAGTATACTGCCCAGCCCTACCCAAGACCATGCAATATTCAAGATTCAAGATTCTTTATTGTCATTATGCAAGCATAACGAAATTTTGACGGACTCCCGGCTACAGAAGTATAAAAATACAACAAGCATAAAAATATATATATATATTTTTTATTTTTTTTAAAGCATCATATTACAAGACAAATCTGCAGTTGAACAATATTAATTTCAGCTGCTGCCATCTGTATTACATAGTATAGGCCTATAGAATGTCGTGATGTCAACTGAAACCCAGCAATACATTGGATTAGAAAGGGAGAAGCTAAAGTTTGCCTGACCAGCCAATCTTTCCTTGCCTATATGATCCAGAATGCACACTTCTTCATTGATTTACAAAGTCTGGTCCCTGTGGAATCTCCGAAAGTACAGATTGACAGATGTATTAGCCAATCAGGGATACACATGGTCCACTGTATGAGCTGCTTACAAGGAAAAAAGGAAAAAAATCACAAGGGACTAAAACGTGGCTTTCTGCAGCACTAAAAATGAGGTGACCGAAATGTTATCTTGATTTAGAAATGATAAACTAACTAAATAAATAAACATAACCAAATCTGATTGCATGTTTGCATGTTTGGTTGGAGTTTGAAACGTAGAGGGGTCTTGAACTGAACCATAAAAGGAGTTCAACAATTGTCCTAACTTGGGGACAGTCCAACCACAGCCGCTAATTTGTATCTGAAAACTTCTTTTGCCTGAGAAAAATATGAGGTTAGTGCCTCGCTCGTTGATTCTGCAGAATTTTTGCTGTCTATCAGTGCTGTTCCTCTGTACTGAGAAAGATGACAGCAGATCAATAATCAAACCTTGATTAAATAAAAAACGTTTTTAGTATATTTTTTTGTAGTATTTTCAGGTCTCAGCTACATACTAGTTGTACTTTTGATCAATGCCAAATCTACAAAAGGCTGCTCCAACAGGGCTGAATGATGATTTTTTTCAGTTTTGTTTTGCTTTGCTGCCCACATCCCCCCTTCAGAGCGCTCTCATGAAACTACTGCACATCACATCTGGTTTGTGAAGTTGTAGTGTACAGTTTTGTATCATACTTTTATGAAAAATGCCCATGGAGGAGTATGGGTGATGTAGGCGTGTGGGCGGAATCTTGGAAAGGACGGTTCTACAACTAGTTTGAATAGTGCCCAGGAGAGATCACAGTATTACTCAAACATGCATGGATGACATATAAATGCGCTTCAGGCATGTTCTTGATGATGTTATAAAATGGCTTTTCCACCTTCAAGGCACTCAAAAGCACTTTACATCAGGAAACCACTCACCCATTCACACATTCACACATACAGCAGTGTACACAGCCACTGGGGGCGAGGTGGGTTAAGGCTGCGTCCCATTACTCTGTCTTACCCCTTCCCGTACCCTTTTATCTACGTCTTTGTCTTGCCCCTCGATACTGAGCTGAGAGGGCTCGGGGTACGAATGTTCCCCTAAGAAATGGGACACCACTCGATTACCGTTTGTGTCATGATCCCTTGACATGTCAAGGATTATCGGGTACCTCAGCTCGACAAAAAAAACAAGCTTGATGAAAAGGATAACATCAACGAAATGGACGCCGCAACAGCAGTTCACTAAAAGTAACGTAGAACATAAGCGTCATAATTGTAAAAATTTTTGTATTCCAACGATACAGCACCATAACAGCAACAGTGAAGGTGATCAATGATATCTCAACAGCTCTTGATATTAAGCAACATTGTGCCGCTCTTTTTATTGATTTGTCTAAAGCTTTTGATTCTGTAAACCATACTTTACTCAAAGAGAGATTGATCAATGTTGGACTATCTAAACAGGCAGTAATTACCTTTCAGACAGATCCCAATGTACTAAATCACAAAACATTTGCTTAAATATTTTATCATTAACTAAAGGAGTGCCGCAAGGCTCGGTTTTGGGACCACTCCTATTCACAATCTATGTCAACAACATTGGCCAGGATCTAGAAGACACCAAATTTCACCTCTATGCTGATGATATGGTTATCTACAGTTTTGGAAAAACCCTCAGTGACTGTCTCTGCAGTACAAAATGCCTTTAACATTATCCAGAACATGTTTCTGAGACTAGACCTTTCACTAAATGCAAATAAAAGCAAGTTAATGCTACTCTCAAAAACAAAAAACAATGTGCAGGATTGTCTTCAAGTTGTCACTCTTCAAAGAGCAGAAATTGAAATTGTTAAATCTTTTAAATATCTTGGTATTTTAATTGATGACAGTCTAATTTAAAGGACATGTTGAGCAGCTACTAAAGAAACTGAGGCAGAAAATTGGCATTTACTTTCGGAAAAGGTTATGTTTTTCTTTTAATGCCAAAAAGAAATTCGTAGCAGCAACATTTTTACTTATTTTGGATTATGGTGATCTGATTTACATGAATGCCCCAATTCAAATATTGAAGCTGTTAGATTCTGTGTATCATGCCTCTGAGGTTCATCACAAACTGTAACCCTCGCACACACCACTGTGAACTTTACACAGGTGTGGGCTGGCCAGCATTGGCCACTCGTAGGCTCACTCACTGGTATATGTTAATTTTTAAGGGTATTCAGCGCCTTCTCCCCTCATACTGTATCTGTGTGAATATCTTCAACCAAGAGCAACTGGACATTATTCTTTACGCTCTCAGGAAGCACTGCTGCTGACTGTGCCAAGTGTTCGCACAGAAGCTGGTAAAGTATTCTGCTCCCACAACTTGGAACAATCTACAAAAAGACTGGAAACTAAAGGAACTGGTCTCTATAGGACAGTTTAAAATCTTGCTCAAAGGCTTGGAATTGAAATCTATGATTTGTAAATATTTTTAATTCTGAAACATTTTATTGCTTGTAATTGCTTGAAAATTGTTTTTGAAACGGTTTGTAATTGTATTGATCTGTGCCACTGTCTTGACCAGGACTCCCTTGAAAAAGAGATTATTAATCTCAATGGGACTTTCCTGGTTAAATAAAAAAAAACAAAAAAAACATGCTAAACTGTTAATCGTTAATTACAACTGCTGAAAATACATTTATGAGACTCCTTGGCTGGTCGATGTGACGCTGCCATCCTGATCCCAAAACCTGCCTGAGCTTGTAAGCGTACCCGTAAGTCTGGTCGAGAGCTTACTTCGTTTCAAGGGGTATGTAGCCCTTGGTCGTGGCTCTAGCCCTTGATCAGAATTAGAATTGGGACACCCCTTGCCCTCACATGAACGCACAAAACCAAGGGGTAGGGGTAAGGCGAAGGGGTAAGACAGAGGAATGGGACGCAGCCTAAGTGTCGTGCCCAAGAACACAACAACAGTATTCATCTGTGGGTTCTGGAATTGCACTGCCAACCTGTGTGTCTGTGGATCTGACAGCTCTACCAATTTATTATTATATTTTTTTTCCATTGTCAAGAGTGGGATTTGAACCGCCAACCTTCGGACCAGCATAACTCTCCCTCTTTAATTTGACAATAATATTTTACCTAATAACCTGTCTAGATTGGATTCCTGAGACTGCACTATACACTTTCCATTCACACATTGATTTTTGCCTCACACCCAAATCCAACACTATTCTCCTTCTCAGCACAACTTTAGAAAAACCTCACTGCCTTCAATCTCGACCAGTCTGAGAAGAAACTGCACTTATAAACTCATTTTTCAGCTAGTGAGGCCCAGACTGGACTGATTTACGACTCTTATTTGCTGAGCAATGACTGCTTAATTTACAGCCGTCTACCATTTTTATCTAAACACTAAAAATTGTTCTTTTTGGTGTACGCCTCCACAGTTCTTCAGCCCCATTAAAGTCTATATTGTGTCTGATTTGCTGTCAAGAAGACGCCTTGACAACAGCTTTTGCTACTACTTTAAATCACATCCACTTTCAAATTTCCGTTCCATTATTTTCATTTCGGGCTTTGAATCACAGGCGTGTTAGCATTCGAAAACTGTTTTAAGGACAGAGAAAATATTTTAACCAATCTTTATTATACTTGAAGGGCTGATGCTTATTTAGTTATTTTCAAGAAAGTCCTCAAAAAGTCTGGTTAACAGAAAAGCAATTTGTTTTTCAATTTTACAACAAACTTCTTTAAAAGACCCAAAGCACATTATGCAGCTAACGCAAACTCAATGCTATTGATGTTAGCAGAATAATTAACGTTAGCAGAATAATCTTGAATACCGGTAATTACTTCTCATCTGAAAAAATAAAAATAAAAAATCGCAAAGTGTTAGAAAAACTCACAGGTACAAACGTAGTTATTTAGAGAGGGATTTCGCACGGTTTTGCAACCACCATCTGTTACTGTATAGTCACGCGGAGTTCACATATGAGCAAGGAAAACAAAGTCTAACACTTTCTGTCTTTTTGTAAATCAAAGTGGGTTTTTCAGCTTTACAGCAACCTGTTCATGCAAATATTAATGCCTGATAATGTTCCTTTTAGTGGGAATTGGTTTTGAGTTGTGTTCAACAAGGTTATTATAGTTAACAAAAACAAACGAAAAAACTAAAATAAAAAAAATATATATTTTCATTAACTGAAATAAAAAGACCAAAAGAAAAAAAGATAACTGAAACTATTGTGTGTTTACAAAACTAACTGAAATTATAGATAAATTGTTCTTCGTTTTCGTCTTCGTCAATTTATTTACAAGCATTGTACTGCTGTAAAATAAGGCTACGTTTACACATCGCCGGGTATGTTGAGAAACGAATATTTGTCTCCCTCCGTTTTCTAAAATCAAGCCCCGTTTATGCGTACACTGGTATTTTTAGAGACATTTCCCTTTGTTTGTACCCATCTTTTACACGCAAATGGCGAATTTGCCTCTGAAAACGAAGGAGAACGCTCTGCAAGCCAATCAGAATCGCACTTTTGGTGTGTCAGCTGCCTAAAACTTTCCTCAGTTTACATGCTAACGCGAAATCAGAGTTTTCCAAAATCTCCACTTTTGCCGGAGTTTTTAGAAAGAATCGTTTTCAGAGGAAAAATCTCTGTTTGTGTGTAAATGAAAGGCACAAATAAAAGTCTCAGTTTTTACAGATACTAAATCAACCCGTTGCTCTCGCGGGCCCTAAATCAACCCGTTGCTCTCGCACTGAACTACTTTGGTTGTTGTGGGGATAAACCTGAATAAATATTTAAAAATTTTATTTGTTTGTTGTAAGTTTGATAACACAATACTTTCTTTTTGAATCCTCCACTTGACAAATAACCCAAAGGATAACCCAAAAACTAAAACAAATAAAAACTAAACTAAAATTGAGCAGCGAGAAAAAACAAAAACTAACTAAACCTATCAGAGCCACTCTAAAATCTAATCAAAAATCCAAAACTATTATAACCTTGGCGTTAAAATAAATATACTTTATACATGACCAGTCACATCTCCACTTTCTAGTATCTGTTTTTTTCTGTTTACTACTTTTTGCATTTTATATACATACGGATGGCATCGAATATATACGAAGCAAGATGTACGGAATTATGGAATTATGTAGCAATGAAAAAAAAGTTCAAGGTGCATTGTGTAACTTTTCTGGCGCAGGGTTTCTCACCTGCTTTTCTCCATGGAGATGTTACTGCTTTGTCTGAAATGTTGCACAGTATGGCATTAAACTGTTCTATCATCATGGAGACCAAACCAGACCAATTTACTGGTCAGATTTGTGGAGAGGCGACCCCGCTCAGTCACGATGCCTGTTTTTCTCGGTATTTTTGAGCTATAAAACCATGTGTAGATGAATATGTATATGTAAGATAGATCTGTTTAAAGTTTTATTGTGGAACAGAGCAGAGCAATGACAACTGAACCAACTGAAAAGTTACATAGTGCATCTTTAAATAACTCAACATTTAAAACACACACACACACACACACACACACATATATATATATATATATTCTTCATATTCATATTCTTCCAAGTGTCCACCCTTTGGTTTGTCGATAGTGCTGCAAACCTTTGACCTTCTCTCAATGAGCTTCTGGATGAATTCTCCTGAAATGGTCTGTGCCAAGTCGGGGTCAAGAAATTCCAAAAGTGCAAACCAGGGTTCAAAGCACAGGGTTACTACTTTTCTCCTTTTTTTTTTTTTTTTTTAAACTTAAGTTTGAGTTATTTCAAGTTTGGAGGTGGTTTGCAACACTCCACATGAGTTCTTTCACAGTTTCCATGCGTTTAGTAAGGATACAATGTAGATGGACTGATAGTGTACTTTTTTCTGGTGTTTAGGATTGAAACTATAACATACTTAGCTCATGACCGTTGTGATTTAACACAATAGAAACATGGCTATTTTTGTCAAGAAAAAGAATCCTTCCTTGAACACAAATGGAGGTCTCAGACATCATTTGTCATCCCATTTATAACTCTATCCTCAAACCTAAATTAAAACAAAGAAAACAATAGGGCAGCAGGTCAGGTCCAGAGGTGTGAAAACACCCATTATGGCCCTGAATAGTTCTGCTAACAAGACCCACACTCCACTCCCACTGCAGATCTAATAGACCCACCTAACTAACAGAAACTGTAAACAAATAGGTGTGGTAGTTTCAGAGTAATTTCATTGTAGTTAGCGCCCCCTTCAGGCAGATATAAGCAGTGTCCACCAGCGTCTGACCAGAACTGAAGAAGCAGCTTGGATGAGCTGCGAAACGTATTCGACCAAATAAACTTTTGTCCAGTTGACAAATTGAATTTCTCCATTTGCCGTGGATTCTACCTGGACTGAGGGATTCTACACACTTCTTGTTAAAGAGGATTTTTTATTTACGTGTTTTTATTTCAGAAAATGGATAAGCAACATTTTTAACTCTGTGTTTGTACGTTTATACGTTTTTCTGTGCGAGTGTATACTTTTACTCAAGTAAAAAAATAAAATTAAAAAATTGGGAGCTCCAAATAACTGGATCTTTTTCTTTTCTTCTATCACTGTCTATTTAAGACTATGTTGTTTACCTGTTTGTTGAAGCTTTGTGTAAAAACAGCTCTCTACAGCAATCTGAAATGCTAATTCGCTTTGGCCGGACACGGACTTGGGACCTGCCATATTTGAAGTGTTTGTCCTGTTTACCTGTTTGTTCATTTACATGTAATCCTGTCCACAGAGGCCTGCAGCTGTTCCAGGAGACAACAATCTTAGCCTGCAGAAAGTACACAGAATATATGAGGCTCAGGTCAGACTGGATCATGCTAACAAGCTAACACTATAATAATAAAGCTGCAGGGCTGGTCGAATAAGGGCTAATGCAATGTCTGACTGGACTGTACATGCAAATTAGCGTAAAGAAGACCTGATGTTCTTGTGTGTGCTATATAGTTGTAATTTGCACATTTTAAATTGCAATATTCATCTAAAATGGCTTAATAAAAGAAACAAGTCAGCTGAAAAGAAGTATTTACAGGTTGCTCGAACAAACAACTTCAGGTTTGTAAGAGAGAGGTCCTTCATTACGCAAAATTGACTCCTTTCAGTCGTGATAGAATGTTGTAACTTACATAAATACATACCTCAAAGTGGTTTGCATCATTGACACATGTTTGAGTCCTGGTTTAGTTCACCCAAATAATTCTCGTGAAGGTGTATGGAGTAATACCACATGACATCACAAGGTGGAACAGAGTTTTCGGTTTGAAAGAATAACCCAGCCTAAAAATGCAGGATTTCTGTGTTAAACAGGAGTGAATGAAACCAAACAACCCTGACATTACAACATACATGTAGATCACAACATTTGTGATCTATGTTGTAATGTCAGGGTTGTCAGGGTCACCTCTGATGTAAAAACTGTTTGCCTCGTTGTCCAATTATTCGCGTATCCTGCCACGGTCTTTCGGCAGCTAAAGAATCCGATCGCATTCTGTACATGAGCTCCGAAGAAAGTTTCTGGCTGAACGTGTCCCAAGGAGAGTTCTCCTTCCTTCTTACGTAGCATTTACAGTGAAAGTTACGGATTTTCTCCATTTCACTGTCCTTATCCTCTTTGTGTAGATAAAGCATCTGATATCTTACGATCAGCTTGGCGTCTGGTAAAAACAGCCACAATTCAGCTCATCTGCAATACTTTACATGCAGCTACGCAGCTTAAAGGAGAATTAACATTTTTTACAATCTGAGCCTTATTTCGGTAATAAAACAAGTTGTTTTACTCACCCATAGCACTTTGGTGTCATTTGGAGCATTTCCGGAGATGTTTTAGATTAGCGATATCCGTAACGTGAGTTCTCGGGGCATATGTTTGCGGTCTCCAAATAACACAAACTTTAGCACTTTTCAAATCATAGAAGCTCAATGTCTTAGGTCGTTTTCACACCAGGAAAGTCCGATAGTTCACTTGCTTTGGTCCGGACCAATTTTTTTTTTTTTTTTTGGTGCGGTTCGCATTCACACTGCACTTTTTCCCCCAAGTGAACTAAAGTCTATAAACAAAAGCACGTGTGCTGATGTCGCTCAGCCATTGGACAGAAATGAGCCCTGTCCAAACACGGTGTCCAAATGCGGAAGGAGGAGAATCATGGTGTTACGTGCTGTTTTCAATCTAGACCACAATCGAGACCGCAAACATATGCCCCGAGAACTCACATTACGGAGATCGCTAAACGAAAACATCTCCGGAAATGCTCCAAATGACACCAAAGTGCTATGGGTGAGTAAAACAACTTGTTTTATTATCGAAATAAGGCTCAAATTGTAAAAAACGTTAATTCTCCTAAGTATTCACAACGTTTGCTTCCAGCTCACTGCTGATTGGCGGAAAAAGAAAACAAAAGAGCACTAATTGTCACGTGAATAGCCAGGAGCACTAGTATGGTAATTATGATAATTTTCACACACCCCGATTCTTTCAGAAAAACTGGCCAATTTCAAAGTCAAAATGTATGCTTTTAAAACAACCAATGCTGTTATCTGAAACATGGAGTGGCTTCTTCATGATTTCAACTAGCACATTCTGCAAAAAAACGAAAATCACAAATTTTGAAAAAATTTTCTCCTGTTCGCTCTGAGCGACTTATGGCGGGTTTTGCCGTGGTTAGTCACAAATAGCGTCATAGGGCCCCTTTAAGGCCAGTGTGCAAAATATGAGAAGACAAAACAAAAAATAAAACAATAGCTTTAACTTCTGCTAGTGCGTTGTATAGTTTTTCCAGTTGTACAAAGTTCTTATATTTTAAATGTGGTTTCAAATTTGGTTTGTAATATGGCACTTAGACCAGTGGTGTTTCCATTACACAGGGAGGTGATAATAAGACTCCAAGGCTGTTGCGTCTCCTAATGGGCTTCTTAAATGAAACGCGTCTTTGGCTTCACTGGAGCAGCCCGTAGGAGCATAAATATCCGTGTGAGTATTCTAGAGCTCAGTCAGGAGCGGTGGCCCCGTTAACTCTCCCAAATTAAAGCTGACAGTCTGATATTGCACCCCGTTTAAACTGGCTGTAATGACACGTTATACTCCACTGGTCTGTGCACGCTGCAGACCCCAGCACACACACACACACACACACACACACACTCGGTAGCCAGGCGTGGATTTAAAAACATGGGAGCCGTACACATGAGCACCAAATATCCAGGGCAAAAGGTTTAAAAATGAAATTGAAATAAACGGGAAATAAGTACACGACCAGTCCAAAGTTTGGACACACTTTCTTTTTCATGTTTTTTACACTGTAGATTCTTACTGAAAGCATCAACTCTATGAATGGACATGTGGAATATAGCAAACAAAAAAATAAAATCTAAATAATTCAAAACTTAAAATACCCATCCTTTGCTTTGAAATCTGGTTTGCACTTTTGGTATTTTTTGACCTTGCATCTATGAAGTGAAAACCATTTCAGGAGACTTTACCAAGAAAGTCAGCAGAGTTTTCAACGAAGCTTATTGAAAGAAGGTCAAGGGTTTGCAACGCTGTCGACGAAGCAAAGGGTGGACACTATTTGTAGCTCAGTTGGTAGAGCGTTTGTCCACTGATCCGAAGGTTGGCAGTTTGAATCCTGCTCTCGACGTTGAAACATCTCTAGTTGAGCATTTGTCAGGGTGTGCGTACACCGGCGTGTGAATGGGTGAGTGGTTCCTTGATGTAAAGTGTTTTCAGTGCCTTAAAAAAGTGCTATAAAAGCTACGTTCAGACTGCAGGGCTTAAAGCTCAATTCGGATTTTTTTGCGAAATCCGATTTTTTTGCAAGGTCGTTCACATTTCCAATTAAATGCGACTTGTATGTGATCTCCTGTGTGAACTTTAAACGCCCCAAAAGTGTCCCGCATGCGTCTTGGAGGACACGACGAGGGCACGTGCAGCGAGCGTGCTCAGTGTTTACGGAAGTCGCCTAAACATGGACACTAACATTGAGCACCTGGAGATTTTAAAGTTGCTGTCGTACCAGAGCCAGAACATGTACAACTTATTTGTTTTAAGGAAGAGATTGAGCAGGACAAGGTTTTTGGCCATTTTGTTTTGTGGGACAGTGGCAGCCACGTCCGTAGAAAGGAACGTGTGGTGAGTTTTAGGAAAGGGATCGGAAGAAAGGCAAAATCTGTAGATTGAGGTTATTAGCATTTAATGTTGAATTAGGCAGCAGAATACAAACGTAAATGGCATCAGACATCTTCAGTTGTCACATGTTGTCACCATCACAGACAGACATCGTGTCCCCTCGGCTCAAACAGAGAACACATACAACTGCTGACTTAAATACAGCTCTGTGGTATGCCATGACATCAGCTCCCACAGCTAGCCAATAGGAGGAGGGGAGTTTACCAATAGTTTGACATATGGGAACAGGTGGATATCCCTTTACACCCCCAACCTATGGAGGGTCTTTAAATTACCCAACAACAGCTTGAAATAGAAGGAGGAAAACAAGTGGATCCCATTACACCCTCACAGCTAAGACTCATTTTAACATACAGCTCTCGGTACTTAAATTAAGAGAATATAAGAATGCATATCTTTATATGAAAATACACATAATGAAAGAATGAAATCCCACATGTTGGTGCTGAGAGTGGTGGGATTGCTATGTGCTTTGCTACTTCGCTGACATGGACTTTATACACAATTTTTGTATGACGAGAAGAACGTTTGTGTACATTTGTGAGCGCCTACTTGTACCACTCTCACTTGTTGATGACGTGTAGGTCGGATGAACGCGACCTGGTCGTTCAGACTGAAGTCGCATGTCAAAAGATCGGATATGTATCGGTTTTAGGACCACATATCCAAGTGGCCTGGGTCACATTTGAAAAAAAATTGGATCTGTGTTGTTCAGACTGTCATTAAAAGATCAGACACAGGTCGCATAGGGGCGAAAAAATCGGATTTGGGTCACTTCAGGCTGCAGTCTGAACGTAGCCTAGATGTGACCATTTTACCAATCAAAATTTTCGTTTTGTTTTTTCTTACTGCTTTCATTTTATATACAGAAGATATTAGATATATGAAGCAAGACATATGGCATTATCTAGTAAAGAAAAAAAGTTAAATAACTAAAAAAAAGCAAATGGTGGGTAGTTTGAGGATTTGGTTATATTTTTTCCATTGCTACATAATTCTATTTATCTTAGTTCATATATTTGATGTCTTCTGTATGCAAGTAAAATTAGAAAGAGGTAAACATAAAGAAAAAAAGCACACATACCAAAATACCACAGTGTTATATTGTTGAAACATCTGCAAGTGGATGTTCGTCATTCCTGGACAAATTTCCAGCCTGTGTCCATGACAGTGGAACTCTCCTTCACTGCGCTTCTCCTCAAGGCATTTCTTTTTCCCACTGAGTTGTTTTTGTTTTTGTTTTTTTGTTTTCCTGGCCGAGATGGAAGTTCTAAGGACAGGGGATGTTTTGGGACCTATTTGCTTATTTCCTGCGAATGTTGTTAATCATCTTGTCTGTTGTTTCACGGTTGGATTTTCTAACTGCCGCTGCTCAAATCAATGATCTTGTGAAGCCCTAATTTTGTGATTTACAAAAATAAGTTGAATTGAACTAAAAACTCATTGTCTCAGTTGTTTCACGCAGGAGGTCAGAAGAGAGAGCGGAGCTTAAAGCCATTGAAGCCTGAACTGCCATTGTTATCTATCCGATTATTGAAATCTTGTCATGGAGCAAAAACAGATTGTTCATACCTGTGTTGGAATGGAAAATGATGTGAAAAGGTAGTTTGAAAAAAAATGTGAAAAAGACCACAATAGTGACATTAAATAAAATAGAAGAACTAGACTATAAGAAGCAGGTATACTCATTTGTTCAAAAGCACTGAACTGATTCCCACCTGTTCACTCCACTGTCTCTGTAAATGTTATCACAAAATGGTGGAGGTGCCAGACCAGGCAGATCCCCCTATGGACCGCTAAAGTCCACAGTAGCGAGCTGTGTTTTTATTTGTGAAACACTGAGACAGTGTAGAATTCAGGGATGTTACAATTATTGTGAGGAAAACTGCTGCTATTTCACTATTCACGATTGTTGACAGAAAAAAAACATATTATATACAGTGAACCCTCGTTTATCGCGGGGGTTAGGTTCCAGAAATAGCCCGCAATCAGTGAAATCCGCGAAGTAGGACAATTTTATATTTTACAATTATTCTACATGTTTTAAGACTGAAAACGCTTCACCAGACACATTATACACCTTTCTGAGACTGGTATTAACATTTTTCTCTTGTTTAAACACTCAAACTTTTGTAGATTTTCATTAAAATATATTAATAGTGGGGGGGGGGGGCACGTGACACGCGGACACGTGCGCGCGGACACGTGTGCGCGGACACGTGTGTTTGTTTTGGTACCACATATCCATGCCATGTGCGAAAGTCGAGTGGAAAGCGACCTGGATATCATTTTGGGCAAGACTCAAGCCAATGCTAACAGTGCCAAACCGCTAACAGACGCCTCTGAGCACCAGTCCTCACCACAAGACCAGGTAAGACCAACCTGCGCTCACAAGAGTTGGTTGCATTTCACCCCGGCTCCAAAATCAGACCGCTATCAATGCGTCACCAATACTCCACAGCTCTCGGGGTCGGGTTCGTCCTCTCGGCGTGACGGGGAAGAGCCACTGTCTCCTCTGTGCGCGCGAGTGTCCTCCCCCCGCTGCGGGCTCCCTCGAATGCGGCTCTCCCCGCTGCGGCTCGCACTCAGTCTCTTCCATGGCTCGTGCAAGTAAACAAAGGCCACACCTCCTGTCACCCAGGCGCTCTCGTGAAGGACATCTGAGACTTTGTCCCTACCACCCTGCGTGACCATCCCTGGTCTAGACCTGGTTTAGTCTTGGTTTAGACCTGGTTTAGTCCTGGTTTAGACCTGCTTTAGACCTGGTTTAGTCCTGGTCTAGTCTCTTAGCTAATCAGGGCGCAGGACAGAATGTTACACTGTAAAAAAAAGTTACACTATAAAAAAAAAAAAATTTTAAATTGGAAAAAAAAATTGGAAAAAAAAATCTGCAAAACAGCGAGGCCGCGAACAGTGAACCGCGATACAGCGAGGGTTCACTGTATACTATAGACTATATTTCGCAAATCCAACACCTGCACTAAGGATACGCGCTTTGTTTTTCCGGCCTCCTGCTTCACTTCACACACTTTTGAGTCATTTCTGGAGAACGTTATTCTGACGACTGGACACTATTTTACAGATAAACGGCAAGTTATGATGCGTGATGCCAAACCAAGTCAAAACAGACAAAAGAAACAATAGGGCAGACAAGTCAGGGTCAGAGGTGTGGAGACGGTCGTTAGGGTGAATAGGTATGCTAAACTAGACGCCAGAGAAATTTGAAAAAACAAAAGAAACAAATTAGTTGTGATAGTTTCAGAACTATTTCAGTGTAGTGAGCTCCTCCCTGCAACTAGGTATAAACAGGGTCTAATCAGCACTAGAACCAGAACTGACGAAGCCTCTCGGATGAGCGGCGAAACGTTTGACCAAACAAACTTTGTCCAGTTGACAAATTGAATTTCTCCTTTTATCGGTGAGTTATGATCATCTTGAAGTTAGTTGGTTCACACGATGACAGGTTTTACATAGTGGACATTTGGAGCTGCATCAGGGTTGTGAACACTTGCATAAGGATACACAATCAATCTTATTTTCAAATTTATAAAGCGCTTTTCATACTAAATTGTAACACAAAGCGCCTTACAGCGATTAAGTATTAGAAGATTAGAAGAAGATTGACTTTTATTGATCTCACACAGGAGAAATTGTTTTCTGCATTTGTCCCGGGGACCATCTCCATGATTTTGTTATTTAGGTTTGGTCAGGACCTAAGCTGGAGGATTTTACCTGTGGCGCATGTTTTGGGTTGATGGGGGAAAACGGAGTGCCCGGAGGAAACCCACCCAGATATGGGGAGAACATGCAAACTCCACACAGAAAGGCCCGGGCAACCCGAACCTTTTTGTTGTGAAGCATGAGTGCTAGCCACTCAGCCACCGTGCCGTCAACAGCAGAAAACAAAAAACAAAACAAAAAACTATGGTCCCATAGAGACTATTTGAATAAATACAACTCCTGCCTTTCATTTTAGGCACTGAAATACATGCACTGGACTGTGCACACACAGATGCACGCAGGTTCTAAAACTCCAATGATTAATGATTAATCTACTTTGAAAAATGAATAAAGAATTAAGAGACCACTGCAAAATTATCAGTTTTTCCCGATTTCCGATGTGTTTGGGCAAAAGGAACATTTTTGTTTGAGTCTATAAGCTACTGACAACATTTCCCCCAAATTCCAAATAAAAATATTATCGTTTAGAGCATTTATTCGCAGAAAATGACAAATGGTCAAAATAACAAAATGATACATGTTTTCAGACCTCAAACAATGCAAAGAAACAAGATCAAATTCATTTTAAAACAACAAGTTCAGAAATCAATATTTGGTGCAATAACCCTTTTTTTAAATCACAGCTTTCATGTGTCTTGGCATGCTCTCCACAAGTCTTTCACGTTGTTCTTGGGTGACTTTATTCCACTCCTGGTGCAAGAACTGAAGTAGCTCAGCTTTGTGTTTGTGTTGGAATTCAACAGACGCTGGAATGGAATGGCTGTAATACATGTAGAGATGCTGATTTCAGAAAAAAATGCAGTGGTCTCTTATTTTTTTCCAGAGATGTATGTATAGAACTTTTTGGAAAGACTTTTGAACAAAACTGTGTGGTAAGGTTAAAACTTTTTAGTTTTAAATTATTAAAAGGAAAAACCTTCATAACATGCTTAAAGCTCTTAAAGTTGAGCTAGTGGAGACTTTGTTTTAGTTCCCTCCAGATGTGTTGCATTCAGACGGTGCTTTTCCTGCTTGAAGCGCACACTCAGCTGATCTCCTCTCTCTTATTACCTGCAGACAGCTCCAATCAGTCTAAATTGGGGCCAACTAGCCAATTGTCCAGCTGTCCCGTGCCATTACCTGGTTGCTTCAGCAGAGGCTCCTCTAAACCCTTCTCCCTGTGGGTCCATTTTAGCCTGTATTGATCTACAGTAGGGGCCAGACATGTGGGGGGCTTTGAAGGCTGTGGAAACAACATTGAAAGGGGACATATGATGCAAAACGTAGATTCATCTGTAAAAAAAAAAAAAACATCTCTAGTTACGGATTTTTCTTCATTCATGTTTCTTTGATCCTGTTTACAAGGGCATCTTCACTGAGCCTCAGATATGACTCAATCCTTCAGTCCCTCTTAAAGATTTGCGTAAGCCAGAAGTCTTTCATGGGGTCCAAAGTTTTTATGCTTTAATTTTTTCTTTCTAATTTTAAAGCATAAGTTTAGAAAGAAAAACATCTGGTTCTTTTAAAGAATAATCACTGTGTGCACATGGTAGGATCGGATTGGATTTCTCCAAATCCGATCCCGTTACTCGGCGGGTGGTCTCTCCTTAGATCCGAGTGCACATGAAACTCGTATAATCGGACAATGGTCAGCGACCTGGCCGGCTCCACTACACTATGTGGCGCTGTAGTCCAACTACTTCCGTGGGATGGCTACTCAATAAAAACACAACAAACTATGTGGCGGTTGCCTGGAAGAATCCATGACTCATCGCTGTACCAGCAGCGAGTCTGGTAACGCTTGGTCCAGAATGTGCTGCCATTGTGCTTAGACAGACAGCTAAGTGAACCAATCAGAGAACAGTTAACGGACAGCGACGTGAACCAAGCCGGTAGGAAGCAAGGCAAAAACATCTTTTTTGAAAAGAAAGGCCTCTAGAGCTGTCAGCTGCTGTGGTTTTTAGGAATCAATGTGTTTTAGGTCATTTAAGACCAATTTTACAGCTGAATGGAAGGGACGTTGCGGGCAAAGGCGGGTGCACTGACGTCACCATCTTTGAACGAATCAGAATCGCGGAGTCCGTTGTTAACCGGGGGAGCGAGGGTTGCTGTATAGCAAATACAGAGAGATATCATTTGGCTGCCCAGGTAAATGTGGCGGTATACAAAGATGGCGCTCGAGGAGTTTGACAGAGCCGCATTGGTGTACGTGTTGTGCATTCTTTCTTCGCAGCCATGATTTCGTCTGACTTTTCTGGCAACAATCGCTACTTATGACGGCGTCGGCGCCTCCTGCCACTTGCATGAAAATTCATGCGCAGTACGCCAATCCGATCCGATATCGTGCACAAGGCAGCACCATGCGAATTACTATCAGCCTAAGCCAGGGGTTCCAGTCGGATTCGGAAAACCAATCCCTATACGATCCTTAGCCTGTGCACATTAATTCGATACGATCCCAATCCGTTTGCAATCGGATTCCACTCATCCAAGTGTACGCAGTGAACATTCAAAATAGTCGAATTGGTCGTCAACGTCACATTAGCGTTACAGACACATGGTTCTATGTTGTAACTAAAGTTTGATTTCAACCAATCAGATGCAAATATTCATCATGATGATCTGCCTTTTCCCAACGCTTTCACCGAGAGCTGAGAGATGTGTAGAACTTAATGCAGAATTCTACGCATAATAATCAGACGTAAGCCCAAAAACTCAAAAAGTTAACGATAGTATGCACTGATTAGAGCAGGAATTGAACCACCAACCTTGAGGTTTGTGGGAGAACACTACCACTGTCTCTCTTGCAAATGCTAAAACATGACAACCTCTTATGTGTTGCCAGGAGTTGGGAGTTTTTTTTTTGTTAATTTCTTTTCTGTTAAATGCAGAAAATATAAAGTGAGCATGGGAGCGCTTCCAGATCCATCGACTCTGGCTCCAATTCACTTTATATTGAAAAACTCCCAGTAACTGCTGCTGTCAGGCTCCTTATTTTGGTCTTAAAATGTTCGTATTAACCCGCTCTATATGATCTTGGTGTTTTTATGTCGCTATTTTTGTCAGTAAATCATATGAATATTAATAGGAGACAAATCAGGTCCCTTCTTTGCTAAGCGCTGGAGGAAATGGGCGTTACCTTCAGTATCCTGGCTCGTGGTCGGAATTCCAAATATGGAACTGGGCTCAAGTCGCACCTGTGAGCTTTAACCATGTAATGCTGTGTTCGTTTTTGAAGTTGTATTTAAAGCGATTAGTGCATGTTTGAGTAATTTTATGCTCTTAAATTCAAAACACCATTGTTCAGACTTGTTTCTTTTATTAACGGGCTCATATTACGCTATTTTCTGATCTATGCTATAGTGTTTCGTCGTCACAAACATCCCTGGAGTTGTGTTTTGTTTCATTCATTTATGTTTAACACACAAATCCCTGCATATGTACTGTAAGATGAGTTCTTCTCTCAAACAGAAAACACTCTGTTCCACTCGGTGATGTCATGTGCTAATACAGGAAGTGCTCCATATTCCACACACCTTCACTAGAATCATTTGGGTCATTTCAGGCCTGGAATTGCCAATCTCTACAGAACTAAAGGTAAAAGGAGCTGTTAACGTGAAAACTACCACTTCATGACATCAGATGGAGCAGAGTATTTTGAGCGTTTGAGAGTTAGACAAACTAATAAACCAGGATTACTCAAACTTATGTGAATGAAACAAAACACAACTGGGTATATTTTTGATCAGGTAACAATAGTATAACCAGACTTGGGGAGTAATGGAATACATGGAACGGCGTTAAGTAAAAAGATACAAAAAAATGTAATTGTATTCTGCTGCAGTTACAAGGAAAGAAGACGTACTCAGATTACAGGTACATTTAGTGAAAATGGGGATTATTTAGCAGAATTACAATTTGAAAACATTTTATGTCATTTAATTTTTTTCATTTAAAGCTGAAGATGGAGGAAAAACAGAACAAACTGTCGTACAGACATGCACGCACACTGCGACACTTCACGTCGTTGTCTGGTAGCACTACGGAACAAACTTGCACCTGGCATGGCTTCAACCGAGAAAAACGCATTTAACGGGTGGAAATTTCAACATTATTTTATTTTTCAAGAAGACAAGGGGATTTTTTTATTAATAAACTGTACTATGTGGTCAAGACTTGTGCACTTTCGTTGTAGGGCTATAAGCTACTGCCCAAATTAGCTTTTATAATGCACAAAAGTAAGTAATTTTATTGTTTTCTTGTTATTGGATATTTGGTGTTAAAGTCATCCAGTTACATTTCTTTAATATTATGGTTCTTGGATTACGTTACTGAATACGTATTTTAAGAGGGAACTAGTAACTGTACCAGAAAACATTTCTAAAGTAACCCTCCCAACCCTGAGTATAACATGGCTAAAATCTCACAATTTTGAATAATATAGGACCTTTAAAAAGAGGAAAAACTTTCTACCATATTATAACATTGTTCCCTCATCAAAAAAAAAAAAAATGCCTCAAGTGGTTTTAGATTTCATCCCGGTATGTTTGAGTAATCTAGCGATCTCTCCCAGGCCTTTTTCAAACCCTCCTTGCGGTTAGCTGTAAGATTCGCACCTGTAACTGCTTGCCTGGTTTACATCAGACCATATCACAAGTGATATATGGTCTTGGAGCCACCTAGTAAATATCTCGTAGCGGAGGTGTGGTTTACGATCGCCAACAGCCGTTTATTGGGCTTTGCGAATGTCTATCATTTGGCGTATACGTAGCCCATAGCCAATCATGTCAGTTGTCAGTTCAAACTACAGGCTTCCGTTTGTCGCGTAGTACGCATCACAGTCTTTCCGCCCCTCCCCGCTCTCTGATTGGCTCCCAAAATCAGGAGCCCTTTCTTAGCCCAGTTGCCAGTCTTTTAGATCGGAACTATCATGCAAAGCAGCCTGGGTTTTCCCAGGTTATGTAACTGCAGACCTCAGTGAGCTTTATTTGACTGGAACGGAACGCTGTCAACAGAAAGAATGCATAAAATTGCCCATGATATTGTCCACAGAAAAGTTGGATTAACAAGAACACGCACAAGAATCAAATCAAAACACATCGCCCGATCTCGGAACACGTGCTGTACATTTACATTTACATTTAGGTCAGACGGCTGTCCCCCACGCCACCTGCCGATCCCCACCTCCACCCGCAGACCCCCTCCACCCGCCGACCTCTCTGCACCTGCCGACCCGCCCCCCACCTGCTGCTGCTTTTAGAGTGTGGAGGCCGAGGAGAAGCCGAGTCCAGCCGCTGTGACCCCAGCGTGAGGCAGGAACAGCTCGCTCCAGGCAGCTCCCTCCTCCGCTCAGGTGGTACCGAACATTAGCATACGGGATGATATTTGTGCAGGAACGACGCCATCTGCCACAGTGTACACGCATTCAAATCTACTGGTCAAACTATAAAGAATGCTACAAACTTTTTCACTGTTTATGATAAAAAAGTTCTCAAGGCCCATATTACGCTATTTTCTGATCCATGTTGTTTTGTCATCACTAACATACGTCGTAACTGTAGGTGTGTTTCAAACAAGTTCAAACGAAAAACGGTATTCCACCTTGTGATGTCATGTGGTAATACAGGAAGTGCTCCATGTGTTTTTAAACTACACACACCTTCACTAGAATCATTTGGATGATTTTAGCTGTGGAATTGCCAGTCTCTACTGAACAAAAGGTAAAATTAAACTTGAAAACTACCACTTCATGACATCACAAGGTGGAACTGACCTTTGGAGATGTAGAAAGACTAATAATGAAGGGTGTGAATGAAACAAAACACAACTCGTCTGTTTTTGATGAGGTACCAACATTCTGACAGCTTAAAGCTCATGAGAGTCAATTTTGTGTAATATACACTCAACAAAAATATAAACGCAACACTTTTGTTTTTGCTCCCATTTTTCCTGAGATGGACCCAAAGATCCAAAATTCACTCCAGATACACAACACTACCATTTCTCTCAAACATTGTTCACAAATCTGTCCAAATGTGTGACAGCGAGCACCTCTGCCCCACCGAGACAATCCACCCCACCCACTCTATGCGAAGAAGATGTGCTGCACTGCATGAGGCAAATGGTGGTCACACCAGATACTGACTGGTTCTGAGTCCCCAGACCCCCAATAAAGCAAAAAAAAAAAAAAAATGCACATTTCAGGGTGGCCTTTTATTGTGGGCAGTCTGGGGTGCACCTGTGCACTGGTCATGATGTCGGATCGGCATCTTGATGTGGCGCACCTGTGAGGTGGGGTGGATTGTCTTGGCGGGGCAGAAGTGCTCGCTGTCACACATTTGGACAGATTTGTGAACAATGTTTGAGAGAAATGGTAGTGTTGTGTATCTGGAGTGAATTTTGGATCTTTGGGTCCATCTCAGGAAAAATGGGAGCAAAAACAAAAGTGTTGCGTTTATATTTTTGTTGAGTATAAGACATTCAAAGGCCGTGTACCCGATTATTTCCCATGTGTCTGTGCAAAAGAGACAATCAGGAAGTATCTGTTAGCATGCTAGTTTATGTTAAAGGTGCATTGCTCAGCTTTTCTGGTGGAGGGTCTGCTTTGTCAGGAATGCTCTAGAGTAGGACAACATATCTCCCTTGTATTTGTTCAATTACAGCTCAAAAATACCTAACAAAACATGAATTCTTACCATGTGCAGGCTCGCTTCTCCATAGATCTGACCATTAACCTGTCCCCGTTGTGGGATAATCCAGGAATAATCCAGGCAAACCTTTAACTGCAATCTGGTCTCTGAGAATTGTGAAACTTAATAATTAGGAGGCTTGGAATGTGTTTTTTTATTTTATTATTATTATTATTAATAATAATAATAATAATAATAATAATAATAGTAATAATAGTAATAATAATAATAATGTATTTATTTATTTATTAATTTATTTATTATTATTTTTATTTTGAGAAAAACTAAAAAAAACAGAAACGGAACCCACAACCTTCAGATTTATCCAACTACTTTGCTAAAATTCAACTCTAAATTTAAAAAATAAGAGAGACCGTGGCAAGTTATAAATGTCCGAATGGTAATAAGAAATCAGGATTTTGGTCCCATTGTTGTGCTTTAATTAAATTCATTTCAAGAGCTTTCAAGGTTCAGTACAGGCCATGAGAACAAGCAATCTCCAACTATTGTCTGAAAAATTATTCATCAAACTCAAGTTAGGACAAAACAACTTCAGACAGACATTTAAAAAAAAAACAACTTAACTTTATCCCATCTTTCAAACAAATAAATAAGGCTATAGTTTGTGAATAGTCAAAACCCAACCCAGAAATATTAGATGTTTTGAAGCATAATTGTATTGTTTTTAAAGCAGATTTTTCAGAGCTTTAGCCATGTTATGCTGTTTCCGTTTTTCATTTACCCTTTTGAAGTTGTATTTAAAGCGATTTGTGCATGTTTGAGTAATCTTTATTCTCCTAAATTCAAAACACCATTGTTCAGACTTGTTTCTTTTATTAAAGGGCTCATATTACGCTGTTTTCTGATCTATGTTATAGTGTTTCGTCGTCACAAACATCCCTAAACTTATTTTTTGTTTCATTAATTTATGTTTAATCAGTGATGCCGGTAACGCATTACTTAGTAACGCGTTACTGTAGTCGGACTACTTTTTTCAGTAACGAGTAGTCTAACGCAACTACTATTTCAAAACCTGAGTCAGATTAAAGTTACTTATCTAATACACCGTGCGTTACTATTTCTGCATTTCGGGGGAAAGTAGGTTACATTTATTTATTCTTATTTTTTGGCTACACGTTTCTTACGAGGTTACGTCATCTTGGCTCCGCGGCGCCAAAGTCAGATCAAAGATTCTATCTCGTCAGATGTGAACAATATGGAAGGAGAGAGGTTCGCCTTTTCCAGCTGGAAATACAGGCATTATTTTGATTTTATTTCGGATAAGGATGACAACATTAAAGGAAAAGTAACGTTTTTTACAATTTGAGCCTTATTTCGGTAATAAAACAAGTTGTTTTACTCACCCATAGCACTTTGGTGTCATTTGGAGCATTTCCGGAGATGTTTTAGATTAGCGTTAGGCTAACGCCGTTAGCCTAGCGCGACTTATAGCCATAGCTCGGGGCATTCCCCGAGCATGTAATATGCCCTGTTCGGGCTCAAAATAACACAAACTTTAGCACTTTTCAAATCATAGAAGCTCGTTACTTTTCCTTTAAGGTCCGTTGTACACTCTGTGCTGGTGAGAGTGCTGTCTACCTTCAAAAACACGTCAAATCCGAAAAAAAAAACATCTGGAGAAACAGCACAGCATAACGAAGCTAACAGAGCAAGACCCGCCTGATGCGAAAGTCACAGGTGAAGGAGGTCCCAGACCTAGCAAGCAAAGGAAGCTGGATTTCGGTGTAAAACCAGTAAGTGGGGCGGAGTTGAATAGGATGGTTGGGCATTTTGTGGTTGACGAAATGCTGCCTGTGAACACTGTTGACTCACCATCGTTTCGTGCCATTGTATCTAAGATCCCTACCAGTAACGATACTGAGCTGCCTCACAGAACATGCTTTTCTAGTTACCTGGACAAGCAATATGAAACGATGGAGACAAATCTGAAGGCTGCGCTACATGAGGTCGATTTTGTGTCGAGATCAGCCTCTGCTGAAAGTAACTAAAAATAATCTAACTTAGTTACTTTTAAAAGCAAGTAGTCAGCAACTTAACTAAGTTACTTTTTAAAGAAGTAGTCAGTAGTCAGATTACTGTTTCAAAGTAACTATGGCAACACTGCGTTTAATACACAAACCCTGCATATTTAAGCTGAGTTCTTCTCTCAAACAGACCTGGAATTGCCAATCTCTACAGAACTAAAGGTAAAAGCAGCTGTTTATTTATTTTATTTGTTTGTTTATTTCATTCATAAAGTATAAAAAGGCATCAACAGTGTCATAACAATACAAAAAAAAAAAAAATGAAAAGGAGCAGAAAGAAGAATAATCTTATGTTATCTGCCCCTCTTCCCTTTTCCAGACAATAACACCGATAGTGACTATAAAAACTGTTAACTTGAAAGCTACCACTTCATGACATCACAAGATGGAACAGAGCATTTTGAGCGTTGGAGAGTTGGACAAACTAATAAACTGGGATTACTCAAACACAACTGGGTATGTTTTTGATCAGGTAACAACAGTATAACAGGGCTAAAATCTCACAATTTTGAATAATATAGGACCCTTATAACATTGTCCCCTCATCAAAAATATGCCTGAAGTGGTTTTAGATTTCATCCAGGTATGTTTGAGTAATCTAGCGATCTCTCCCGGGCCTTTTTCAAACCCTCCTTGCGGTTAGCTGTAAGATTCTATGCAATGCTTCGCCCACAAGCCTACGTCACCCATGCTCTTACACGACAATTCTCCATAAAAATACAAAAGCATCAGACAAAATAATACACTACAACGAAACAAACCCAGTGCGATGTGCAGTAGTTTCATTAATGACAGTGAAACTTATTGCACATGTTCATATACTGTTTCCGAATATAGTTGTTAATGTAACACTCACTGCGTGCACATGGACGAGTGTAATCCGATTGCAAACGGATTAGGATCGTATCGAATTCATGTGCACAGGCTAAGGATCATAGGTATTGGTTTCCCGAATCCGATTGGAACCCCTGGCTTAGGCTGATAGTAATTCGCTTGGTGCCGCCTTGTGCACGATATCGGATCGGATTGGTGTACTGCGCATGTGTGGGAATTTTCGCCAGGGATTTCACCCAGAAGTAGCAGGAGGCACCGACGCCGTCATAAGTAGCAATTGTTGCTGGAAAAGTCAGATGAAATCATGGCTCCGAAGAAAAAATGCACAACACGTACACCAATGCTGCTCCGTCAAACTCCTCGAGCACCATCTTTGTATACCGCCACATAGTTTGTTGTGTTTTTATTGAGTAGCCATCACCCGGAAGTAGTTGGACTACAGCGCCACATAGCGTAGCGGAGCCGGCCAGGTCACTGACCATTATCCGATTAGTTTCATGTGTACTTGGATTTTAGGATAGACCACCCGCCAAGTAACGGGATCGAATTTGGATAAATCCAATCCGATCCTACCATGTGCATGCAGTGAATAAAACGTAACATTCATCCATCCATCCGTCCATTTTCTTCCGCCTTTCTGTAGTTTGGGTCGCGGGGGCAACAGTCCAGACAGGTCTGCTGCCCAGATCACACAGCGCACCAGCCCCCATGGATCCTCTTGCAGGTGGTGCTCACGGGAGGAAGGCCCCACATCGCTTGACGGAACCGGCATTGATGTATCTTCTGTCATGGGGGCTACCAGTGTACGCAGACACTGGGGCGAGGTGCGGTTAAGTGTCTTGCCCAAGGAAACAACAGCAGCATTCATCTGTGGGAGCTGGAATCGTACCGCCAACCTGTGGGTCAGTGGATCTGACCGCTGAACCAGTGATGTATGTCGAGAGTGGGATTCGAACCGCCAACCTTTGAATCAGTGGAACGTACCATGGTGATCTAAATATGTTATGCGTTAGCAGTTAATACCAACACTTTAAGTCGTTTTTTTTATCAGCACTGCAGTATTTAAAGGTGCATTGTGTAACTTTTCCGGTGGAGGGTCCATCAAATGTTTTCCTCCATTGAGATTTGGAGAGCTTTGTCTGGAATGTTTCACAGTGTGGCATTAAACCTTTCTATCTTCATGGAGACCAAACCAGACCAAGTTACAGGTCAGATCTGCGGAGAGGCGACCCCGCTCACAGTCAGAATGTGGTTTTTCTAGGTGTTTTTGAGCTGTAAAACCACTGTAACTGTAAGGTAAAGCTGTTTAATGTCATACTGTGGAACATTCCAGGCAGAGCAATGACCACAGAATATCCACAGAAACAAGATGGACCCCCAACCAAAAAGTCACATAGTACACCTTTAAATTGTCCAAAATATAGCATAATACAACATAATATAACAAAAGCACGGGCACCATAGATTGTAACGACACAGCAGACAAAATATGTCTTCTTTAAAGAAACTATTACATCGAACTCACAACCCACTCAACTCATCCTCGGTCCATAATGCTTGAATAGAAAAATATATTTACAATTCTGATTCAAATGAAAGTCTTTTATCAAAGTCATAACGAGTGCTCCTGAGATTTCACACTTTTATATACAAGAAAAATGTATTCAGAATGTATTTTCAAAACAGTTTAGATCTGACAAGTCATTAGGTTTGATTGCGGAGGAAAAATGTTGGTAGAATTTGAGTTTGTGAGTGAAAATGCACATGTTTCCTCTGGGCATGTGGAATGATTACAGGTGTTGATAGAGTCTAATTGTAGTGGTGAAATGGGACACGCCTGTTAAGTCCTTGTAATTTACTTTTTACAGCTCTATATTTTAACAGCAGTGTGATTAGTCGGTGCGCGGTCTGTTTTGATTGCCTTTGTTTGAATTAAAACATCAGATTTGATGTTTTGTAACTGCCAGAAACAATTAGTTTGAATTATAGGTTTGTTTGTGAAGATTGACTGAGCTTGGAGTTTTCAAACCCACAGTTGTTCATATATTTTATTTTAAGAAACATTTGCATATTGAGTGTTAAAGAACTCACCTTAGAGACAGGGTGAGGAGCTTGTAGTAGAGCCATTGCTCCATGTCGAGAGAAGCCAGCTGAGGGGAGGGCATCTGTTGTGGATGCCTCCTGGACGTCTCCTGGGGCAGTGTTTCAGGTATGTCCCACTGGGAGGTACTCTGTGTCTCTGGGCTGGCCTGGGAACATCTTGGGGTCCCATCGAAGGAGCTGGAGGAAGTGTATTATCGTTTAGAGCAGGGGTGCTCAACCTTTTTTTTTAACCGAGATCTACTTTTGAGGTTGATGGTGTGCCAAGATCTACCAAGAAGGGGGTCTGGTAGGATGTCGGATGACAACTCAAGAATGGAAATCAATCATCTTTTGATAAATGGCTGGAATGGACGCTAAAAACTGTGAACTATGAAAGGGTATAAGGAATATAAGGAATAGACTACAGCAGCAGCAAGTCTTGTTCTTCAAGATATAGAGGGGGGAGGGGAGGGGGGGAGGTCGCACTCATCTCGAGAACAAGACCGGTGTCGAGTACTATGACACTGCGATCTACCCACACTACCTTGGCGATCGACTGGTAGATCGCGATCGACGTGTTGGGCACCCCTGGTTTAGAGCATTTATGTGCAGAAAATGACAAATGGTCAAAATAACAAAAAAAAAAACATGTTTTCAGACCTGAAAACCCCCATGAGCTGCGGATGAGCTGCGAAAATGTTTTCGACCAAATAAACTTTGTCCAGTTGACAAATGGAATTTCTCCTTTTACCATGGATTACCATGGATTCCACCTGGATGACTGAGGGATTCTTCACACACCCCAACCAAAAAGTTACATAGTACACTTTAAATTGTCCAAAATATGAAATAATGATGCATGGAGGCCATAGATTATAATGACACAGCAGACAAAATATGTCTTCTTTAAAGAAACTATTACATCGAACTCACAACCCACTCAACTCATCCTCGGTCCATAATGCTTGAATAGAAAAATATATTTACAATTCTGATTCAAATGAGTCTTTTATCAAAGTCATAACGAGTGCTCCTGAGATTTCACACATTTATATTAGTGCTGTCAGGCGATTAAAAAAATTAATCTAATTAATTACAGGATTTGTTATTAATTAATCTAATTAATCACATTTTTAAAATATTTTTTTAATGATTTATTGTGCTCTCCCACAGTACAAAAAAGGTGTCACACGTGTGATTTATAGTGGTACAGTGAAAAGACTGCAGACTTCCCCTTTAAGTCTAAGTTTTTCACTCACACTCTTTGTCTCCACTGTAAACATGACAAGACTGCTGGCAGACCTCCATCCCCCCTCCCACATTACGTAACATTCATTGGAAAGCTCATTTACACCATTCCACTAATACATGGCGAATATTTCTGGTGCCAAAAGGTGAGCACGTACAGCAGCTTTCATGCAACGTCAATAAATAATATTGTAATGACCTGGGTTAATGGTGTCTGTGCCTTTAAGGGGTTGGCTGTTGGGCGCATGCGTGGGACAGGTGTGGGTGTTAATGTTGAGTGAGTCCGAACTTCTGTTTAATAAAGTTCATTGGAGAATAAGAGAAGCCTGGAGTCATTACAATATACAAGGCTTCAAATATACAGAGAATACAAATAATTGCCCGTGAAAATTACTCATGGCTCACATGAGCCCCGGAACCCGTGAGGAGGATTTAAACTCCCGGTGTGGATGTGTCCGGACCATCGCACCACGGGAGGAGGGAGGAGGCAGCAGCGCGGGGTGAGTAAATGATCGGGTTTAGCGTGATTTAGCGTGATGGGCAAAACTGACTAAGTCCAAACTTCTAAGTGTGTAGCCTTAGTCGCGGCAGAACACGCTGGAGAGGTTATGGGAATTGAAAATGGTTCACCGCGGAGCGCAGCAGATAGGGAAACGGGCTCATGCGTCTTCACATGCTCTCCCCTATTAGAACTGCATTCGTCTCTGTATGCCGACCAATGGTAGCACAGCATTTCTCATCGCGTCATCGCTGTCCAGGGACAAGACGGACCTGCTCCGTCACGTTTTTAAAAATAAACTCGCCGTTCAAAGGCCCCGCACGCCAAATTTAAAATGCGTGCGCATTGAATTGCTGCTCATAATTAATTGCGTTAATTTTTATAACGCATTAATTAGCAGTGTAATTAATTAATCTAATTAACGCGTTAAACTGACAGCCCTAAATATATACAAGAAAAATGTATTCAGAATCTATTTTCAAAACAGTTTAGATCTGACAAGTCATTAGGTTTGATTGCGGAGGAAAAATGTTTGTAGAATTTGAAAATATAAACAAGATCAAATACATTTTAAAACAACATAATACTAATGTTTACACTTAAGAAGAGTTCAGAAATCAGTATTTGATGCAATAACCCTTATTTTTAATCACAGCTTTCATGTGTCTTGGCATGCTCTCCACAAGTCTTTCACATTGTTCTTGGGTGACTTTATTCCACTCCTGGTGCTACTGAAGTAGCTCAGCTTTGTGTTTGTGTTGGAATTCAACAGACGCTGGAATGGAATGGCTGTAATGTAGAGATGCTGATTTCAGAAAAAAATGCAGTGGTCTCTTATTTGTTTCCAGAGCCAAACTCCTTTGGGACAAAGTAATTAGACTTATTAACAAACTGTTGAATGTTACATGGAGCACAAACCCTGGACTTTGCTTACTTGGAATCACCCCCGCAAAACTACTACTGTATAAACAAACTCTCTGGTGTAGAAGAGCTCTTCTAACAGGATGTCGGATGATAACTCAAGAATGGAAATCTACTAATCAGTCATCTTTCAATAAATGGCTGGAATGGATGCTAAAAACTGTGAACTATGAAAGGGTGACTATAGACTACAGCAGCAGCAAGACTTGTTCTTCAAGGTCCCATGGCATGAAATTTTCACTTTCTGAGGTTTTTGAACGTTAATGTGAGCTCCCCTACCCTGTTTAGCCCCCCCTCCCCCATGGCTAAAAGTTGCTAAATGTCTAAACTGAGCATTTGCGGTCCTTTTCTGCGTTAGAAAAAAACACAGCTCAAACGGGCGATTCTGAACAAGACAACTATGTGACGTCACATCGAAAAATGCAGCTCCACCCCCCGTCTGTGTCTCTACTCAGCGTCTCTGTAAATCACGCCCAGAGAGTTTGGACTGCGGAGGAGCTACGCAATGCGAAATGCGTTTTTTTTATTTGCCTGGAGGCACGTGCGAGTGTTTCTAGGCTCGGAAGTCCTTTATCTGAGCCTGTGGACATCTGAAACAGCAGTGGTTTAATTTTATTTTCTGTGGAAATGTGTTTATTTTTCAATGGAACGCTTCTCATCTCTTCCTCCGTGCAAAAACGCGGAAGTGGGGCCAGCGCACAACGCACTGCTGAAGAGGAAAGAGCGGAGAGTTTGGCCACGCCCCCACCCGCTGCTCTGGCCTATCTTTGTCCTCCTCATTTGCATTCAAGCAACAACGCCCATAATGGAGTGTTCCAGAGAGATATTTATGACTCTTTCTCATCTTATCTCTTTTTCTCATGCACCGAGTCTTGATTTTGAAGAAGGATTCATTTACAGTATTAGGGAACCATTAAGGAGCCATATAAAAGCATCAAGAAGTACCATGTCATGGGACCTTTCAAGATATGGAAACAATTCCTTGATTATATGGAAAACAACTAAGGACTATTACTAAACTAAAATACATGTGGACATTGGGGGATAAGAGGATGACTATATCTTGAGATATAAATGTTACAAGATTTTTCCCTCGTATTTATACATGTATTTACTTTTGATTCTTTATTTCCCTTATTCCCTACTTAATAATAAAAAATATATATTATTATTATTATTATTATTATTATTATTATTACTATTAACTTATGTATTTTGTATTATTATTGTTATTGTTATTATTATTATTATTATTATTATTATTATTATTAATAATAATAATAATAATAATAATAATACAATATTTATTATTAGTATTATTAGTATTATTAATTTATTTCTCTTTTCTCTAGAGACAATAATGGAGGGTAATGGGAGGGGGGTTAAAGGGAGGGGAAATGGTCACATTACCCTATTATTCATTATTTTTTCTTTTTCTGTGATATTTGCTCTATGTGCAAAAAAAAGTAATTAAAACAAAACAAAGACTGCTGCCCTCACACCCCGGCCCCGGATAAGTAGTAGAAGATGGATGGATGGGTGAGTTCTGAACCGTTATATCAATATTGGTACTGTTAGTGTTCAGAAGTCGGCAAGAAGACGGCAGTTGGAATGTTTTAATTTCACTTTGACCTTTGAAACCTTCAGGAGCATGTTCTATGTATAGTTAAAATGCAACCAATCTCTTCCACATCAGACTCAGTAAAATAACTTAGCTGGGATCTGGAATACGAACTTTTCAAATACTTTATGAATCTCCCAGTTCAGATGGGCGTGATTGACTGGTAGAAAAAAAAATGGCAGGGCACTGAAAAACAACGTGGATTTCTGCAGAATAAATGAGCGAAGCACCGAACTCTGTAAATCGAAGGTGCGATATTTCAGTCTACATGATAGGTGACCAATGAGCTCCTTTGTTTGTATAAAAAATATGAAAAAATGTTTTTTTGGGCTGAGACTTGTACTAGAGCCATGGGCCCGTAAGGAGCGTTCAGATAGTCTCAAATAGGAGAGATCACAAGATTACTCAAACATGCAGGCGCTGCAGTTTGTGATGGTGCTGGCTAAAATATGTATTTTGTTGACATGGAAGTCAACCACACCCTCAAATTTTGAACACTGGCTTCGTGAAATGTATTTATTTATATCACTTATTTGTCCCCGAAGGGAAATTTGTTCTCTGCATTTGACCGATCCTTTATTCAGGAGCAGTGGGCAGCACATGATTGCGCCCGGGGACCATCTCCATGATCTTGTGATCTTGTTGCTTAGGTTTGGTCAGAACCACAGCTGGAGAATTTTACCTATGGTGCATGTTTTGGGGGGAAACCGGAGTGCCCGGAGGAAACCCACCTAGACATGGGGAGAACATGCAAACTCCACACAGAAAGGCCCGGGCGAACTCTGAACCTTCTTGCTGTGAGGCGTGAGTGGTAGTCACTCAGCCATCGTGCCGCCAAATGGTATCTGTTATTTAGGGTACGTTTATATGATGACGGTCTGAACAGAAGATCAAAAGTGGCGTCGCTGCTTCACTTTTTATTCCGCGTTTAGATAAGCGTTTTCAGGAGGAAATCTGTGTGCATACAGTGACACAGAAGTGTGTGGAATTCGATTGGGTATGCATGCCAGGCGGCTAGGTGGTGCTGTGATACATTATCACTATGTCCACGCACATGCGTAGAATCTTCCTTCTTCTCATCTGCGCTGCAAAAAGCAAAACAAAACATGGCTACTGGTAGGGTGAAAAGTCCCTCAGTCGTCCAGGTAGAATCCATGATCAAAGGAGAGGTTCAATTTGTCAACTGGACAAAGATTGTTTGGTTGAAAACGTTTCGCCGCTCATCCGAAAGGCTTCGTCAGCTCTGGCCCTCAGCTCCTCCCTTGCAGCTAGATATAAACAGGGTCTAACCAGCATGAGGGCCAGAGCTGACGAAGCCTCTCGGATGAGCGGCGAAACGTTTTCAACCAAACAAACTTTGTCCAGTTGACAAATTGAACTTCTCCTTTGATCATGGCTACTGGTAGCAAAAAAAAAAAATTGTGTGGTCAGACGAAGAAGTTCAACTATTGCTTCAGACCACGTTAGAATCCAAAGCAACGAAGGCGCAACAAAGTGTGGAGTTTTCCACTTTGGAGGGCGGTTTCACTTTTTTGCGTTTTTAAGCCATTGTCATTTTTACACATAAGCGTTCTCGTGTAGACAGGCCCTCAAATGGTGTGTTTGAACAAGAAACAGACATGAAGCAATACGGGGTCCATATTATTGTCAGTTGCTTGCATGTCCATTTATTTTATCTTGTCCGGCAGTCTGTGTTCTGCTGTTTGTGTGTATGTTTTTTTTAGAAAGAAACAAAACTTACGATATTAAACTATATTAAAACAAAAAAGATTACTCAAACAACGGTATAACATGGCATAATGCTCCAAAATTTGCCTCTTTAAATAAATTCTAGTACAATATGGATAATGCCATACTGTGGAACATTCTACCGCTACTTTTTGTGCCTTTAACTTTTTGGCTATCTCCACGAAAACATACGAGCTCATTAAAAGTTAAAGCCGTTTACCAAAAATCCAAACCAGCTCTGATTATCTGTGGCCCATCCCCGTCCTGGCACCTGCAGGGACAAAAACACCGAGAATCATTACTGTGAAACATGGCCGTCAAAAGCTTTAATTACACAGTCTAATTAGAACATTCATAATTTTAAAAGATGGCCTACTTTTTATCATACTACTGGGTGTGCTCTGAAGTCCGCTTAATAGAATTCCGTAATTGCCTTTCTCCAATTCACTCGTTCATTCACAGTCTCATATTCAGGCCTGTTAATATAATGTACCTGAATGAGGGCTTAATATCCGCTACACCATCTAACTATCTTATGAGATTGGCCGGAATTGTATTTGCACATAATTATTCCACAAGTCAGTCATCATCTCGTGGAAAAAGAGAAAAAAAAAAATCTCCCTGGTTATATTACACTATTTTCTGATCTATGTTATACAGCTCTGGAAAAAAAAATTAGACCACTGCAAAATTATCAGTTTTTCTGATTTTACTACTTAAAGTTATGTGTTTGGGCAAAAGGAACATTTTTGTTTGAGTCTATAAACTACTGACAACATTTCCCCCAAATTCCAAATAAAAATATTATCGTTTAGAGCATTTATTTGCAGAAAATGACAAATGGTCAAAATAACAAAAAAGATCTGTTGTGTCCGGGTGGGCACGCATATCACATACAATGAGGAAGGCAGAGATAGAAGTGCTGAACATAAAAACGGTGCTTTATTGAACTACTGCATAATCACACAGCTAGGGTACAGTGGTGCCCTGGCGGTACAGAAAAAGCGCGAAAATGAGGGAGCTCTGCCTTTTTATAGCTCCCTCCTAACTCAAGGCATCATGGGAAATGAAGTTTCTTTTTTTTTAATATCCATACACAACAAGATCCATGTTTTCACACCTCAAACAATGCAAAGAAACAAGATCAAATTCATTTTAAAACAACATAATACTAATTTTTACACTTAAGAAGAGTTCAGAAATCAGTATTTGGTGCAGGTCTACATGCAAAATGCTTCCGGAACAAAAGTAGTGAAATTTTTCTTGGTTTAGGTCACTAATAAAGAAAAAGTAAGTCAGAAGTGCTGATTGGCTGTAGTTTCCAAGATATAGTATTGGGTCAAAATAGGAAATTTATGCAAAATAAGGCAAAAACGGTAGTTTATCAGAAGACAAAGTTTGTCTACAAGCAACCAGTTCTATCTGAAAGCCTGTCTGCACATTCCAGTACATTCATTTTAATATGTTTAGAGTTTTAACATCAATATATATAATATATATATATATATATATATATATATCATTATTATATCATTACATATCTTGAATACATTAGCTAACCAGCACAGATATCAATTGAAATAGAGTTCATCCTATCAATATAAATGAGATTAAGCCACGGAAGCAGAGCTTCAGCAGTTGCTCAGTTGGTAGAGCGTTTGTCTAGTGATCCAGGGGTTGGCGATTCGAATTCCGCTCTTGACAGGTTCACCGTGTGTGATCCCAACTCCAACAGATGAATGCTGCTGTTGTGTCCTTGGGCAAGACACTTAAAGGGATATGCCACCCCCAGGTCAAATTTGGGCATCTCCCCACAGTCCAGAGACTAAAATAAGTGGTGGAAAGCGTTTTCCTGCTCACCCAGCCATTGTCCGAGCCTGTCGCCACTGACCGCCGCGGTATCTGCAGCTCCTCCGCCTTAGACTGGAGTCTAACGTCGCCAGAGAAAGATTTCGGCCAAAAGGAATTAATTTGCTCGATGCGTTTCCCAATTACTTTATGTGTAGTGCGCATTCATATCGAGTGCAAATAAATGTGCAAATCAACACGGAGAGCTTGCCTTGGTCATTTTGGGTGGGAACTATTTTCCAGTGCGGAAGAATACAGTCGAATCACGCACCACGTTGTGCAACAGGGGAACTCCCTTCCCGGTGCGTAACTGGGATTCCCCTGGCAGCGTACTGCGTGATTCGACTGTATTCTTCCGCACTGGAAAATAGTTCCCACCCAAAATGACCAAGTCAAGCTCTCCGTGTTGATTTGCACATTTATTTGCACTCGATATGAATGCGCACTACACATAAAGTAATTGGGAAACGCATCGAGCAAATTAATTCCTTTTGGCCGAAATCTTTCTCTGGCGACATTAGACTCCAGTCTAAGGCGGAGGAGCTGCAGATACCGCGGCGGTCAGTGGCGACAGACTCGGACAATGGCTGGGTGAGCAGGAAAACGCTTTCCACCACTTATTTTAGTCTCTGGACTGTGGGGAGATGCCCAAATTTGCCCTGGGGGTGGCATATCCCTTTAACCCCACCTCGCCACACCACACTGGTAGAACAGTGAACACTGGAAGTACATCAAGGCCTGTTGTGACGTGGGCCGTCCTCCTGTGGACCCACCACCCACGGAAGGATTCATGGGGGCTGATGCATTGTGTTGGACTGCTGCCCCCGTGACTGAGGAAAGGGAAAAAGCAGAAGAAGATGAATGAATGAATGTAACCCTTATTTTTAATCATAGCTTTCATGCGTCTTGGCATGCTCTCCACAAGTCTTTCACATTGTTCTTGGGTGACTTTATTACACTCCTGGTGCAAGAACTGAAGTAGCTCAGCTTTGTGTTGGAATTCAACAGACGCTGGAATGGAATGGCTGTAATACAGGTAGAGATGCTGATTTCAGAAAAAAAATGCAGTGGTCTCTTATTTTTTTCCAGAGCTGTAATGTTTCCTCCTCACAAACAGACCTGGAGTTGTGTTTTGTTTCATTCACACATGTTTAGCACACAAACCTGCATATTTAGGCACATTTAGTTCTTCTCTCGAACACTCTGTTCCACCTTGTGATGTCATTTGGTAATACAGGAAGTGCTCATTGTGTATTTTAACTCGACGCACTTTCACTAGAAGCATGTGGATGATTTCAGTCATGGAATTGCCAGGCTCTTCTGAAGTAAATGTAAAGGCGACATCACAAGGTGGAACAGAGAATTTTGAGCTTTGGAGATGTAGACAGACTAATAATAAAGGATTACTCAAATGTGTGAATGAAACAAAACACAACTCCAGGTCTGTTTTTGATGAAGTAACAACATTATAACAGGACTTAAAGCTCACAAGAGTTGATTGTGCGTAATATGGGACATTTTAAATTGTTTTGAGAGGTTTTGCCAGTCAGTAGGACATGTTTTTAGTCGACCAAGAATATTTTTTGTCAGCTTCAGTCCTACAAAAGAAAGGGAACCTCACCTCAACTTATTGTGTCATTGCTCTGCTCTGTTCCACTTTGTGATGTCACGACGCAGTAGTTATCAAGTTGACAGCTACAGTTTTCCTTTTGTTCTGTAGAGAACAATTTCAGGGCTGAAAAAAATATCCAAATGATTCTAATGAAGGCAAATAGAATTCTAAAACACAATAGAGCACTTCCTGTACAGTGTATTTTCAGAACGCAGACTAAATATGCAGAGTTTGTGTGTTAAACATGTGTGACTGAAACAAAATGCAACTTTTTGAGGAGGAAACATAATAACAGATCAGAAAATTGCGTAATATAGCCCCTTTAACAGCATATAACCCAGTGGAACCCAGATTTCCGACGTTCTTAGACAACTCAACGCACCATGACGTTCTATCATTATCTTCATCTGCACATAATTACCCCACAAGTCGTCATCAGCGCTGTTTAAACAGATTAAACCCATGTCCAAAGTAGAAAACAGAACACGGGCTTCCAGCGCCGTTAAATGAATCAACACACACATGCACAAAGAAAAGGGGGAGCGAGACGGAGAAACCAGAAAGGCGGGAGGCGTTGGAAGACGGAATACAATTCTACGGTGAGTGACACTTCAATTAGCCTGCTGTCCTCAGTGGTTCTAACTGCGCGCGGGTGAACGATGCCGCGACAAGCCGGCTCATTATAACATCTTTAAAAGTCCAAAGGTTTACTCAAGGCCAGTGATTAAAGATCTGCTCCCTGACAGGTTGCCAGACCCTGTTCCAGCGTCTCCCCCAAGAAATAAAAGCAATTTCATTCTAATAACAAAGGTCCAGTGATTGTGCACATAATAGGAAGGGAGAAAAGGGCCAGGTGCAGAGTGGATGTGAGGATGTGAGGCCTGGACTGGGCTCAAATGCAACAGTGTCAGGCGGGGTTTTGTTCAAATGTGCTCTCATCATTTACTTTGCACAGGTGAGTTCATTAAAGGTCCCTACTCATTTCTTCTCAATGTATTTGTCTTGAATAGAGACTGTGTAAAGAAGTGGAATAAAGGAGTGCGACGTCACCCACGGCGTTTGGCTCCAGTCAAATAAAGCTCATGGGGCTAGCGGTTATAGTGAAGAATCCATATTAGGGAAAGGAAATTGTTAACGGAAAAAATGGTGAAATAATAACACTAGGATCATGTATAGCAGGTTCAGAGCAAAATGACGAAGCTCACATTAGCAGTTAAGAGAGGGGCAACACTTTATGGATGTAAAGTTAATTGGAAACAGTCGATGGAGCTGGAAGCGCCCTCATGTACACTTTCTTTCTTTCTAGCAGGTTAGTCATGTCCCTTTATATATACACTGAAGAAATATTGAATTAATAAATTTTAGGAGCATGCATATACTTAATCATATTCCTATATCACACAACATATAAACATTTATTTGTGTATTATTTGAATGAGCACTGAAACATAACTGTTTTCTGCATAAGGGGGGTTGTGCTTTGGAATGTGTGGAATATGATCTGTGCAGATGCTGTTGAGGTGTCAGGAAGGGAAGTCTCCAAGCTGATAGGAGGAGTGGGCGTGTCTGGTGGCAGAGCAGGAGAAAGCGAGGAGGAGCAGCCGGAAACCTGATACGACATCTGATACATGTTTTGCATATTCATTATTTGTGGGGGATATTGATCTGCATCTGAGGGAGAAGGGGCAGTCACTTTTTTGTAAGCACTGGCTAAGACGTATGTAGGGATATGCACCAGGGCAGGAATTCGGACCCAGTACGTTTTTCCTCTTGATTAGCAGTAACAGATAAACAGCTTCTACTCCTGAGATAAAGCTAACAGTGCGGATTTGCAACCCTGTTACCTGCAACCCTGTTACTGTGATTAGAGTAAATAAACCAAATAAATCATGTAATCAACATTTTACCATTGATTTGTAAACTGAGCTAATCAAGCATTTGATAGTTTATTACGTATTATTGATGAATATGTAGCAGAAAATCAGAAAAGTGAAGATTTTTCAAGAATTTTAAAGCCAAAATGTCCTCCAATTCTGGAATGACCCTTTTACCTTTAGTTCAGTAGAAATGGGCAATTGCAGGGATGAAATTATCCAAATGATTCTGGTGAAGATGTCTGGACTTTAACAACACAGTAGAGCACTTGTACCTGTATGACATCACAAGGTGTAGTGTTTTCAGTTTGATAGAAGAACTCATCCTAAATATGCACGGTTTGTGTGTTAAACATGTGAATGAAACAAAACACAACTCCAGGTACCTGATGACGCTGTAGAGGTGAAACGCCTTGTTCGCTCTAGCCTAATAAAGAATAAAGTCAAGCAAGTTTTTTTTTTAAAGGAAACAACATTATAACAGAAATGAGAAAATTGCTTATTATGGGCCCTTCAATAGTCAACATTAACACAATACTGACTAACCATTGCAGCCATATAATCAATACTGTACATTATAGATTACACAGTGAAGGACTGCATTGTTATTCAGTCCAAGTAAAGTCTTTTCAAGCATAAAAAAATGATTTATTAGCAGTTAAAAGTGTGACAGAAGCATTGAGGAAGGTGTCCACGGTACTGGGACAGAACACAATGGCATTGAGCTCATTAGCAGAACTGGAAGATCGTTAAAAATGTGATTAATTAAGGCCGAGTAAGCGGGAGGAAGTGTGTCAAAGAGGCAAGCAGTGAAAAGTTTGGACAGCTTTGACCTGGAAAGACAAAAGATTGTGCAGGTTGACTGGTGGGAAGTGGACATTTTGAAAGATCTGAAAGTTTTTGCAAAATGGAGAGAAATGTTTTTAATGTTGACCCAAAACTTAAAAGGTCCTATATTACACAAAATGGACTCTTGTGAGCTTTTTGCCATGTTATAATAATGTTACCCCCACAAAAACATACCATGAGTTGTATTTATGTATGTTTTATTAATCTTTTCTTATATGTCTCCATCTCCAAAGCTCGAAATGCTCTGTTCCACCTTGTGATGTCATGAAGCGGTCGTTTTCAAGTTAGCAGTTGCGTTTTACCTTGAGTTCAGTAGAAATTGGCAGAGCTCAAATGATCCACATGATTCTAGGGAAGATGTATGGAGTTTAAAAACACAGTGGAGCACTTCTTGTATTACTGCATGACATCACAAGGAAGACCTGTTTGAGAGAAGAATTAGGAAGAAAAAACACCGTGCTTGTGTGTTAAACGCTTGAATAAAACAAAACACAATACGGATATGTTTGTGAGTTAACAGCCACATTTTAGTTGTTTAGCTTTTGGTCAGTAGATATTGGAAATTCTAGGGCTGAAATGATCCAAATGATTCCAGTTTCGACGTATGAGTTTAAAAACACAGTGGAGCACTTCCTGTATTACCACATGACATCACAAGGTGGAACAGAGTGAAGAACTTAAGGAAAAGTAACGTTATTTTACAATCTGAGCCTTCTTTCGGTAATAAAACAAGTCGTTTGACTCACCCATATCACGTTCGTGTCATTTGGAGCTGTTTGAAGAAAGTTATGTTGTAGCGTATCCGTTAGCATCCGTTAGCATTTGTATTCGGGGCATTACTTTGCGGTCTCCAAATAACACAAACTTTAGCACTTTTCAAATCATAGAAGCCCGATGTCTTAATGTAAGAATTAGTTTGAAGCAAAAGTGGCCTGTAATCCGAGATTTATCCATAGTTTTCAGCTTTGCGTTTCATGTTTGGGTCCCGGG
Organism: Paratrypauchen microcephalus; assembly: GCA_036785185.1. Classification (NCBI taxonomy): domain Eukaryota; kingdom Metazoa; phylum Chordata; class Actinopteri; order Gobiiformes; family Gobiidae; genus Paratrypauchen; species Paratrypauchen microcephalus. The sequence goes on from JAVJIX010000003.1 coordinate 689,387, forward strand.
AGCAGTCCGCGCATGCGCACTGGCGTCCTCATCTACTCGAAACTATGGCTAAATCTCGGATTACAGGCCACTTTTGCTTCAAACGAAATATTTCATTAAGACATCGGGCTTCTATGATTTGAAAAGTGCTAAAGTTTGTGTTATTTGGACACCGCAAAGTAATGCCCCGAGCATATGATACAGCACCAGGTTAACGGATATGGGATCATTACTAGAACAGAACGGCTCAACATAAGTTCTGCGATACTGCTCCAATTGACAGAAAAATGCTATGGGTGAGTAAAACTACTTGTTTTATTGCCGAAAGAAGGCTCAGATTGTAAAAAAAAAACGTTAATTTGCCTTTAGCCTAAATATGCAGGGGTTTGTGTATTAAACATGCGTGAATGAAACAAATTACAACTCCAGGTATTTTCACGGTTCTTAATGAGGAAACATTGGAAAATACAGCTCTGGAAAAAAATCGGAGACCACTGCATTTTTTTTCTGAAATCAGCATCTCTACATGTATTACAGCCATTCCATTCTAGCGTCTGTTGAATTCCAACACAAACACAAAGCTGAGCTACTTCAGTTCTTGCACCAGGAGTGGAATAAAGGCTACGTTCAGACTGCAGCCTGAAATGAACCAAATCAGATTTTTTTGGCCCCTATGTGACCTGTATCTGATCTTTTAATGATAGTCTGAACGGCATAGGCTACGTTCACACTGCAGGGCTTAATGCTCAATTCCGATTTTTTTGTGAAATCCGATTTTTTTGCGAGGCCGTTCACATTTCCAGTTCAATGCGAATTGTATGTGATCTCCAGTGTGAACGCTAAACTCCCCAAAAGTGTCCCGCATGCGCCTTGGAGGACACGATGACGTCACACGCAGTGAACGCGCTCAATGTTTACGGAAGTAGCCTAAAGTTGCTTTCGTACCGGAGCCAAAACATGTACAGCTTATTTGTTTTAAGGAGGAGACGGAGAAGGACGAGGTTTTTGGCCACAGCGTTTTGCGGGCAGTGGCAGCAACGTGTGCAGAAAGGAACATGTGGGTGCGGAGTCACAGGCAGGAGGGGTGGGATTACTACGTGCTTCGCCGCTTCACTAATACGAGTTTATATACTATTTTCGCATGACGAGAAGAACGTTTGTGCACATTTGTGAACGCCTACTTGTACCACTCTCATTGGAGGAAACACACTCAGGTCGGATGAATGCGACCTGGCCGTTCAGACTGCAGTCGCATGTCAAGAGATCAGATATGTATCGGATTTAGGACCACATATCCAAGTGGCCTGGATCGCATTTGAAAAAATCGGATCTGTGTCGTTCACACTGTCATTAGAAGATCAGATACGGGTCGCATAGAGGCAAAAAAATTGGATTTGGGTCGTTTCAGGCTGCAGTGTGAACGTAGCCATAGATCCGATTTTTTCAAATGCGACCCAGGCCACTTAGATATGTGGTCCTAAAACCGAGCATGCCAAGACGCATGAAAGCTGTGATTAAAAATAAGGGTTATTGCACCAAATATTGATTCCTGAACTCTTCTTAAGTGTAAACATTAGTATTATGTTGTTTTAAAATGAATTTGATCTTGTTTCTTTGCATTGTTTGAGGTCTGAAAATCATGTATCTTTTTTGTTATTTTGACCATTTGTTATTTTCAACAAATAAATGCTCTAAACGATAATATTTTTATTTGGAATTTGGGGGAAATGTTGTCAGTAGTTTATAGACTTAAACAAAAATGTTCCTTTTGCCCAAGCACATGCCTATAAGTAGTAAAAATCAGAAAAACTGATCATTTTGCAGTGGTCTCTTATTTTTTTCCAGAGCTGTAGATCAGAAAACATTGTTATATGGGCCCTTTAACTCTCCACAAATCTCGATTCCATGGTATTCTTCTATCTAGTACATTTAGTATTCTGCACAGTTCATCCACTATCATTGATGTCCTGGCCTTTACCTGGCGTACAGTCACAGAGCGGCCGCTGATATCAATAACATCCTCAGCAGACAGCCCAGTGAGTCCTTTCGCGGCTTTTACCCCACTACACAGAGCTTTTCAGACAGGCTGACAGTTCACATTCGTACCTCCAGCCTCCCCGGTGAGCTGAAGCCATTCGGAGACACGCGCCAAAACAAGTCAATGATGGCCAATTCGGAGCTTATCTTTGAGGTGCACTTTGAGACGAGCTACAGTGTTTACTGCGAGGCGGGAGAAGGAGAATGAGACCCAGACAGTTTATAGGGCAGCACGGATCAACTCACAACAGTGTTAAACGTGCCCAGTGAAAGGAAAATGTCCATACAATCTGGTTAACCCTAGAACATTTTCGCTATAAAAAGTAACACCATCATTATTAACCGATATAATATACCCAACAAGAAGCACTTTTGTCATGAAAAATAGATCAAAATATGACAACACATGATAAATTTGAGTGGTTTTCTTTTATTTTCAACTGTGGAATGTGGAAAACAAAAACATAGGAAGACCCTAAAAACAAGCTCCAAAAGTACTGAAAAATAAGAAATTTGAGAACAAAAAATTCCTAAAGAAAAAAATAATGATACTGGAAATTTGTGAGACTTGGTGGAGCACAGGAGAGAGGAACAAAAAAATTATATTTTAGTCAACTGGTCTTTTTTACCCACTTAAAAAATACTGTTTTCACCATTAAGAATTCCCTTTGAAATCACCACTTTGTGATATTTATTCATAACCACTGCACTAAATAAGGATAGATACACATTCCAGGACCACTCTTACTTAAATATTCCTTACATCCTCTTACATTAAATTCATTACAGGAAATCAGCCGAAAGCCTGTAGGAAAAAGTGGTCTTTGGAGTAGGGAAACATCTACACCTTCAAAGATGTCAAAAACAATGGTGAAGCTCCCCAGGGACCCATGACACTCAGAAAAATGCAACATATTGAAAATCATGTAAATACTTTTGCTCAGGTGAAAATCACCCGGCGATAGTGCTCTAGGGTTAATCTATGCTTTTAGGTAAGATATTTATAACATTTTTAGATAATGAGTATGAGTATGTGACGTTTTAGTCATGGTGTTTATTGTCTTGTTTATCAGATGTTTTATGTTCACTGTGGGCCTAGGGGGCACTGTAATTTCAAATCCTGTGTGTGCAACCTGTACATATGGTTTTTGAGAATAAAGCTGACTTTGAACTTTATTTTCTTCTGCGTTTTAGTATATTAAAGGTCCTATACTACACAAAATTGATTCTTGAGAGCTTTAAACCATGTCAGAATGCTGCTGCCTCATCAGAAATATGCCTGTAGTTGTGATTTTCATTCACACATGTTTGAGTAATCCTTAATTATTAGGGCCTGTTTACATGAGAACACTTACAGGTAAAAACTACAAAATATTTTATCAGAAGTGCCTTTCGTTTAGACGGTGGCGGCGTTTTGGGGGCTCAAAAATGCAAAAAAACTGAAACCGCCCTCCAAAGAGGAAAACTTGAATACGCATCGCCGTAGCTTTTTCGTCTACACTGCCCAAGACGCAAAACTCTGGTCAAATCTGCTGATGTCGTGTACGTGTTTACATCACATCGGTTCATAGTATATCAGTGTACTTTGTTTGGCAGGACTCCCAGTCCACACCTTGTTGCGCCTTCGTTGCTTTGTAGTCTAACGTGGTCTGAAGCAACAGTTGAACTTCTTCGTCTGACCACATACATTTTTGTTTTGCTTTTCACGATGCAGATGAGAAGAAGGAAGATTCTAGGCATGCACGCGGACATAGTGATAATGTATCACAGCACCACCTAGCCGCCTGGCACGCATACCCAATCCAATTCCACACACTTTTGCGTCACTGTATGCACGCAGATTTCCTCCCAAAAATGCTTGTCTAAAAAGTAAATAGATAATGGAATAAAAAGTAAAGACGTGACGCCACTTTTGTGTCTTCTGTTCAGACCGTCATCATATAAACGTAGCCGGTCGACATCTCTAACGCTCAAAATGCCGTATTCCACCTTGTGATGTCATGGAGCTGTAATTTTCAAGTTAACAGTTAACTTTTACCTTTCTTTGTGGAACAATCCAGACAGAGTAATGACATATCCATAGAAACAAAGAAAACATGGACTCTATAAGACTTTAAAAATCCCATTTGTATTCAAAGGCGAGAATGAACAATGAGTCTTTATAGATTTTATGTACAATGAAATATGAATGTGATTAGATGAGATTTCAGAACTCTGCACTCACTAACCCACTGCATCAAAAATTAATTAGCCGAACACAAACGTGAACCTCAAAATACTATGGATAGTATAATAGAATGTGCTTTAACTCTTAAAGGGATATGCCACCCCCAGGTCAAACTTGGGCATCTCCCCACAGTCCAGAGACTAAAATAAGTGGTGGAAAGCGTTTTTCTGGTGACGCAGCCATTGTCCGAGTCTGTCGCCACTGACCGCCGCGGTATCTGCAGCTACTCCGCGTTAGACTGGAGTCTAACGTCGCCAGAGAAAGATTTCAGCCCAGTTACGAATCCCAGTTACGCACCAGGAAGGGAGTTCCCCTGTTACGTAGCGTGGTGTCGTCTTCGTCTGTCTTTTTCCGCACTGAAAAATAGTTCCCACCCAAAATGACCAAGGCAAGCTCTCTGTGTTGATTTGCACATTTATTTGCACTCGATATGAATGCGCACTACACAGAAAGTAATTGGGAAACGCATCGAGCAACTTAATTCCTTTTGGCCGAAATCTTTCTCTGGCGACGTTAGACTCCAGTCTAACGCGGAGTAGCTGCAGATACCGCGGCGGTCAGTGCTGACAGACCTGGACAATGGCTGGGTCACCAGAAAAACTTTCCACCAATTATTTTAGTCTCTGGACTGTGGGGAGATGCCCAAGTTTGACCTGGGGGTGGCATATCCCTTTAAGGAATTTTCTTTAAAAGGCCCATATGACACTATTTTCTGATGTTATAATGTTGTTTCCTCATCAAAAACATACCTGGAGTTGTGTTTTGTTTCATTCACACATTCACAAAAACCCTTATTTAGGCTTTCTTTCAAACAGAAAACATTGCTCCACCTTGCGATGTGATGTGGTTATACAGGAACTGCTCTGCTGCATTTTTAAACTCCACACAAACACAAAGCTGAGCTACTTCAGTTCTTGCACCAGGAGTGGAATAAAGTCACCCAAGAACAATGTGAAAGACTTGTGGAGAGCATGCCAAGACGCATGAAAGCTGTGATTAAAAATAAGGGTTATTGCACAAAATATTGATTTCTGAACTCTTCTTAAAGGAATAGTGCGTTGTTGTTGTTTTTTTTATGTGAATCTGTATGCCCTCCCCTTCAACAGTGTCGTCCATTAACACTGGCTTACCGATGACAGTGTCGTCTGGGCCCAGTTCTGCTCTGGTTCTGTAGCTCGGTAAGTTCGCGGGGACATTTAATAAAGCTTGTTTTTCTTCTCAAAACAACATTTGTCCAAAAAGTGATATATTTGCATCACAAACAGTTGTCCGCGAAAAATTCAGCAGCTTAATTTGCATGGTGCTATTTTATCTCAAGTCGTATCACTGCGCGCTTATTGCTTATTATTAGCCTGTTCACTTGTAAACATCCGCTTACAAGGAACCCGAGCAGAACTGGGCCCAGACGACGCTGTCATGGGTAAGTCAGTGTTAATGGACGACACTGTTGAAGGGGAAGCCATACAGCAGCGTTCCCCAAACTGTTCCACAAAGGGCCGGTGTGGCTGCAGGTTTTCTTTCCAACCAAGCAGCAGCACACCAGATTTGACATTTAATCAACTGATCTCAGTCTTCAGACAATTGAAGGTGTGGCCTTGGTCAGTTTGGGGAACCCTGCCATACAGATTCACATTTAAAAAAACGCACTATCCCTTGAAGTGTAAACATTAGTATTATGTTGTTTTAAAATTAATTTGTTTCTTTGCATTGTTTGAGGTCTGAAAACATGTATCATTTTTGTTATTTTGACCATTTGCAAATAAATGCTCTAAACGATAATATTTTTATTTTGAATTTGGGGAAATGTTGTCAGTAGTTTATAGACTCAAACAAAAATGTTCCTTTTACCCAAACACATACCTATAAGTAGTAAAATCAGAAAAACTGATCATTTTGAAGTGGTCTCTTTATTTTTTTTTCCAGAGCTGTATATAATATTTCTGGTGGGGTGTCTGTACTTGCTATTCTTTGTGGAGATGATACAACTTTAAAGAGTATATTACAGTTCTTTGGTGTATTCATTTTTGACACATTAGATCAGCAGGTTAACTTCACATCAGCTGCAAAGTATCAACAGCACACCTTTCATCCAAGTAGATCTGTGCACAATACAAACAATACAATGCAATGTGCTGAATTCTAAAAACAGAGTGTGTGCATATGTTTTTTTAGACAGCATATGTCCGCAGAATGTCAAGGTCAAAGTTGAAACGTCAGTCTGTTGTCCATGGCAGTACCCCACTGAGATAACGCATGCTCCTCCAGACTATACATATGCAATACTGTAGTTTGATCACAAAATCTGCAACTTTATACTTTACCTTAGAGGAATACTATTGTTTAATTTAATTTTGCACTGTTGCACATTTACTACTGACATTATTACTGTTGCACATTTATTTTTTTATCTTTATTTTGCAATGCACATTCTATTGCACATTTTGATGCACACTGCACATTTTTTTGGGACTGGATCTGTAAATAGGTATTTATTCTTTGTCCTTAGAGAGTTTTTGTTCGGAATCGGACGTTACCTCCCGATCAGTATTGGATATATACATAATACATATACATATTCTTATTATTTTTTTAACGTACCCTAGATGATGAGATCTATTGTTATGCGGTGGCACAGAGTGAGACTTCACACAGAAACATCAACGCGTGCGGCATGACACGCTATTGGTTAAATATACGGAAGCAGCTCGAAGCGCAAAGCTCGAGTACAGAGAGGAGACGAGAAGAGAACACTACAAGAACGCTATAATGTTTGGCGAGTACGTCTGCGGTCTGGAAATACTATAAAGTTGATGACAACAACATTGCCATAGCAAACTGTGGGATATGTAAACTTAGGATAGCAAGGGCTGGAAAGGAAAGAGCTACATTTAACACAACAAACTGATACGGCACCAGCCAAAGACGAGTCAGCTCACGCTGCAGGAGAGTTTGAAAAGGAGCGAAAAAATGTCCCTTGACAGCGCGAAGGCCCAGGAGACCACAGCCAGGATACAGGAGCACAAATGATCGCAATGAGTGACCTACCATTCGACTTTGTAGAGAACCCTGGATTTCTTATGCTTATGGAGCATGGAGCATGTTTTCACTCATTCATTAACATACAAACCCTTCATATTTAGTTTATTCCTCAAATGGAAAATGCTCTGTGCCACCTTGTGATGTCATATGCTTATACAGGAAGTGGCAAATGGAGATATTTTGTGTCCTTTTCCAGCTTTCTTACCAGTCCAACGATGGTCGGCTCGTAGCTCTTCCTAAGATGTGTGTAGAATCTCTCAGTCGTCCAGGTAGAATCCATGGCAAAAGGAGATCATCCATGAGCCTCGTTTTGCCATGAATTCTATATGGACGACTGAGGGATTCTTATACAGGAAGTGTTCCACCGTGTTCCATACAACTTCATTAGAATCATTGGATCATTTCAGTCTTGGAATTGCCAATCTCTATTAAACTAAAAGTAAAATGTAGCTGTTAACTTGAAAACTACGGATTCATGACATCACAAGGTGGAACAGAGCGTTTTGAGCTTTTGGAGATGTAGACATTAAGCATTACTCAAACATGTGAATGAAACGAAACACAACCCCAGATGTTTGAGAAGGTAACAACATTACAACATGACTTAAAGCTCACGAGAGTCAATGTTGTGTAATATAGGACCTTTAAAATATAGAAAAAAACAGTTATATGACTCTCTGCTATATATTTAATTATACAGCTCTGAAAAAGAAAAGAAAAAGAGAGCACTGCAAAATTATCATTTTTTCTGATTTTACTACTTATAGGTATGTGTTTGGGCAAAAGGAACATTTTTGTTTAAGTCTATAAACTAGTAACATTTCCCCCAAAATTCCAAATAAAATACAATATTATCGTTTAGAGCATTTACTTGCAGAAAATGACAAATGGTCAAAATAACAAAAAAGATACATGTTTTCAGACCTCAAACAATGCAAAAAAACAAGATCAAATTCATTTTAAAACAATATAATACTAATGTTTTCTCTTAAGAAGAGTCGATAAATCAATATTTGGTGCAATAACCCTTATTTTTAGTCACAGCTTTCATGCGTCTTGGCATGCTCTCCACAAGTCTTTCACATTGTTCTTGGGTGACTTTATTCCACTCCTGGTGCAAGAACTGAAGTAGCTCAGCTTTGTGTCTGTGTTGGAATTAAACACCATGACTAAAACATCACATATACCCATTAGCCACCCTTTGCGTTTTCAAAAATCATGTCTCAACAGTTATTTAACATTTCTTTACTGAGGAAAAGCTTGCTTCATATATCTGATGTCTCTTGTATGTATATAAAACGCAGAAAGTAATACGATTTTTTATTTTGTTTTTTTTACATTTTTTACATTTTTTACATTCAAACAGAATATTGAGGGGTCTGGCTGGTCAGGAAATCACTTTGAAATGACGTATGCCCTTTGAAAACAACACTTCCTAAGCAGCTGTTTCCACGTTATTATATTTCATAACACAGCATTATTTGAAACGAAGCCAGCCGTACAGTCAGTCATTACCTCAGCCGTCACGAAGTACGATGTGAAAAAAAAAAATTAAGTGAAAAGATGGAACCGCCAGAGAAAATGTTTGGGTGCCCGGTAAAGGATGTCATTGCTTCTATTTGCGCACAAAGGCCAGCGATATTAAAGAGGAAGTCAAGTGGAACACTGGCCACTACCTCGCACAGTTCTGAAGGATGAGCTTAAAGGCCCGATATTGAAAAAGAAATGGACTCTTGTGAGCTTTAAGACATGTTATAACGCTGTAAACTCATCAAAAACATACTTGGAGATGTGTTGTTTTTTTCAGTCCTGGAATACTGTTCTGCCCTCACTGTTAAGACGGATACAGCTATGCAGATAGATAAACAGCTGCACATGTAACTGCTCGAATGTTTACATTTCCTGTTTGCACTCCGTTTTACTACTGACAGTTGCACATAAAACTAATGTTGCACATTATCTGTAAATATGTACATAGCACCTAGCCTATACTTTTTTATTGTTTCTATATGATTTTTTTATATATACTCAACAAAAATATAAACGCAACACTTTTGTTTTTGCTCCCATTTTTCCTGAGATGGACCCAAAGATCCAAAATTCACTCCAGATACACAACACTACCATTTCTCTCAAACATTGTTCACAAATCTGTCCAAATGTGTGACAGTGAGCACCTCTGCCCCACCGAGACAATCCACCCCACCTCACAGGTGCGCCACATCAAGATGCCGATCCGACATCATGACCAGTGCACAGGTGTGCCCCAGACTGCCCACAATAAAAGGCCACCCCGAAATGTGATTTTTTTTTTTGCTTTATTGGGGGTCTGGCGACTCAGAACCAGTCAGTATCTGGTGTGACCACCATTTGCCTCATGCAGTGCAACACATCTTCTTTGCATAGAGTTTATCAGATTGTCAATTGTGGCCTGTGGAATGTTGGTCCACTCCTCTTCAAAGGCTGTTATGGACGAAGAACACAGGTGCATTTTATTGATGGCATTTTGAATGCACAGAGATACCGTGATGAGATTCTGAGGCCCATTGTTGTGCCATACATCCATGAACATCACCTCATGTTTCAGCAAGATAATGCACGGCCCCATGTTGCAAGGATCTGTACACAATTCTTGGAAGCTGAAAATGTCCCAGTTCTTGCATGGCCAGCATACTCACCGGACATGTCACCCATTGAGCATGTTTGGGATGTGCTTGACCGGCGTATACGACAGCGTGTACCAGCTCCCACTAATATCCAGCAACTTCGCACAGCCATTGAAGAGGAGTGGACCAACATTCCACAGGCCACAATTGACAATCTGATAAACTCTATGCGAAGAAGATTTGTTGCACTGCATGAGGCAAATGGTGGTCACACCAGATACTGACTGGTTCTGAGTCGCCAGACCCCCAATAAAGCAAAAAAATAAATAAATGCACATTTCGGGGTGGCCTTTTATTGTGGGCAGTCTGGGGTGCACCTGTGCACTGGTCATGATGTCGGATCGGCATCTTGATGTGGCGCACCTGTGAGGTGGGGTGGATTGTCTCGGCGGGGCAGAGGTGCTCACTGTCACACATTTGGACAGATTTGTGAACAATGTTTGAGAGAAATGGTAGTGTTGTGTATCTGGAGTGAATTTTGGATCTTTGGGTCCATCTCAGGAAAAATGGGAGCAAAAACAAAAGTGTTGCGTTTATATTTTTGTTGAGTATATATATATATATATATGCTTCTCTTCATCTTACTTATCTATTTTAATTTTTTTGCATCCAGTGTGGGCAGCAAAGTAAGAATTTCATTGTACAGGGAAACGTGTTTCTTTACTGTGCATATGACAATAAACGCTTTGAATCTTGAATCTCTTGACTCTTAAACCCCTCGACAACTGGCAGGTGTATTGTCCTCTTTAGTGACGTTGCCTTCAATTATTGACAGAGTGAAACAACAGAAAAGAAATAAACAGTATTTAGACAGTGTAGTAATCCAAATACGCACATATGGCATCTTAAATCCAGCAAACACTTGCCAGAACTCAATCTAGCAAAGGGTGTTCATTTTAAGTACACATATGCACAAATTACACTGGTCTAGAAGCAAAATGCTTCCGGAACAAAAGTAGTCAAATTTTTCTTGGTTTAGGTCACTAATAAAGAAAAAGTAAGTCAGAATTGCTGATTGGCTATAGTTTCCAAGATATAATATTGGGTCAAAATAGGAAATTTATGCAAAATAACGCAAAAACGGTAGTATCAGAAGGTACAGTATGTCTACAAGCAACCAGTTCTATCTGAAAGCCTGTCTGCATATTCCAGTACATTCATTTTAATATGTCTAGAGTTTTATCATCAAATATTTTTGGATTTCACATAAGAGAGATGCCTCGAAATTGTGTGCACCTGATGTCTTAAGATATTTCTTGTTTATTTCAAGTTTTTTGCAAGTTTATGTGCAAGTTTTTTTTTTCAAAATATAAATATTATTTTTAAGCAAAAATGCCTAAATCTATTGTATGAACAGATGCGGTTTTGATGTAAAACAATATCATTAAATATCTTTAATACATTAGCTAACCAGCACAGTTATCAATTGATTTTCAGTTCATCTTATCAATATAAATGAGATTTAGCCACTTTTATCTCAGAAGCAGATCAAGTCCAAAAATGTGTAGACCAGTGTTATCGACAGAGTGAAACTACAACAGAAAAGAAATACAGTATTTAGACGGTGTAGTACAGTGAACCCTCGTTTATCGCGGGGGTTAGGTTCCAGAAATAGCCCGCAATAAGAGAAATCCGCGAAGTAGGACAATTTTATATTTTACAATTATTCTACATGTTTTAAGGCTGTAAACGCCTCAGCACACACATTATACACTTTTCTCAGACTGGAATTAACCTTTTCTCACATTTGTCTCTAGTTTAAACACTCAAACTTTCATAGATTTTCCAAAAAATGTATTAATAGTGGCGCGTGGGGGGAGACACGGCTCCAGAAGCCCCGCCAGACGCGTGAGGAGCACTGCCACATCCCGGGACGCGATGCGCACCAACCCCTTGGAGAAGTGCGTCACACGTGCTGCTCTGTCACAGATTTAACCACGATAAACCCCTCATCGTGGATAAGGGATGAGGGATGAGGGATTATCTACATGGAGGTTAAAATCACCGAGTATCAAAACTCTCTCAAGTTTAATAATAGAAGACAACAAGTCTGCGAAATCATCCAAGAAAGAACGTGCAGGACCAGGCGGCCGATAGATTAAGATACAATAAAATGAAGTAATGTTCCCAACCTTAGTCATCTGCATCTCAAAGGAGTTGAACTCGAGCGGATTCATTTGTCGTGTCCAGAAGCCATCCCGGTAAACGAGCGCGCCGCCGCCGCCTCGCCGTGCGGCCCGCGGGGTTCCAGTCACGGAGCAGTCCGGGGGGCACAATTCATTAAGGTGGACAAATTCCTGTTCGCGTTGCCATGTCTCAGTCAGGAACATAAAATCCACGTGTTCGATGACAAACAAGTCGCTCAGTATAAAGGATTTATTCATATGGAGCGTGCGTTAAGCAGGGCCATCCGGAGGGGCTGCGCGCGTTTGAACACTGACGTGCACTGATCGACTGGACAGGGCACAGGACCCTCTCACGCCGCAGAGAAGTACGGGCAACTCGAGTGGGAAAGAGCCGGTCACAGCTCCGTAGCGGTGGTGGCTCCGCAGATTCGCCGTCCGACGCCCAGATAGGAACCGGTATCAGACACCGTTCGCTCCCCGCAGATCCAGTCCCGCTTGCTCGCTGTTTTCTCCGCCTGGTTTGGGCACCTGCCCTGGATCCCCACTTCCTTTTTCTTTTGACCCGGGGCTTAGTTAGCAGCAGGTACTCCGGCGATGACGTGGAGCATTCCAGTTTTGGAGGGAAAAACTGTGTACCTGGCCAGGTAACAGAAAAACTTTCCATATGTGCCTTGATGTGGAATAACGTATGTCTGTCATATTGAATAACAGCCGCGACATAGCCATTTGTTGACAGGGCTGACCATGCAAAATATAGCACAAGGAAAATCACAAAAATACGAGAAATAGTAGAGGTAGCAGAAGTACAGCCGACCATAGGCGCCATCTTGCTCCTGTGATTCCTCTCAGCCCGAGCCACAAAACGAACAAGCACAAACAAACGCAAAAGCCGCACGGAGTGATTTAATCCTGGTTCAGACCTGGTTTAGTTCTGGTCTAGACCCGATTTAGTCCAAGTTTAGTCCTGGTCTAGTCTCTTAGCCAATCAGGCCGCAGAACACATTGTTACACTATAAAAAAAATGTTACACTATAAAAAAAAAGAAAAAAAAATTGAAAAAAAATTGAAAAAAAATCCGCGAAACAGCGAGGCCGCGAAGAGTGAACCGCGATAGAGCGAGGGTTCACTGTAATCCAAATACACACATATGGCATCTTAAATCCAGCAAACATTTACCAGAACTCAATCTAACAAAGGGTATTCATTTTAAATACACATATGCGCAAATAATGCAAAATATAGTCTAAGACTCTCATTTAACATAAAATACTTACAAGCAATGCTTTCTGTAAAACAACAAAGAAGGACGGATGTAAATTACATCGGGTAACTTGCTGAGTCTGCCATTTTACAAAGGCCGTTTCCCAATTCAGCGACGGCACACTTGTGAGCGTCCTTGGAACGGGATGTGCGTCATATCCGGCGCGAGAAGTGCCGTTCCATTCGTTTTTTTCCCCCTGCACCGTCGAGATGAGCTCTGAACGGCGCCGTCGTTTCCATGGAAATCGGGGCGTGGACCAAGCGTGCAAACATGCACGCTTCGCACACTTAAAAGCCCCAGCATGCACACCGCGGGACTACAAAGACCGACTCGCCAGCGACATCCACATGTGAGAGTTGCGACGTCACTATAAAATATACGTACTGGTTCACCTCACCTACAACTATGCTACATGAAACTCTTCATAAACTACGCTAGCTACGCTAACGGCATAGTTCACGGCACCTGTATTACCGTTCACATGCTTTCCCCCTTACACTTCTATATTTCCTTTGCTGTTGTAATGCTGGATATTCTACAGTGTCGCCATGTCCAGCGTTTACTCTAAGCTGCGCACTGTTCGCACATTCTCAGCACACAAGAAAACTTGTGCAGCGCACTGTAAATCAGGGATGAAAGAGCTTTTTAGCGGATCTCCGCTTTTTATTCAGCCGCGGGGTCATTTTTTTTATATCTGCAAAGTGCGAGCCGCGCGGGGGGGGGGGTGCATTTCGGATGTGGAGTTATTGTGTGTTTGCTCAGAAACATTAAAAATTAGGGGGAACATTGGCCATGTCCCAATTCCAAGTATTACTAGTCGCAATAGAATAATATTTTTGTCTTTAGGGAACAAGGAGCAGACCACCCGGCTCATTGAGCTGAGGCGGGACCTGTTCAATTTCGCAGACGCCCATGTGAGAAACGTAGTGCACTAAGGACAGAGCGAGTGTGCGCCGTCTCGACAACAGACCGAGTGCACACTCACAAGCGTGCCGTCGGTGAATTGGGAAACGGCCAAAGTGTGCTGCACTTTTTAACTCTACAGCAATTAATAGTGAACATTAGCATTTAACAAACACAGTGCCTCCTGCTGGTGGAGGGAAAAACTACGCCAGCACAATTACTAGTTTGTCGAATACTACTCTGTCTACATCTCCAAAGCTCAAAATGCCCTGTTCCACCTTGTGATGTCATGAAGCAGTAGTTTTCAAGTTAGCTCCCTTTTACAGAAGAAGAAGAAGAAGAAGTGAACTTTATTGATCTCACACTGGAGAAATTCTTCTCTGCATTTTAACCCATCCTATATATATATACATATATTAGGAGCAGTGGGCAGCACACACATTAGGGCGCCCGGGGACCATCTCCATGATCTTCTTGCTTCGGCTTGGTCAGGACCTAAGCTGGAGTACCTATGGTGCATGTTTTGGGTTGGTGGGGGAAACCTATACCCTATAACCTATACCTATAGTTCAATAGAGGTTGGCTAACCTGGGAAATCCCAGGCTGCTTTGCACGATCATTCCGATCTGAAAGACAGCCTGGCAACTAGGCTAAGCGAGGGCTTCTGATTTTGGGAGCCAATCAGAGAGCGGGGAGGGGTGGAAAGATGGTGACGCATACTACGCGACAAACGGAAGCTTGTAGTTTGAACTGACAACTGACATGATTGGCTATGGGCTACGTATACACCAAATGACAGACATTCGTAATGCCCAATAAACGGCTGTTGGCGATCGTAAAGCACACCTTCGCTATGAGATATTCAGTAGGTGGCTCCCAGACCATATATCACTTGTGATATGGTCTGGTGTAAACCAGGCAAGAGATCGGCAAGTCCAGGGCTGAAATTATCCAAATGATTTTAGTGAAGCCGTATGGAGTTTGAAACACAGTGGAGAACGTCCTGTATTACCACATGACATCACAAGGTGGGAGGTTCCTGACCTATGTTAATTGTTTCCTCATCAAAAACATACCTTAAGTTGTTGCAATACAGGAAGTGCTCCACTGTGTTTTTAAAGTCCATACACCTTCACTAGTATCCATCAATTTTTTCCCCAGTTTTCTGTATTTTGGGTCATGGGGGCAACAGTCTAAACAGAACTGCCGCCCAGAACACAATGCACCAGCCCCCATGGATCCTCCTGCGGGTGGTGGGTCCACGGGAGGACGGTCCCAGATCCGAACCGCCAACCCCTGGATCAGCAGACAAACGCGCTACCAACTGAGCTACTACCCTTCACTAGTATAATTTGGATGATTTCAGATCTTTAATTAAAGTAAACTAAAGGTAAAAAGTAGCCGTTAACTTCATGACATCATAAGGTTGAGAAGATCATTTTGAGCTTTGGGGACAGACTAATGGATTACTCAAACATGTGTGAATGAAACAAAACACATCTCCAGGTACGTTTTTGAGGAGATAACATTATAACATGGATTAAACCTCAAAAGAGTCAGTTTTGCATAATTCAGTGCCTTTAATTCCCCCAATAACCCGTCTTTCAGTCTTGTCACCTTGTGCACAACTGAGCTCCAGGTTCGCTCAGCGTCTCGTCTAATTCCCTCTCACTGAGCAGAAACAGTCCGGTTCTTACCAGAGGGTGCAAAGTGGGCCTCCTCCTCCTCCCCAGCAAGAGGCAGTGATGGGGGAATAACAGCTTTGGAGTTCAGCTGGCTCCAGGTGCACTCTGTCCACTCAGGCATCGGGTTCAGGTACATTTTTCTCTCCTGGCATATTTTTACACTGGTTCTCTGCAGTTGTTTACGTGCGAGCAAGAAAAAAACAATGGTACAATCAATGGGCCTATGTTACACAAAATTGATTCTTGTGAACTTTGAGCCATGTTATAATGTTACCTCCTCAAAAACATACCTGTTCTTTAGTCCTCCAGGTACTGCAGCTCTACTTGAAATGTGGTTGTGGGAGGATAGGGTGTTTAGTCCTGCTTTAAAGAGTCTGGTCGGGTTTCCTGCGAATAGCCAAATTTTCACAGAGCAACAAATGACCAAGCCTTTGTAAAAGAAGCCCCTAATATAAAACAAGTACACAATTCATGTTATTTTAAGTTAAAACATTTTTCTGAGTTTGCTGTTGTGAGCTTTACAAAAAGGCATCAAAACAGGCTTAGGCGGGAAATTGAATTTAATGTTGACTTAAAAGGTTAGTGCGTTTTTTTATTTTTTTATTTTTTTAAATGTTAATCTGTATGGCTTCCCCTTCAACAGTGTCGTGAGATTAACACAAATTTACCCATGACAGCGTGCTCTGGTCCCGGTTCTCCTCTGGTTCCGTAGCTCGTGAACGTAGTTCCAGTAAGTTAGCCAGGACACTTAATAAAGCTTGTTTTTCTTCTCAAAACAAAACATTTGTCCGAAAGGTGATATATTTGCGTCCCAAACAGTTGTCCACGAAAAATCCAGCATTGTATTTCGCATTCGCATATTTTCTCTCTAGATTCGTATCAATACGCCCATGTTAGCTCTATTGCCTGTTCACTTGTAAACTTTCGCTTACGGCGGACCGCATCTGTCGTTCACTTCCGCTAAAGGTTAACAGGCTAATAATAAGTAATAGACGAAATATGCGAATGCGAAAATACACTGCTGGATTTTTCGTTTGGGACGCAAATATATCACCTTTTGGACAAATGTTTTGTTTTGAGAAGAAAACCAAGCTTTATTAAATGTCCCCGCTAACTTACCGGAACTACGTTCACGAGCTACGTTACCGGAGGAGAACCGGGACCAGAGCACGCTGTCATGGGTAAGTCAGTGTTACCGCTCGAAACTTTTAGAAGGAAACACATACAGATTAACATAAAAAAAATGCAGTATCCCTTTAAGCAAAAATACAAGACATTATATGATTACACCAAGACATCTCTCCAGTCGTCACACATCGTCCCCCATCGTCACACAACTGAAAGACAGTAGCTGTTACTTATACAGGATTCTGGTATGCTGGTATGTACCACATATAGTTTACTGCCCTTTAAGTTAGCCAATAGCAGAAGGAGTTAGCCAATAGCAGACGGATAGGAACAGGTGGATGTAACATAGCCTTTGGAAACGTATATGGTTACACTTAGATTGCTTACCACAGCTTAGGTTGCAAAACACAGTTTCCACAGAATACGTAAACACAGATATATGAGAATTCACATGTACTGTATATCAAAAATTAATTCCCACACTGTTCACAGGCTTCAGGCATAAGGATTGCTTCCTGATTTCTCATGGAAACAGTTCTCCATTGTAATAACAATAGCGCAATTCAAATCAAAATTCTTTTGAATAGGGAAAGGTACTCAAATCAAAAAGGAATAATTTGCCTGGAATCCATGAATATGCACAGTAAAAATGCAATGACTTTAATGTTTGTGCTGAAAAAATATTAATTATGCTGGTTAAAGGAAAAGTATGTAGCCTCCACTCTTTCTACAAACTACAACATTTTTTTCTTTATTGATTTTGATTTGATGTGAAGCTGTGTTGCCAGAGCCTTAACCTGCAGATAGAGGACAAGTTTTTCGTCATTCTCAGTATTCACATCATTCCGCCCTGCCCACTTGTCATCTCTAAATGCTCCTAAAGTGCACTTTCTTGTGGTGGTACTTCCATTAAATGTGAATTCCATTGGAGAATTTGGGAAAAGTTTTGCTGCTAAAATCTGACAAAGTAGGTTTGTGTAAAATGTTCAATTTGCATGTGACCAACAAGTCACACTGCATCAATTTTCTGAAAGGCTGTGCAAATGCTTTACCGGCTGCACTGAACTTACTCTGAGAATCAGGGACCTGGTAAAATTTAAAACATGCCAAATCTTATTTGAAGCAAAACTCAACCTGCTCCCAGATAACATTCAAAAAGTGTTTTGTACAAATGAATTCAAATACAACCTGAGAGGTCAAATGAATTTTAAAAAACAATCCTCTGGAACCACTCAAACCATGAAAGCATGTGTGTTACCAGATGTGGACTTTATGGAATACCTTAGATGACCATATCAAAGCTTGTACTAAATTAGTGCACTTCAAAAAACAACATAAAAATCAAATCTTACCAAAATACCTTGAAGACCAGATACACTGTCTTCACAAATAAACCATGACTATTAACTAAACACACACTTTTCTTTATCAACTATAACATGACCTTTTATTTTGATATTTTGATCATTGATCGTTTCTAGAGTCCAATAGCGGTGCTTTACACCACTGCATTTGACGCTTTGCATTTGGTGATGTCTGGCTTGGATGCAGCTGCTCATGGAAATTTATTCCATGAAGCTCTCTACGCACTGTTCTTGAGCTAATCTGGAGGCCACATAAAGTTTGGAGGTCTGTAGCGATTGACTCTGCAGAAAGTTGGCGACATCTGCGCACTGTGCACCTCAGCATCCACTGACCCCACCCTGCCAGTTTACGTGACCTAACACTTCATGGCTGAGTTGCTGTCGTTCCCAATTGCTTTCACTTTGTTATAATCCCACTGACCGTTGAAGGTGGAATATTTAGGAGCGAGGAAATTTTCATGACTGGATTTGCTGCACAGGTGGCATCCTATCACAATACCATGCTAGAATTCAGTGAGAGTGACTCATTCTTTCACAAACGTCTGTATGTCTAGGTGCTTGATTTGATTCACCTGTGGCCAGGGAAGTGATTGGAACACCTGATTTCGATTATTGCCAAAAGTATTCACTCACCCATCCAAATACACTATATTTATATATTTCTTTACTATATATTTATGCAATGCATACAACAAGTAAGCACTCCAAAGGTACAAAGAAAAGTGTCCACCAAGTGTTAAGGGAAAGCACTTAGAGTAGGGCATGATTTTTTTTGTTTTTGTTTTTTTAACTATAACCTACTCCTTTTGAGCACCAGAAATGGTCCCAAACATGTACATTTACATATCCTTATGTTTGTAATGTATCTTTCTCAAACAAACAAATAAATGAATGAAAGAAAAATGAATGCATCAGTGGTAGGCAGAGGCTGCACTAGCACTAATTCATGACTGCAGGAGCTGGGGTTTAGGTGGTGACCATTCAGATCTGAGAGAGGCATTTTAGAATTAAACCAACTGGATTTCAGCATTGAACCTGGCAACCCAAATGAGAGACTAGAGAGGCTCATTGTGCTTTCTGATTGGAGTTTTGGTTCTCAAGATAATTATCCAAACTATAACATAAATAAACGGACCATCAAGTCCAGTTATTTTGTAATTAAACACAGCATTAGGATTAGCAATAAAAATATATTTGTTTTATTTACCTCATATCTGGGGAAACAAAATCTCATACATACATGGGTAACCTCACCTGACACTCCAGAGTCTTATTATAAATTCAGATACAGTCCATTAATAGCAGTGCTTCTAATAAGTATGACTGAGTGTTGGTCGAGTGCACGTCCCTGTACAACCTTGCAACCACTTCTCCTTCTCTGCACACGCCTCTGACAAAACAACAAGGTAACGCGCCGAGAAACAGAGCTTGTGTTATGCCCTGAAGGTGCTGCTTTGTCAACTATGAATATGTATACATGTAAACACGATAACTCACTACAGCACTCACCTAGCATGCTACACTGGCAATATGACCAGCAGCGAGCAGGTTCAGTTAATATTTACTCTTGATCATTTGACCTCTGTAATGGCTGATTAATGAAACATGCATAACTCCAGACAATTTTAGAAGTATGATTCTGACTGCCTTGGAATACTGTAAGGTGAACTAGTTTAGTCAGGGTTTAAAGTGGGACTAAATACCAAAAGTGCGCCCCCAATCACATTTCAAATAGGCTGCGTCTCATTTCTCTTTCCTCGCCTCCTTCTCATTGGTTCTGCTCCTTCATTCTGCAGAAAATGGGTGAGGAAGACCCGCCCACAAAGGAGACAGAGGGAGCAGAGAGAATATAAACTTCTATAAATTTGATTATTGATTTGATTGATTTGATTATTTTATCTGATGTCTGCCTCCCGAAGCCTTGTGTTCCCTCCTTTTTTCCATAGTTTTCTTTGGAATACCCTTAACCCTTTCTTGCATAGAATAATGTTTTTTGTACCAGAGCTGCCAAATTCCAATCAGACATGTATTTTTACATTATTAGACAGACCCCATACTTTTTTTTTTTTTTTCAAATAAAATTCCTAAATTAGGGGTTTTAGGGGTGTCACATATGTTGCCACCATGTAGCTAATGGTGTCAAAATATCAAAAATGTTTTTTAAAAAAAATAAAAAAGCAAAATATTTATTGTTCCCTGAAGTAACACTGACATTCTGTGAACTTCACCAACAATTGTGTCAACTTTCAGCAATGTTTGGTTGTTTAGTCAATGCAAACAGAGATTGCACTAAATAGTATATACAGTGGTACCTCACCTTACGAAATGAATTCGTTCCAGAAGTGGTTTCGTAACGTGAAAAATTCGTAAGTTGAGTAGCTATTTCAATGGAAAAAGCCTGATCCGTTCCAAGGGTTTTTTTTATAGTGTAACATTTTTTTATAGTGTAACGTTGTGTTCCTGACGGGCTAAGAGACTAGACCAGGACTAAAAGAACGTGGAATAAACCAGGTCTGGCCAGAACTAAACCTGGATTGGACCTGTTATTATTATAACATGGCAGTGCCGTTGGAGGAGCGCGGTGCTCGTGTCTGCGCACCTTTAAGAGGCCGAGAAAGATGCTCTTTCAGCGGGATTAAGAGCGGGGCGGGGCTGGCTCTGCTTCTATCTGACCTCCAGAGCCGGGGGGCTGACACTGTGAGCTAACAGTCCGCTCTATCGGTGGGCAAGACCGCGGGGTCTCGCTCGGGGTGGGCTCTGGTTCTCTCTGACTTCCAGAGCGTGGCTCACACTGTGAGCTGTGAGCCGCGCGGGCTCGGCCCCGAGGAGGAGGCACGCGGTGCCGCGGCTCAATCCTGCAGCCCCGGTGTAGTGCGGCCTTGCGCCGTATGGACGTTTTGATCCTTCGATGTCGGCTCTTCCTATCATTGTGAAGCAGAATTCACCAAGCGTTGGATTGTTCACTGACTAAGGGAACGTGAGCGGGTTTTAGACCGTCGTGAGACAGGTGAGTTTTACCATACTGATCATGTGTTGTTGTGTCTCCGCTCCCATCGCACGTTCGGTGGCGCTATATTGAGCCGTGTCCCCCCCAACACATTCCATTGAAAATCTATGAAAGTTCGAGTGTTTAAACGAGAGAGAAATGCGAGAAAAAAGTGTAGAATGTGTGTGGTGAGGCATTTACAGCCCTAAAACATGTAGAACAATTGCCAAATACAAAGATGTCCTACCTCGTGGACCTCTCCCACCGCGGGCCACCTCTGGAACCTAACCCCGTGTGTGTTGATAAAGTGTATTTACGTTTCGGGGTGTGCATCTGAGCGCGCATGAATTGAATTTTTGAGATTTGTTGTTTGTAAATAAAGTTGGATTGGATTGGAGATTTCGCGTTTCGTAACTTGAAATTTCATTCGTATCTAGAGACCAAAATTTGTTTCGTTTGTTGGGTCATTCGTAAGGTGAGGTACCACTGTATAATATAATAACATAAATATATATGTATATACATATATATATATATATGTATATATATTTTATATATATAAAATGATATATTGCAATAAAATGTACCCTTAAACTTTTGTACTATAGCTGCTTCATCACTGTATGTGAGGTGTGAAAGATTATTACTATATCATTACTTTAATACAATACACAAAAACTTACATGCATACTGGCCACATATGTGTACATATGTGTACACATTTTCCCTCCAGTTGGCCCACTTAAACTTAGGCAACATATGTGGTCACAATATGACACATTTGATTGACAGCTGAAAAATGGAGGATCAAGAAACTGGGCAATTGACGTTTGGAAAAATGAGGATGACGACTTTCTCTGGGCTCTGTTGGTGATAGTAACTCTGAAAAAATCTGGGAAAATGGCCCAGTTTTTCTTCATCTAGATGTCATTGTGTTCTTTCTTTTTTTCCTTTTATAAATTGCCTATTGTGTATTATCATTTGTCTAACTTAATAGAGCTTTGGCGGGTTGTGAAGACGCTGCTGCTGAATCCGTGCTTTTATGCCCAGTGGTAACGACATTGGAAGTCGTCATCCGCATGTTTCCAAACATCTTCAGGTGTGAATAGAGCCTATGGTGAGGGATAAGTGAGGAGGAATTGCAGGGTCTGGAGGTAAAAGGAGCTGTGTTTGGTTCAGTCCTGTTGTCCAAACTTTTTTCATCAAAGGCCACATAGAGACCACTGCAAAATTATCTGTTTTTATTATTTTACTACTTGTAGGTATGTGTTTGGGCAAAAGGAACATTTTTGTTTGAGTCTATAAACTACTGACAACATTTTCCCCAAATTCCAAATAAAAATATTATCGTTTAGAGCATTTATTTGCAGAAAATGACAAATGGTCAAAATAACAAAAAAGATACATGTTTTCAGACCTCAAACAATGCAAAAAAAAAAAAAAAGAAGATCAAATTCATTTTAAAACAACATAATACTAATGTTTACACTTAAGAAGAGTTCAGAAATCAATATTTGGTGCAATAACCCTTATTTTTAATCACAGCTTTCATGTGTCTTGGCATGCTCTCCACAAGTCTTTCACATTGTTCTTGGCTGACTTTATTCCACTCCTGGTGCAAGAACTGAAGTAGCTCAGCTTTGTGTTTGTGTTGGAATTCAACAGACGCTGGAATGGAATGGCTGTAATACATGTAGAGATGCTGATTTCAGAAAAAAATTCAGTGGTCTCTTTTTTTTTTTTCCAGAGCTGTATCTAAACATAGACGAAGCAGAGGGCCGATCGAGGACCATAGACTGGTGCTCAGTACAGTCAATAATTGAAATATCTGCATGTTTAACACATTAGAATGAGCTATCAGTCCTTTATTCATGCTAAGATCCTCAAAAGGACACAATAAATATTAAGTATTGTCTTAATAAAGGTAGATTTTCAAAAAACTTGCAGTTAAAAGTTCTGCTCAAGGTAAATTCACCTAGGGCCAATTCACTTGGAAGCCTGAGGGCCAAGAAAAAATTGTCTCAGGTCCGCATTTATCCCACAGGCTATAGTTTGGACATGCCTGTGTTAAAGGGTCCATACAGTATTACACAATTTTATGACATGTTATAATATTGTTTCCTCATCAAAACTATATCTGTTTGACTCACACATGTTTAATCTTTACTGAACAAAAGGTAAAAGGCTGTTAAAAAATTACCACTACATGACATCACAAGGTGGAACAGAGCATTTGGAGCTTTAGAGATGTAGACAGACTAATAATAATAATAAATAACAGCTGAAACCTGTGTGAATGAAACAAAACACAACTCCAGGTATGTTTTTGAGCAGGTAACAGCACTCTAACATGGCGTAAAGCTCACGAGAGTCATTTTCGTGTAATGTGGGACCTTTATGATGTAGTTTAATGCAAACATTTTCAATATGTACTTAGTGTGAAAACAGAGAGAGATATTGTAATTTATTTCCTACATTTAACAGGAATTGCTTTACCCGACAGCTTTTGGTGGGTTTGGGCTCGTGGACATGTTTTGCTGACAAGCAGAGGGCCGGCTGCATATTGATGTTGCGGTTCCCTTTGCCCTCTATAAATGTGAAATCAAGCCCGAGTTTCCAGGACAGAAATACATTGCTTCTTTGGCTCTGTGTCAACTCCATCTCCGGGTGTCGCGTGTGTCACTGACGGTGCTGCACGCTCGGCCTGATGGGAAATTACCAAGTGCATTTTAGGTTTCACTGAATCGTCCTGTGGGAATCGCTTTGGTGAGTCTTACAGGAACATCTCAGTTTGAAGCATTTTAATATTGATTTATTAAGTTCCGTTACTCTGTGCTTTATTTTAATACGATCTGACCAGAAAGAGCTGACTTAGTTGGATCTACAACAGATGAGATGTGTGCGCTTAAACAAGACACTAATTACTAGAATCTGATTGATATATTGTTGGCCGATACGGGCACTTGGAGACATATTGACAAAGGAGACATAGATATGGGCACTTGGAGATAATAAAATTAAAAAAAATAAAATATACTTAAAAAAAATATATAATAATAATAAAAAATATAGCCAGCAATGCGGGGGCCAAGCACCGTTTGACAGGGTCTAACAAGGTCTGACAGGATCTAACAGAGTCTGACAGGGTCTGACAGGGTCAGGGTCTAACCCTGTCAGAACAGACACATCAAAGACATATCAAAGGTTGCTAGGTGCGTTGCTAGGCAATTGACAAATTTCTGCAACTTTGACCTGCTGGTGCCACTAGACGGTTGGGGCTGGGGACCTATAAATTGCTGTGGGTAATGAGGAGACTGGCTGGAATGTGCATGCCAAATTTCACAACTTTTTACCAGACGGTTCTAGGGGCAGCCATAGACTTCCTATATGAGAAGAAGATGAATAATAATAATCTTGAGACCAGAACATCAAAGGAAAGATCAAAGGGTTACTAGGCAACTTGCCTTGGCAACAGAAAGCAATTCCTTTTTTTTTTTTTTTTTTTTAATATTACAAGGTACACAATAATACACACTTCAGGTACATAATAGTACATATTTCATCACCACAATAACATCAGCACCTTCGGTGCTTGGCCCCCTAATAATAATAATAATAATAATAATAATAATAATAATAATAATAATAATAATAATAATAATAATAATAAATAAAATTGAACATAAAAATAAATAATACATAAAATAAATTGTCCAATAGTCCATGTTGGCATATTATATATCATTATAAAGCACAGACTCTACATTGCAATTTAAATTCATCAGTTTATTTCAATTTACAAATGGATAAATGTCCTAATATGTGGCGCCATCAGTATTTATAAAAGTAATTCATCTGTGTGTAATGCAGTACTGTCCCAGAATGTACTGAAGGCGCTGGCTTTAAAGCAGGGGTCTTCAACATTTTTCAGGCCAGGGACCCCCAAACAGATGGCGAACTGGGCCAGGGACCCCCTACTATATATACAGCATAGAATTGTGTTTTATATTAAATTGAGCTTAGTGTCATGTATAAACATTGCCACTCTGTTATGGTACATCCAATACAAGGAAATAATACACAGGTTAATACTGTATTATACACTATAAAATTATATTATTTTAAAGTGAAATCAAAAGATTTCGCGACCCCCCTGCAGTACCTCCGTGACCCCCCTAGGGGTCGCGACCCCCTGTTGAAGACCTCTGCTTTAAAGGGATAGTACGTTTGTTTTTTGTTTTTTTATGTTAATCTGTATGTCTTCCCCTTCAACAGTGTTGTGAGATTAACACTGACTTACCCATGAGAGCGTGATCTGGTCCCGGTTCTCCTCTGGTAACATAGCTCGTAAACGTAGTTCTGGTAAGTTCGTGGGGACAGTTAACAAAGCTTGTTTTTCTTTCGAAAAGTGATATATTTGCGTCACAAACTGTTGTCCACTAAAAATTCAGCAGCGTATTTCGCATTTGCATATTTTCTCTCTCGATTCGTATCACTGCGCCCACGTTAGCTCTATTAGCCTGTTCACTTATAAACATCCGCTACCGGCAGATGTCGCCGTACCGCGTCCGCCGTACATACGCTTAAAGTTAACAGGCTAATACAGCTAATATGAATCGAGAGAAAATATGCGAATGCGAATTACGCTGTTGAATTTTTAGCGGACAAAAAAAAAAGTCAACCTCAGCGCAGTTTAGGCCAGCAACAAAACTACTGCTTGTTTTAATCAAAGTGCGAGTGCGTAGAAGAGAGGATTTGATAAGGTTACGCAGGTGTAGACCCAAATAATTGACTCAAGGCAACAAAATGCAAAAAGTTACCAAGATTTATTTTCCAAGTTTAGTTTAATTAATTTATTTTAATTATTTGACAGGGACAGGTACAGGAGCATTATTCACAAAAAATGAAAAGATGCTTTGTAGCAGACTTTAGCTTTCGGAGCTAATTTCCATCTGCAGTCCCTGAGACAAACAACATCACAAACGATGAACATAAAGCATAAAAACAGTGCAGTTCATATTTACAGTGGCGGTGACATCAGTGACATTTCATCAATTAGTAAAAAATAATTAAAACTCTTTTCCCGATACCTGTACCCCATTCTCATGTCTGGTCTTTAATGCTGACACGTCTGCGCTCTTAGAAACTGTTGTTTAATTTCCAGGCTAAATTTTTTGAAGCATTTGCATAATTTTAGCTCAGGTGGAAGTTTGTTTCATTCTGAGATTGTTTTAAATGGAAATCCAGATTGTCCTAATGATGTTTTCTGTTTGCGTATTACACATTGGCCAGTGACCGTTGACCTGGTTGTTCTGACCATCTGATCAGATGTTAAATGGATAAACTTTTTCAATGGTGGCGGTGCCACATTATTGATAATCTTGAATAATAACCTTAGATTGGCCAGTTTAATTGCATTATCAAAGTTGAGCATTTTGTTTAGTTAATATCTGACAATCATGGTATTTCTGTGGTTTTCGATCTAGAATCTTAAGTGCTTGTTTATAAAGAGATTCTAATCTAATATTATTGTGGTTTTTGGCTTGTGACCAGCATGAAACACCAAAGATTAAGTGAGGTAGTATCATTGCATTTAGATAGATTTTTGCTCCTTGTTTTGTCAGGGAATTTCATATGGATCTAAAAGTAGACAGATTATATTTTATTTTATGGCAAACCTTTTTAATGTGTTTTTTAAAATTATTATCTAAAATGATGTATCAACGTATCTGTATTCATCAACATTTTTAATAATTTCGCCACTTACTGTGATTAAAGGATTTGTTCTTTTATTTTGTTTTGTGGAGAAAAGTTGCGGGAGGTTTGTAAGGGAGGAACTGGCAGCCGGAATGTTGGAGTCGTCGACAGGAGGAGGAACAAAAGAGGTGGTAAGTAAAAGGATCGCAAGGCAGGAACCAAAAAGAATACTTCCGAGAGCAAAATCACCGTCCAGTAGACTGAACGATCTGGCAGAGTCTGGCTGGAGAGCTACTAAGCGCAAAGCCCGGCTTTATTCGACAGTTGGCGCTAGTTTTAGTGAGAGTTCGGTTCCACGACACTCGCTAAACTTAGTCCCCGCTGAGTTACTGGGGCAACATGGTTTTAGCTGAAAGTTTGGTACCGGGCAGGCTAAAGATGTGGCTTAATCAGGCCGTGTCGCAGAGAATATGTACCTGACGTAAACAGAGTGTCAAACAAACAGTTCCGCACACCTCCCGCATGACTATCTGTGTTGTCCGAAAACAATATCAGCAAAAACACAAATTACCTTACGTTCTTGGTTCTTGACAGATCTCCGGTAATTTAAAAATATGCTTTTAAACCGCTGTCTTTACGACATTAACATATAGAAGAATTCCAGAGGTGTCTCAGAGAAAGACTTTGGTCGAGTGGTTACGTCCTGTGTCTCTCATATGGGCGACCTGGGTTCAATTCCCGCTATTGACCTATTGATGCCCAAGTCAAATTTGAGTTAAATTTTCACGCATTTATATTTGCAACATATTACAGAAATGGAAATGAATTTAACCTACAATTATTGTTATCATCACATAACTTATATCAGTTGGGCCTAACATCACTCTCACTTGACACTTTATATTTTATGTGACATCTCTATCAAATAATACAGTTACAGGTAAACCTTTACTTTTAAAACAAAATGTAGCCAAATAACAGGCACACTCCATGATGCAACATTTCAATGATTCAACAAATTTGCTTCAGAGATGCTGTGCAAGCCTCTTTAATGAAATCCTATTTATCAATTTCCATCAATAGGCATAAAACAATGAAAGGCATTAGGTATGACATTCTGGTGTGAGGCCACTGCTGGAGGACTGCTGAGGGTCAGGCAAGGCACTGCTGGAGGACTGCTGAGGAGGGTCCAAGTGTACGCCATCTTCAGTAACTAGAACACAAGCATACTATTAAAATATACAAATGCTTGGATCACAGCTGAGGCAAGCATTAGTCTAGAGAATACCTTGAATATACTCCTCACAAGAACTCGCAGGAGGAATCTTTGATGGGGTCCCTCCTTCAATTACCTCCACCAGTGGGCGACCCCGGTTTAGGGCCAGTGCCAGCTCCTCTGCAGGTGAAAGGTTTTGAGAGGGGCTCCCACCTCCTGTGGCTTGGTAGCTACTGTTCATTTTAAATTAAATTAAGGTACCATTTCAACAGTATTATTAATTTCACTGAATAATAATATTAATATTAGCTTACTTACCACTCTGCAAAATGTATTTATGCTTTGTCTTTACCAGCAAAACACTCCTCTTCACATTATTCCTGCTCAAAGGCAAGATAACACAATTTAACGTATTAGTTGGAGCAAATACTTTTACACAGTAAAAATAAATTACAACTGACAAGACTGCTCTACAAATATATAATATTCATTACATCAACTGCCCACCATGAGAATCAAACTCACATCTCCCACACCCCAGACCGTAACTTTTCCCCTGCGCCACAGATCAGCTTTGACAATGGTGAAAAACTGTTATAGGACTTAACTTACGTATTTAAGTGCTCAGCGATCTTCTGCCACGCCATGTTTTTCGCCTTGGTTATTGCAAGTGCGTTGTAGAGTTCCAAAAGCAACTTCTGTTCTGATGCGCTGAAATAATCGGCCTGAATCTTCGACATGATCGCGTTTTCGACAGTCGCTTGTTCAGGGCTTCTTATTTACCCCGTGCACGCGCGGAGGCCCGGCCTGATTAGGCCAGACTGAACTTAGCGCTGCTGAGGTGCAGCTGAAATGCGTTAGTGGAACGGCTTCACGCTTTCGTCTAAGTTAGGGCTAGGTCAGGCGAGGACTTAGCACTTAGTCGGAGCTATGTTTAGCGACGTTCGTGGAATACCCCTCTGGTCCGTTGAAGGCAGCAGAGGTTTGACTGGAGATGGCAAGCAGGTGCTCCCAGCAGACTCCGCCCACACCTGACTCAGAGACCCCAGTCACAGGCAGGGGCGTGACCGGACTGTCCCAGAGACAGAGGACGTTAGCCGTGTCTCAATTCTCAGTGTGCACAGTTCGGAGCGTGGGTTTAAGGGAATGTACGTCACTTCCGGCGCGACGACTGCTATCCCATTTCGTTTTTGTCCCATGCACAGTTAACATGCAGTCTGAAGACCGCAGTCGTTTCCATGGAAATTGGGGCGTAGACCAACTGCGTGAAAAAGCACACTTCGCGTAGTCATATATCCCAGAATGCACCGCGCGCTACTTCTTCTACGGGAGAAAACGAAGTCGGCGGTGGCCGCATCTGGTAGTTGTGAGACCTGTCGCATTTCGCTGACGCCCATGCGGTCAGCGAACTGCACTCAGGGCTGTGCAAGTATGCACAGTCTTGAGTGCAGTCTGAGTACCCTTAAAACCACGCTCTGAACTGTGCACACTGAGAATTAAGACACGGCTGTAGACTGTCAATATGTTGGATTATATTCTTTTTACGGACGATTGTTTGGAGTCAGGATTAAAAGGACACTTATTTGTGAAGACTTGTGATCTGAGAGGTGCCTGTGTGAGCGGTGAGTGCTGCAAATGTGTGGGTTTTGGAGGTTGTTCTTTCTCATTGGTTAGCACTTAGCTGCTGTGAGCTACCACACATAAACGGCCCGTTTTCTCTTACACTGGCCTGCTGTAAAGTGACTATATTCGGTGTATACATGTCAGTGGATATGCACTGAATGCCATTAGGTCGACCTACTGCCTTTAAATATGACAGAAAAGAACAAACCCAACTTAAAATGTAATAGAGTCAAACCTAAGTTTTACAATCATCTGAAGATTCAGTTACTAAATACTATATCGGCTGTTACATCGAGGTTTATGGAGGTCCACATTGTCACATCCAATTCAAAAAACAAAATAACTTCCTGATTCAAATCACTTTCTGATTCTCGAACTAGTAATGGTTGGAAATCATGACGTCACGCTAGGGCAGGGGTGTCCATACTTTTTTCATCAAAGGCCACATATCTAAACACAGATGAAGCAGAGGGCCGATCGAGGGCCATAGACCCAGTACAGTGAATAATTGAAATAATAATATGCATGTTTAACATGTTAGAATGAGCAATCAGTCCTTTATTCATGCTAAGATCCTCAAAACCACACAATAAATATTAAATATTGTCTTATCAAGGTAGATTTCCAAAAAACTTTCAGTCAAAAGTTCTGCTCAAGGTAATTTGGGCCAATTCACCTGGAAGTCTGAGGGCCAAGAAAAATTTGTCTAAGGGCCGCATTTGGCCCACGGGCCATAGTTTGGGCATGCCTGCACTAGGAAATTCCATACCTGTTACCTAGCAACCATGTGGTACACCATACACCACCGCCAAAACTCATCTAAGGTTCCTCTTCTATTTTAATTTGGCAAAAAAAACCCCAAGAAAAACGCCTTTTATTTTGGTGCAATCATGTTTAAAATCTCAGAAAAATTTGTTTCTTGTATGGAAATTGTGCTGAAATTTTCTGTCATCAAAACAGAACTCACTACTTTCTGTAATTTTCAACATATTTTCAACTTTTTCTTCACAAATTGCTTCATGATTGGCATATTTTTCATATTTACAACGGGATTTATTCTACCGACAAAAGTAGAAAATAGTGAATCTTCAAAACCTAAGATACAGACTACCCTAAAGAATTATCTTGCAAGCCTCAAATATGGATTTCTATTTTGTTCAGCCATCCATCTCTTCCTCTTTTCTCTCTCTTTCAATCTCTTCCCTCTCTTCTCACTGTCACGCCACACTTGAACGATTTCCTTCTGATCATTTATTTAAACGGGCCAGTCCAGCTGTTGACTTGTGGGAGCGTTTCCCAGCTTGAAAAAAAAACTGTGGGATTTTGTGTTTCTCCTGTGTAAAAACGGGAGAAAGTTGGATTTTTCCAGTACAAGGGAGTTATCCCCGGAAGATTAGCTTTTGTTTTTAGTTTGGAGAGGAGCTGTCAGTGTTATTTGACAGTTTTATCAAATCCATCCCCCGCTGTTATGGGTCTACTCTGGTGCTGGACAGGTCACATGTGTATTTCTGTTCAATGAAACAAAAAAAGATGCATTAAATGACTTTTTTCCTACAGATATGTCATACCTCAGCCTGGAATGTTCCATTTATTCAATTACAGGTGGTTTTGTAGCGCAAAAAAAAAAAAAGGCATTCTGACTGTGAGCGGGGTTGCATCTCCACAGATCTGACCTGTAACTTGGTCTGATTTGGTCTTCATGAAGATAGAAAGGTTTAATGCCGTACTGTGGAACATTCCAGCAAAACATCTCCATAAAGAAAAGCATTTGATGGACCCTCTACCAGAAAAGTTACACTGACTTTTTGTCTTTTGTTTTTGAGTTTGTTTGAGTATGTGTATGTATGTGTCTGCATATAACGGCACGTGGTGTTTGTGGCTGAAAATGAATGTATGTGCCTGAATGTGGCTTTATGACTGTATATAATTGCATGGAGCTGTATGTGACTGTATGTAAGGATGATTTTAAAGTGTAAATAATAACCTTGTTCTTATTCTATTGTATTTTACTTCCTTCAGGTTGACACTTTACACCTGTCCAGGGACTACAGATGAAAACTAGCCCTCGGGATAATTCTGGCATATTTACATGCAAATGTTTATTAATGTGCATTGTCCCTGAAATAATGTATAAGAGAGCTGTGTAGTCACCTTTAATTTCATTTGATTTACAGCGATCTTTTTGCACTTAAGCGTTCAGATAAAGCTTTATGTGTATTCTTTTGGCCAAAACAAAATATCAGTCTGCTGGATTAAGTACTATCTCATTCTATAGACCAGTTTCAAAGCTATGTCATCACTGAATGCACGTGCAGTGCTGACTCAAAACAAAGCCACTGCTGCCATATAACCCCCAGCGAAGATATAGAAGAGAAGAACTTGAATAAAGAGAAACAGATGGAATAAATGATAGTTCATATCATTCAACTGACATACACACAAGTGAACACCTGCTGCTTGTTTAGGGTAATTTGCCCAGGTGTTCAATGGTGTTTAATCATGCTGATTAACTAGCAAGCACAGGACACCGCAAAGCTCACAGACATATTAACCGGGTAACCTCTACGACAGACACATGTAAACGAACACGAATAACTTTGTTAAAATGCATGATAAGTTTTCACATGACCATCATAAATGGCATTTGACATGACTGAGATCACATCTGTGACTCGTGAATTAAGTCATAGTATGTTACTTACCCCGCAACGCAAGTGCAGTTGGCGGTCAGAACGTAGTTCTCGCGCTTGTTGATGATAGCCCAAGCATTGTACCTGGTCGTCTTGTGGCCTTGTCTTTGACTGGGGAGAACATTAGATGACAACACGCAAAACTCCCCATCGATATCGTGGTATTTTACCTCCTGTACATGGCCACATACGACAAACTGGTAGGCATCCATGGATTTGTATGCGCGCACTTTCTCTCTTGTGTACACGCTGGGTTTCTCGACTAAATAACAGTGGATATCTGGCCACTGTAAATCTGGCCACTGTAAATCTGGTCGTACTGCCACTCCGTGATCGCATAAGGATCTGGTAGTCAAACCTCGTTGCTCAACGTGAGCTTTTGAATGTAGCTCTCCTGATCATTCAGATACTCCGCTATGGTCCGCCATGGTTGATTCTGGGTCAACAATGCGCGCACATGCCGGTGATGTCACGTCTGTTTACTGTAAAGGGGTCTATAAACAAAAGATTAACAATATTATTTCATTTATTTATTTTTTAATGCATCATTACATTATTATTATCATTATCATTATTATTATTATTAGGCCCGAGCGCTAAAGCGTAGGGCCTATTGTAATTGTTCTGCAGTGCGAAGCACTGCAGAACCAGCGTGCACAAAACAAAGCGCGAAGCGCTTTGTTTTGTGCACGCAGCAGAGCGCGAAGCGCTCTCCCCTTTTTAAGCACCTAGCACTCATGTCAACGACTGGTGCCCGCTGACTTGGCACGGTGGCATCGCCCGTGGCCGCGATAGCGGCCAAATTGTAATTGTTCACCCCAAAACATTCTCGGCCCACCAGCGCGAAGCGCTCTCCCCTTTTTAAGCACCTAGCACTCATGTCAACGACTGGTGCCCGCTGACCTGGCACGGTGGCACCGCCCGTGGCGGCAAAATTGTAATTGTTTTGTGGGCACACATGACATCGTGCACGCAGTGCACGATGTCATGTGTGCCCACAAAACCAGAGCGCGAAGCGCTCTCCCTTTTCCAAACACTCAATGCCACACTATAGTGACATTCATAGGATCCAATAGCACAGACTGGCACTGCCCATTGCCGCGAAAGCGGCATAATTGTAATCGTTACCCATCGTAAACGTCAAAAATGTGTATTGGGCAAGTGAGTAAACGATGAGGTCAATGACGAGCGCAACGCGCTCGTCATTGACAATGGACCCCACGGGTGCGTTACTGGACGCGAGCCCTTTCCATTGATATATATATTGCCACCATAGGTGGCACCATATTGTTATTGTTCTGGTTTTTCTTATTCTTATTATTATTTTCCTATACACTTTTTTCAGGTTTCGGGTACTTCCCACCGACGAAAACTCACGAAATTTTGCACAAAATTCAAGAACGCCAAAAAAGAATTTACAAATAATCTGTATTAAAAAATCTTTAAAAATGGCTCGACAGCGCCACCTGGAAAATCAAAATACATTGCGCCAATGGCTATACCCGAAAAATGAACTTTGTCGTAGACAAATGAAATTCGGGTGGTTGATAGGTCATGTCGTTACAAACCAAAAAATATATTATGCCGTTGCTAGGCGACCAACAGGAAGTCGGCCATATTGGAACGAGCACGTGACCCGGCGCCGAAGGCGCAGTTTCCTGTCCTCGTATTTTAACGAACTCCTCCTTGGGTTTTTGACCCAGACTCACCAGAATCGTGCTCTATCATCTAGACAAGTGGGACATTAAAAGTTGTTAAAAGCGTTCTAAAAGAGTGAACGGTGTTTCCATGACAACGCCACAAATTTCGGGTTCGTTTTTGCGATTCGCCATCAACCTTCGACGAGCGATAATTCGCGCATACTTTGGCCGATTTCACTCAAACTTTAATCGTTGGTGGACACCCCGGCCCTGAACAGATTGATATAAGAAAATCTGAAATGGGTGCTATAGCGCCACCTAGGGAGATTGCATGGAAGCGCAAAATTTTACTTTGTCGTAGACATACCAAATTTGGTACACATATTTGTGACGGGGTATCGATCAAAAAACTCAATGACGCCAACATGCCATGTCCCATCGTGTTGCCATGGCAACAGGCCAAACTTCTCTCCTTGCCAATGGGACACCCAGGAAAAACTTTGTCGTAGCCAAACCAAATTTGGTACACAGATGCATCATGGGAATAAGAACAAAAAACTATATTACACCGTTGCTAGGCGACCAACAGGAAGTCGGCCATATTGGAACGAGCACGTGACCCGGCACCGAGGGCGCATTTTCCTGTCTTCGTATTTTAACGAACTCCTCCTAGGGTTTTTGACCCAGACTCACCAGAATCGTGCTGTATCATCTAGACAAGTGGGACATTAAAAGTTGTTAAAAGCGTTCTAAAAGAGTGAACGGTGTTTCCGTGACAACGCCACAAATTTCGGGTTCGTTTTTGCGGCTCGCCATCAAATTTCAATGAGCGATAATTCGTGCATACTTTGGCCGATTTCACTCAAACTTTAATCGTTGGTGGACACCCCGGCCCTGAACAGATTGATATAAGAAAATCTGAAATAGGTGCTATAGCGCCACCTAGGGAGATTGCATGGAAGCGCAAAATTTTACTTTGTCGTAGACATACCAAATTTGGTACACATATTCGTGACGGGGTATCGATCAAAAAACTTAATGAGGTCAACATGCCATGTCCCATCGTGTTGCCATGGCAACAGGCCAAACATCTGTCGTCGCCAATAGGACTCCAGGCATAAACTTTGTCGTAGCCAAACCAAATTTGGTACACAGATGCATCACGGGATAAGGAACAAAAAAGTATATTATGCGGTTGCTAAGCGACCAACAGGAAGTCGGCCATTTTGGACCGAGCACGCGACCCGGCACCGAGGGCGCATTTTCCTGTCCTCGTATTTTAACGAACTCCTCCTAGGGTTTTTGACCCAGACTCACCAGAATCGTGCTGTATCATCTAGACAAGTGGAACATTAAAAGTTGTTAAAAGCGTTCTAAAAGAGTGAACGGTGTTTCCGTGACAACGCCACAAATTTCGGGTTCGTTTTTGCGGCTCGCCATCAAACTTCGACGAGCGATAAATCGCATATACTTTGGCCGATTTCACTCAAACTTTAATCGTTGGTGGACACCCCTGCCCTACACAGATTGATATAAGAAAATCTGAAATGGACACTATAGCGCCACCTAGGGAGATTGCATGGAAGCGCAATATTTTACTTTGTCGTAGACATACCAAATTTGGTACACACAATCGTGACGGGGTCTTGATAAAAAAACTCAATGATGCCAACACGCCATGTCCCATCGTGTTGCCATGGCAACAGGCCAAACATCTGTCCTTGTCATTAAGATTCTCTGGAAAAACTTTGGTGTAGTCAAACCAAATTTGGTACACAGATGCATCATGGGAAGAGGAACAAAAAAGTATATTACGTCATTGCTAGGCAATCAACCAGCCATATTGGATAGACCATGTGACCTGGTGGCGAAGGCGCCATTTTTTGTCAAACTTCGATGAGTGATAATTCGCACATACTTTGCCCGATTTCAGTCAAACTTTAATCTTGGGTGGACACCCTGGATCTAAACATATTGATATAAGAAAATCTGAAATGGGTGCTATAGCGCCACCTAGGGCGATTGTGTGGAACAGAAAAATTTTACTTTGTCGCAGACATACCAAATTTGGTACACACATTCATGACAGGGTCTCGATCAAAAAACTCAATGACGCCAACACGCCATGTCCCATCGTGTTGCCATGGCAACAGGCCAAACTTCTCTCCTTGCCAATGGGATGTCAGGCAAAAACTTTGTCGTAGCCAAACCAAATTTGGTACACAGATGCATCATGGGAAGAGGAACAAAAAAGTACATTAAGCGGTTGCTAGGCGACCAACAGGAAGTCGGCCATTTTGGACCGAGCACGTGACCTGGCACCGAGAGCGCAGTTTCCTGTCCTTGTATTTTAACGAACTCCTCCTAGGGTTTTTGACCCAGACTCACCAGAATCGTGTTGTATCATCTAGACGAAGTGGGACATTAAAAGTTGTTAAAAGCGTTCTAAAAGAGTGAACGGTGTTTCCGTGACAACGCCACAAATTACAGGTGTGTTTTTGCGGCTCGCCATCAAATTCGGCGAGTGATAATTGGCACATACTTTGGTCGATTTCACTCAAACTTCAATCGTTGGTGGACACCCCGGCCCTGAACAGATTTCTATAAGAAAATCTGAAATGGACACTATAGCGCCCCCTAGGGAGATTGCATGGAAGTGCAAAATTTTACTTTGTCGTAGACATACCAAATTTGGTACACACATTCGTGACAGGGTCTCGATAAAAAAACTCATTGATGCCAACACGCCATGTCCCATCGTGTTGCCATGGCAACAGGCCAAACACCAATGGGACGCCAGGCAAAAACTTTGTCATAGCCAAACCAAATTTGGTACACAGATGCATCATGGGTAGAGGAACAAAAAAGTATATTACATCGTTGCTAGGCAACCAACCAGCCATATTAGATAGACCATGTGACCTGGTGGCGAAGGCGCCATTTTGTGTCAAATTTCGACGAATGATAATTCGCACACTTTGCCGATATCACTCAAATTTTAATCGTTGGTGGACAACCCGGCCCTGAGCAGATTGATATAAGAAAATCTAAAATGGCCATATTAGCGCCCCCTAGGGAGATTGCATGGAACAGAAAAAAATTTACTTTGCCGTAGACACACCAAATTTGGTACACACATTCATGACAGGGTCTCAATCAAAAAACTCAATGACGCCAACACACCATGTCCCATCGTGTTGCCATGTCAACAGGCCAGACATCTGTCCTCGCCAATGGGACGCCAGGCAAAAACTTTGTCATAGCCAAACCAAATTTGGTACACAGATGCATCATGGGAAGAGGAACAAAAAAGTATATTATGTCATTGCTAGGCAACCAACCAGCCATATTGGATAGGCCATGTGACCTGATGTCAAAGGCACCATTTTCTGTCCTCATATTTTTATTTATTCAATTGATTTTTTAATGTTTGCACCCAGCATTTAAAAGAACAAAAATACACACAAAAGAAGAAGAAAATAACAGAACAGTGCAGGAAAGGCTTATGAGTGACCCTCCTCTTCAAATAATTGAAATTAAAAGGCAAAACAAACAACCCCTCCCCACCTCAACCCCAGGCATTCAACACAAATGCATCCAGATAACGCACAAACTCACACATGCATGCAGCTAGAAAAAATGGGGAGGAAAATGGCGCGTTAGCGCCACCCCCCCTGCGAGTGCAAGCGAGGGCCGATCATCGCCGCTTGCGGCTATATTTATTATTATTATTATTATTAATAATAATAATAATAATAATAATAATAATAATAATAATAAATATAGCCGCAAGCGGCGATGATCGGCCCTCGCTTGCACTCGCTGGGGGTGGCGCTAACGCGCCATTTTCCTCCCCTTTTTCTAGCTGCATGCATGTGTGAGTTTGTGCGTTATCTGGATGCATTTGTGTTGAATGCCTGGGGTTGAGGTGGGGAGGGGTTGTTTTTTTGCCTTTTAATTTCAATTATTTTAAGAGGAGGGTCAATCATAAGCCTTTCCTGCACTGTTCTGTTATTTTCTCTTTCTTTTGTGTGTATTTTTGTTCTTTTAAATGCTGGGTGCAAACATTAATAAATAAATTGAATAAATAAAAATATGAGGACAGAAAATGGCGCCTTCAACACCAGGTCACATGTTCTACCCAATATGGTTGGTTGCCTAGCAACAGCGTAATATATATTTTTTATTCCTATTTTCATGATGCATCTATGTTCCAAATTTGGTGTGGCTATACCAAAGATTTTGTCAGGTGTCCTATTGGCGGGGAGAGATGTTTGGCCTGTTGCCATGGCAACCCGATGAGGCATGGCATGTGGTCACCATTGACTTTTTTCATTGAAAATATCCCAGGAATATTTGTACCAAATCTTGTATGTGTACAACAAAGTTAAATTTTGCAGTTCTATGCAATTACCCTAGGGGGCGCTATTGTGACCATTTTAGATTTTCTTATATCAATCTGTGTAGGGCTGGGGTGTCCACCACCGATTAAAGTTTGAGTGAAATCGGAGAAAGTATGTGCTAATTATCATTCATGGAAGTTTGACAGGAAATGACGCCTTTGCCACCAGGTCACATGGTCTATCCAATATGGCTGGTTGGTTGCCTAGCAATGGTGTAATATACTTTTTTGTTCCTATTCCCATGATGCATCTGTGTACCAAATTAGGTGTGGCTACATCAAAGTTTTTGCCAGACATCCTAATGGCAGGGACCGATGTTTGACCTGTTACCATGGCAACATGATGTGAGATGGAGTGGGGGTGTCACTGTGTTTTTTGATCGAGACGATGTCCCGAATGTGTGGTCCAAATTTGGTGTGTCTACGGCAAAGTAAATATTTTCTATTCCATGCATTCTGCCTAGGGGGCGCTATTATGGCCATTTTAGATTTTCTTGTATCAGTCTGTGTAGGGCCAGGGTGTCCACCAACGATTAAAGTTTGAGTGAAATCGGCCAAAGTATGTGTGAATTATTACTCGTCGAAGATTGACAGAAAATGGCGCCTTCGCCACCAGGTCACATGGTCTATCCAATATGGCTGGTTGGTTGCCTAGCAACAACGTAATATACTTTTTTGTTCCTCTTCCCATAATGTATCTGTGTACCAAATTTGGTTTGACTATGACAAAGTTTTTGCAGAGGATCCTAATGGCGAGGACAGATGTTTGGCCTGTTGCCATGACAACACGATGGGAGCTTGCGCGGGAGCGTCATTGAGTTTTTTCATCGAGATCCCGTCACGAATATGTGTACCAAATTTGGTATGTCTATGACAAAGTAAAATTTTGCGCTTCCATGCAATCTCCCTAGGTGGCGCTATAGCACCCATTTCAGATTTTCTTATATCAATCTGTTCAGGGCCGGGGTGTCCACCAACGATTAAAGTTTGAGTGAAATCGGCCAAAGTATGCACGAATTATCGCTCGTCGAAGTGTGATGGCGAGCCGCAAAAACGAACCCGAAATTTGTGGCGTTTTCACGGAAACACCGTTCACTCTTTTAGAACGGTTTTAACAACTTTTAATGTCCCACTTGTCTAGATGATACAGCACAATTCTGGTGAGTCTGGGTCAAAAACCCTAGGAGGAGTTCGTTAAAATACGAGGACAGGAAACTCCGCCTTCGGCGCCGGGTCACGTGCTCGTTCCAATATGGCCGACTTCCTGTTGGTCGCCTAGCAACGGCATAATATATTTTTTGGTTTGTAACGACATGACCTATCCACCACCCGAATTTCATTTGTCTACGACAAAGTTCATTTTTCGGGTATAGCCATAGGCGCAATGTATTTTGATTTTCCAGGTGGCGCTGTCGAGCCATTTTTTAAGATTTTTTAATACAGATTATTTGTAAATTCCTTTTTTGGCGTTCTTGAATTTTGTGCAAAATTTCGTGAGTTTTCATCGGTGGGAAGTACCCAAAAAAAAGTGTATAGGAAAATAATAAGAATAAATAATAATAATAATAATAAGAAAAACCAGAACAATAACAATATGGTGCCACCTATGGTGGCAATATATATATCAATGGAAAGGGCTCGAGTCCAGTAACGCACCCGTGGGGTCCATTGTCAATGACGAGCGCGTTGCGCTCGTCATTGACCTCATCGATTACTCACTTGCCCAATACATATTTTTGGCGTTTACGATGGTTAACGATTACAATTATGCCGCTTTCGCGGCAATGGGCAGTGCCAGTCTGTGCTATTGGATGCCATGAGTGTCACTATAGTGTGGCATTGAGTGTTTGGAAAAGGGAGAGCGCTGCGCGCTCTGGTTTTGTGGGCACACGTGACATCGTGCACTGCGTGCACGATGTCATGTGTCCCCACAAAACAATTACAATTTTCCCGCCACGGGCGGTGCCACCGTGCCAGGTCAGCGGGCACCAGTCGTTGACATGAGTGCTAGGTGCTTAAAAGGGAGAGCGCTTGCGCTCTGCTGCGTGCGCAAAACAAAGCGCTTCGCGCTTTGTTTTGCGCACGCTGGTGGGCCGAGAATGTTTTGGGGTGAACAGTTACAATTTGGCCGCTATCGCGGCCACGGGCGATGCCACCATGCCAAGTCAGCGGGCACCAGTCGTTGACATGAGTGCTAGCTGGTTAAAAAGGGGAGAGCGCTTCGCGCTCTGCCTGCGTGCACAAAACAAAGCGCTTCGCGCTTTGTTTTGCGCACGCTGGTGGGCCGAGAATGTTTTGGGGTGAACAATTACAATTTGGCCGCTATCGCGGCCACGGGCGATGCCACCATGCCAGGTCAGCGGGCACCAGTCGTTGACATGAGTGCTAGGTGTTTAAAAAGGGGAGAGCGCTTCGCGCTCTGCTGCGTGCGCAAAACAAAGCGCTTCGCGCTTTGTTTTGCGCACGCTGGTTCTGCAGTGCTTCGCACTGCAGAACAATTACAATAGGCCCTACGCTTTAGCGCTCGGGCCTAATAATGTTTAATTATTAGTCATTTTTTATAATTTTATTTTATTAATTTATTATCATTATTATTATTATTATTTTATTTATGTTATATATTTTTTATGCATTTTTAAATAAATAAATAAGATGAATGCTGCTGTTGTGTCCTTGGGCAAGACACTTAACCCCACCTCGCCCCAGTGTCTGCGTACACTGGTCGCCCCATGACAGAAGTACATCAAGACCGGTTGCGTCAAGCGACGTGGGGCCGTCCTCCCGTGGACCCACCACCTGCAGGAGGAGCCATGGGGACCGGTGCGTTGTGTGATCTAGGTGGCTTAATTAGAAAAGTTACATAGCGTTTACCCTTTAAACCTTTTAAAGGGCTTATATTATTCTATTTTCTGAGTTATTTTGCCTCATCACAAACAGACCTGGAGTTGTGCTTTGTTCCATTTACACGCACAGACTCTACATATTTAGGCTGAAAACACTTTGTTCCACCTTGTGATGTCATGTGGTGATACAGGAAGTGCTCTCCTGTGGTTTTAAACTCCACTTTGGATAATTTCAGCCCTGGAATTGCCGATCTCTACCGAACTAAAGTTAAAAGTATAATTGTTCACTTGAAACTCACCACTTCATGACATCACAAGGTGGAACAGAGCATTGTCAGCATTGTCAAATGAAACAAAACACAACTCCAGGTATGTTCTTGAGGAGGTAACAGCATTATAACATGACTAAAATCTCACAAGATTCAGTTTGGTCTAATATTGTCCCTTTTAAGTTGATAGGAATACCTTGCTTCTCAAACTCACAAATATTGACTCGGTTTGAGCTTAATCTACCGTCATATTATTTTGAACTGAGGTGTATTTAAGCGTTCCCCACATAATTTGATTTCTCCCAATTTCCTGTAACACAAACAGAGCATTCAAACATCATTAGTTATAAGCTAGGAGTGTTTGGACACAGTAAACAAAACATCAAATCAGTCCAGGGTGTATTTGAGCCAGTCTGAGAGAGGCACAGTGCTCGGGGCTCCACACTCCCCTTTTACTCCAAAACAACTCATTTCTTGCTCCGACGCTGTAATCTGGCTCTGTGCAAATTGATGTCAGAGCAGAGGCTGACACTTTCCGATTGTTTTTTCTCAAGTCGGACTCCGAAACTTTCTCCAGGGAAACTAGAATTCCGAACGTTGCAGTACTCTGAGTTCATCTGGATTGTAGGAGCTGAGTTAAAAGATTTACTGTTTTCCTTCCTGTATCATTTGTTTCTTGTTCTTTTGACAGTTTTAATGTGTCCTGGAAAGCGTCTTTGAGTGTCCTGAAATCGCTATAATAAATAAAATATGTTATTAAGGCTGTCAGTTTAGCGCATTCATTTGATTGATTAATTGCTGCAAATTAATGCGTTATAAAAATTAACATAATTAATTATGAGGGGCAATTCAATGTGCGCATTTTAAATTTGGCCCATTGAAGGACCTGTAGGCGACTTGGCAGTGGCGCTTCATTTCCACCTGCGTCGCTAATAAACAAATAAATCCTGGAGGAAACTGACATGGACTCGACTCAGGGGGCGAGGCGAGCGAATCGCTGCCAGGGCCTTTGAACGGTGAATTTATTTATAAAAAGAACGAAGACGGGACGATCAACAAGAACGTGGTGATTTGTAGCTTTTGTCAAAAAGAATTTTCCGATCACCGAAGCCGCTCCAGCCTGACGGATCATTTGAACGGTAAACACGTCCGAACAAGTTCCATTATTACCGGTGATAGAGCGAGCGTGAGTGCACTTCAACAAACCAACAAGCCACCAAACCAACAAACCAACAAACCACGCTCGCAGAATTTGGGAAACGAATGAGCAAAGCGACCACATGAAAACTGACAAACTCAATCACAAAGTCGTTTGCCTCTTTCTCTGTTTCTC
The DNA here is from genome assembly GCA_036785185.1 of Paratrypauchen microcephalus. Taxonomy (NCBI): domain Eukaryota; kingdom Metazoa; phylum Chordata; class Actinopteri; order Gobiiformes; family Gobiidae; genus Paratrypauchen; species Paratrypauchen microcephalus. The sequence goes on from JAVJIX010000003.1 coordinate 732,501, forward strand.
TCTCTCTCTCTCACGAGTTTAAAATGTGATTAATTTGATTAATTCATTACAAATCCTGTAATTAATTAGATTTTTTTTTTTAATCACCTGACAGCACTAATCATTATTATTAATATTATTACTACTACTACAAAGTGGACTAAGGGAGTCTGACGTCACTCATAGCATTCGGCTCCAATCAGTTATTGACACTTTGACGTGATATCATGATGGGGGTGTCTTCCATGTATCTCTAATGGTGGAATGCTTAGGAGTTACCATGGAGACAGAATGCACACATTAGCAAACACTGCCAAAATAAAAAATGGATCTAAACAGCACATTTTCAGGAGCCTGTGATAAATACGAGCATTCATGGAGTTAGTGGTCTTGGGGGGGGAAAGTTCAAGAAAAATGGTGAGAGTGCCTAAATGAAAAACTGTTGTAGTTCCAGCTAAATCTGTTCTTTCTGGTCATCCATCCATCCATTTTCTTCCGCTTATCTGGGGCAGGGTCGGGGGGGCAACAGTCTAAGCAGGGACTCCCAGATTTCCTTCACCCCGGACACTTCCTCCAGCTCCTCTGGGGGGACCCCAAGGCGTTCCCAGGCCAGCCGAGAGACATAGTTCCTCCAGCGTGTCCTGGGTCTTCCTCCTCCCAGTGGGACATGCCCGGAACACCTCCCGAGGGAGGCGTCCAGGAGGCATCCAGAACAGATGCCTGAGCCACCTCAGCTGCTCCTCTCGAAGTGGAGGAGCATCGGCTCTACTCTGAGCTCCTCCCATGTGACTGAGGTAATCACCCTAGAGATAGAGTTAAGGCAGATTGTGTGAAAATAAATCTCCAAGTTTAACAAAGCCTCAGATAAACCAGTGCTTACACTTAGCATTACACCCCGAAGGAATGTTGATGACATTAGCTGCAAAGTATCAACAGGAACCAGTTTGAAGCTGAGGTCCATATTAGGAATATGAACTTAATAAGGAACAAAATTAAGCAAAATTAAAACCCCCAGGATCATGGAGAGCGGTCTAATACGAACATTTTCAGACCAAAATGACAAGGATCACTGCAGACTGGACTTATTGATACTTTCCAGCTCATGTCATCAATTCATCAAATATTCCCTGGTGATGTGATGCTAACAGGAGACAATGCTCTGTGTTTAAACTTTGTAACTCAAGTTAGAAAATGAAAATGTTTCTAAATCTATTCTGTATTCTTTCATTTTGGCAGTTTGCTAATGTGTGCATTGTGCCACCATGGCAACTAACGAACATTCCGCTATTCACAAACTTGAAAAATCCGACCATGACCCGGATGTGCGGCCGTATTGGAGGTATTGCTCTCTCAAAGTAAACACGGTTATAAAGCAACCGTGCAGAAAAACTCAAAATTTCACGAGAAACCTTTCACATTGGAATCCAAAACTTCTGATACAGTTGACCAGTTGTACAGAGATAAATTGGACGCCAAAGAAAAGGAGCGTTATATGAACAAACTCAAATTAATCGGGCAAAAGATCCATATGAGATGGATTCAAGTTTGTTCAGTGACAGTGGCGATTTGTCGATTCTGCTGCTGTAAGTGATCCCAATATTGTCGACTACCTGGTCTTCTCCCCAAGCCTTGATACAGCACAAGACCTTCAGAGCTCTAAAGGTCTGGAGGCAACAACCAGTTTGTTTGTGGCTGGTACGAGAGCGCAAAGTGCGGACAATTGGAGAGAAACATATTGTGATCGCAAAGGTCGGCATACTTGTATTACACGTGTAGCGCGTTTAAGTACGAGTACATTGCTTTTTATTATTCACGTTTTGCAAAGATTAAAATATGAACATCGTCTTTCCACCTCTGTCGCCTTGTCTGTCGCCTCCTTTCCTTTGATAATTGCTGTATCTTTTCACCCTGGTTGGTCACTACTTTTGGTAAACAAAAGAACCAGGTGTTTTTCTCTGTCCGATCTATTGTGACGCCGAGGACCCGACAATAGTTGACCATTTTGCTTTTTTTTTTTTTTTAAACTTGGCAGTATAAGTGCAATGTTCGCTTTGTTTCGAATATCTCCAACATGGCCGACTTCTGGATTATGACATCACATGACTATAGAGATACATGTAGAACATCCCTGCAGTAATTTGAAATTTAAAAAAGGTAAATAATAATCTAGTTATGTTACAAAACAAAAACATCCTCTCGTGGAACTGTGAGCAAATGAGCTTTGACGACATTCTCTTTGACAGCTCCCTGTACAAAGTGCGTCAATCAAACATTCAACTCCAACATTTTGCAAAACAATACGTCTAATCCACCTGCACCTCATACTCGATCATTTCCATCACTATCGATCTAATCAGAGCTGGCATCATCCACACACCGGGCAGCCAATCATCTCCGCTCTTATTTACCCCTCGAACAATCACATAGAGACATCATGGCCGCACGGCACCTAGGAAAACAGTTAGCAATCATAATTGACATTTGTAACCCAATCGGCAGGCAATATTTCCATAATCCTTCCGATAGACAGAGTGTGATGCAAATATCAGAGCGCAGAAATCAGCTCTGCTCAGACGCTGTCTGTTGGAACGCACATCAAGATTTATGACCTTTCCGTAATTCTCACCCGTGTTATTTCATATTTATAGCTCCTCTCATTCACTATGCATACAGACACGCTTAAAGGGGCTGTACCTGATTTCTTGTTTTACCTGTCTTTAAAATGTGGAAAAAAATGATTTGACTAAATGATTATGCACTGCAATGAGTTTCACAACTTTTTTCACAACTTTTGTCGTATGTCCACACTATTCCCTATTCCTCGGACCTCAAAGCGCAGGGGAGTAAGTCTGCAAGTGACAAAAGCTTTATGTTGACAATAGGAAATGATTTGAACATTTGTGTTTATAATTCAGATGTTAAGTCTGACAGTTACTCTTTACGTTACTCTTACTTGCGTAGTAGTTTTCCTAAATGTTTTTTTTACTCTTACTAAGGCTGCATTTATATGATGATGGTCTGAACAGAAGACGCAAAAGTGGCGTTGCGTCTTCAATTTTATTCCGGGTTTAGACTAGCGTTTTTAGGAGGAAATCTGCGTGCATACGGTGACGCAAAAGTGTGTGGAATTCGATTGGGTATGCATGCCAGGCGGTTAGGTGGTGCTGTGATACATTATCACTATGTCCGCGAGCATGCGTAGAATCTTCATTCTTCTCATCTGCGCCGCGAAAAGCAAAACAAAACATGGTTACTGGTAGCAAAAAAAAAAAGTGTGGTCAGACAGAGTGGTTCAACTATTGCTTCAGACCACGTTAGACTACAAAGCAACGAAGGCGCAACAAGGTGTGGACTGAGAGTTGGGAGATTCATTCTTGTACTGTATATACAAGTGTATTCTCTGTATACTGTATATCCTCTATTTAAGTATACTGTGGAAACTGTGTGACCTTAGTTTTAAGGGGGTTTTAGCAACTGAGGTGTTATTGTACATCACCACCTGTTCTTTTCCTTCAGCTATAGACTACTGTATGTTTGTGTAACTCAAAACACCCTTAAAAGGTAACAACTATAGGTAGTAAACTTAGAGGCTGCATCCTCAGCATACCAGAAACTGTACATACACTCAACAATAATATAAACGCAACACTTTTGTTTTTGCTCCCATTTTTCATGAGATGGACTTAAAGATCTAAAATTAATTCCAGATACACAATATTACCATTTCTCTCAAACATTGTTCACAAATCTGTCTAAATGTGTGATAGTGAGCACTTCTGCTTTGCTGAGATAATCCATCCCACCTCACAGGTGCTGATCTGACATCATGATTAGTGCACAGGTGTACCTTATACTGCCCACAATAAAAGGCCACTGTGAAATGTGCAGTTTTGTCTCACAGCAAAATGCCACAGATGTCACAAGCATTGAGGGAGCGTGCAATTGGCATGCTGACAGCAGGAATGTCAACCAGATCTGTTGCTCGTGCATTGAATGTTCATTTCTCCACCATAAGCCGTCTCCAAAGGCGTTTCAGAGAATATGGCCGTACATCCAACCGGCCTCACAACCGCAGACCACGTGTAACCACACCAGCCCAGGACCCCCACATCCAGCAGGTTCACCTCCAAGATCGTCTGAGACCAGCCACTCGGACAGCTGCTGAAACAATTGGTTTGCATAACCAAACAATTTCTGCACAAACTGTCAGAAACCGTCTCAGGGAAGCTCAACTGCATGCTCATCGTCCTCATCAGGGTCTTAACCTGACTCCAGATCGTCGCCGTAACAGACTTGAGTGGGCAAATGCTCACATTCGATGGTGTCTGGCACGTTGGAGAGGTGTTCTCTTCACGGATGAATCTCGGTTTACATTGTTCAGGGCAGATGGCAGACAGCGTGTGTGGCGTTGTGTGGGTGAGCGCTTTGCTGATGTCAATGTTGTGGATCGAGTGGCCCATGGTGGTGGTGGGGTTATGGTATGGGCAGGCATCTGTTATGGACGAAGAACACAGGTGCATTTTATTGATGGCATTTTGAATGCACAGATACCGTGATGAGATCCTGAGGCCCATTGTTGTGCCATACATCCATGAACATCACCTCATGTTTCAGCAAGATAATGCACGGCCCCATGTTGCAAGGATCTGTACACAATTCTTGGAAGCTGAAAATGTCCCAGTTCTTGCATGGCCAGCATACTCACCGGACATGTCACCCATTGAGCATGTTTGGGATGTGCTTGACCGGCGTATACGACAGCGTGTACCAGCTCCCACTAATATCCAGCAACTTCGCACAGCCATTGAAGAGGAGTGGACCAACATTCCACAGGCCACAATTGACAATCTGATAAACTCTATGCGAAGAAGATGTGTTGCACTGCATGAGGCAAATGGTGGTCACACCAGATACTGACTGGTTCTGAGTCCCCAGACCCCCAATAAAGCAAAAATTTCAGGGTGGCCTTTTTTAATGTGGGCAGTCTAAGGCACACCTGTGCACTAATCATGATGTCAGATCAGTATCTTCCAGTCCGGCTTCCGTCCTAAACATAGCACCGAAACAGCTCTGCTCAAAATCACAAACGACCTCCTCCTCTCCTCCGATTCCGACCACCTCTCCATCCTCATCCTCTTGGACCTCACTGCAGCCTTCGACACAATCAGCCACTCCATCCTCCTGTCCCGCCTCAAAAACTCACTTAACATCACCGGCTCCGTTCTCTTCTGGCTCCAGTCGTACCTCACAAACCGGCAACAGTTCATACACATAAACCATTGCTCCTCCTCCATAGCCCCCCTGCAGCAAGGAGTCCCCCAAGGTTCGGTGCTTGGTCCTCTCCTCTTCATTCTCTACATCCTCCCCCTCGGCAACATCATTCGTCGTCACTGTCTCCACTTTCACTGCTACGCTGACGACATCCAACTTTACATCTCCACAACATCCATCAACCCCAGCATCCACTCCACTCTCATGCCTAACAGACATCAAAAACTGGATGAACCACAACTTCCTTAAACTAAACAGCGACAAAACAGACTTTATCATCATGGGTCCACACAACTTCACCAAATCCTCACAACACTTCACCCTGCACTTCGACAACACCACACTCTCTCCATCCCCACTCATCCGTAACCTTGGTGTGCTCCTCGACCCCACTCTTTCATTTGAACTCCACATCAAATTCATAACCCGGACTGCATTCTTTCACTTCAAAAACATTGCCCGTCTCCGCCTATCACTCACCTTCTCTGCCGCTGAAACTCTCATACACGCATTTATCACATCCAGAATCGACTACTGCAATAGCATCCTCTACGGTACACCATCCAAAACCCTCAACAGACTACAGTACATTCAGAACTCCGCTGCCCAGCTCCTCGCCCACACCCGCTCACGTGAACACATCACCTCTGTCCTCCACAAGCTCCACTGGCTCCCCGTCCCTCAGCACATCCACTTCAAAATTCTTCTCAACACTTTCAAAGCACTTCACAACCTGGCCCCTCCTTACCTCACAGACCTGCTCCACCACCACACTCCATCTCGCTCCCTCCGCTCCTCCAGCTCCAACCTCCTGTCCCTGCCCTGTAGGACCAAGCTCCGAACCTGGGGGGACAGAGCCTTCTCCATCGCTGCCCCCACCCTCTGGAACTCACTGCCCAAACCCCTCCGTGACTGCTCTGATCTCCCCACCTTTAAAAAAGAACTCAAAACCCACCTGTTTAAAATTGCTTTTAATGTTTGATTTTATATTGTAAATTTTGTGATATTTTAAATGTTTGACTTTATGTTGTAAAATTTGTGATATTTTATTCTTTTATGATTTGTGATGCGTCTTTGAGTGTCTTGAAAAGCACTATATAAATAAAATGTATTGTAGAAGTGCTCACTATCACACATTTAGACAGATTTGTGAACAATGTTTGAGAAAAATGGTAATATTGTGTATCTGGAATGAATTTTAGATCTTTAAGTCCATCTCATGAAAAATGGGAGCAAAAACAAAAGTGTTGCGTTTATATTTTTGTTGAGTGTAAGTAAGCTACAGTGCTCAGTTCGGTGTGAGATGGTGTGACGACTGGTAAGATGTGTCCTTGTGTCATCATGAGTCCTGTATTTTCGCTTCAGTTAAGATTAAAGTGCTAATAACTTCAATCTTCAGCCTACGCCCTTTTCTGATGCTTTTTGTAAAGCTGACAGAGTCCTGCCAAACAAAGTACACTGATATATGGACCGATGTCATGTAAACGTGTACGCGTCTTGGACAGTGTAGATGAAAACGGTACGGCGGAGCGTATTCAAGTTTTCACTTTGGAGGGCGGTTTCAGTTTTTTGCGTTTTTAAGTCCCCAAAACGCCGTCACCTTCTAAACGAAAGCATTCTAAGCATTCTCGTGTAAACAGGCCCTAATTTCTTGGACCACTATTTCATACTTCTACTTGAGTGATGTTATTTTCTCTCCCTCCCTTTATTGACAAATGAATAAATGACCACATATCACCAATACCGATATAATTGACATTTGTAACTCAATCTGCTTGGAATATTTTAAGGAGAAATCATCTCCTCTCAGTAGGATACATGACCTTTTCTGTAATTATCACTCAAGTTATTCCATATTTATAGCTCCTCTCATTTGCTACGCATACACGGACACGCTTAATGCCTGGGAATGGCGGTGTAGTGGTACAGAATGCGCCCCAGATAAATTATAATGATGTTTTTTGAAGCTGTTTGCATAACTGATGTGCACGTGTCACTTAATGCATGCTTTACGCTGACATCACATATGTTTTAACCCCCTAACCCCAATCACTCAGAAACCAGGCTCAGAAAGCGCCATTTTCATCTTTTATTGATATTTTTTCCAGTTGGCCATTACCAGGAATATTTTAGCCTTCTGACCACTGTCAATCCCGTACCACATTCATTCCCGTTACAGAAAAGTGGGCGAAGTGTCTTCAACCTGCGAACCTTAAAGGACCCGTATGCTGTTTTCTGATGTTATAACGTTATTTCCTCATCAAAAATATACTTGGAGTTGTGTTTTGTTTCATTCACACATGTTTAACACACAAACCCTGCAGATTTAGGCTGAGTTCTTCTTTCAAACTGAAAATACTCCACTTTGTAATGTCATATGGTAATACAGGAAGTGCTCCATTGTGTTTTTAAACTCCACACACCTTCACTAGAATCATTTGGATGATTTCAGCCCTGGAATTGCCAATCTCTACTGAACTAAAGTAAAGCTGTTATCATGAATACCGCCGCTTCATGACATCACAAGGTGGAACAGAGCATTTTGAGCTTTGGAGATAATAAAGGGTAAGGCTGCGTCCCATTTCTCTGTCTTACCCCTTCGTCTTACCCCTACTCCTTGGTTTTGCGCGTTCATGTGAGGGCAAGGGGTGTTCCGATTCTAATTTTGATCAAGGGCTAGAGCCCCGACCTCGGGCTACATACCCCTTGAAACGAAGGGGTACACCTACAAGCTCAGGCAGGTTTTGGGATCAGGATGGCAGCGTCACATCGACCAGCCAAGGAGTCTCATAAATGTATTTTCAGCAGTTGTAATTATTGATTAACAGTTTAGCACGGTTTACAATTATGATGCTTATGTTCTACGTTACTTTTAGTGAACTTGTTGTGGTTTTAATTGTAGTGATGTCTGTTTAGCCGACGTTATCGTTTTCATTGAACTTTCATGTATAAACAAGCTAGGTTTTTGTCGAGCTGAGGTACCTGAGGTGGCGGCACGGAGGCTGAGTGGGTAGCGCTCATGCTTCACAGCAAGAAGGTTCCAGGTTCGATCCCCGGGTCGCCCAGGCCTTTCTGTGTGTGTTCTGTGTGGCCTTTCTGTGTGGAGTTTGCATGTTCTCCTCGTGTCTGGGTGGGTTTCCTCTGGGCAACTCCGGTTTCCCCCACCAACCCCAAATCGAGGGGCAAGACAAAGCTATGCCTTTATTAGTTCCACAGTGGGGAAATTCCAGTTCTGCATTTAACCCATCCTGTTATTAGGAGCAGTGAGCAGCACATTACTGCGCCCGGGGACCATCTCCATGATCTTCTCGCTTCGGCTTGGTCAGGACCTATGCTGGAGGTACCTATGGTGCATGTTTTGGGTTGGTGGGGGAAACCAGAGTGCCCGGAGGAAACCCACCCAGACATGCAAACTCCACACAGAAAGGCTCGGGCGACCCAGGGATCGAACCCAGACCATGCATGCAAACTCCACACAGAACACACACAGAAAGGCCTGGGCAACCCGGGGATCGAACCCGGAACCTTCTTGCTGTGAAGCATGAGTGCTACCCACTCCGCCACCGTGCCGCCAAAAGACGTAGATAAAGGGGTTCTCCCCGTGTCTGGGTGGGTTTCTTCCGGGCACTGCGGTTTCCCCCACCAACCGAAAATCGAGGGGCAAGACAAAGACGTAGATAAAGGGGGTAGATAGGTAGATAGATTGATTGATAATACTTTATTGTCAGCTCAATGATCTGAAATTTGTTTTGCAGGTTCAGCAGCTCCAAAACAACTACAATGACATTACAAAAAAAAAAACAACAACACAGAAAACATTTGACAAAAATATGAGACAAAAGACAAAATTAGACAAATGTCCACTCACCAGATTCTATGAGTTAAGCTCTTCATTTAGTTTCAGGATGGACTGATGGACAAAAGAGTTTTTCAGTCTGACTCTTTTGAAGCGTGGCACAGAGTACCGACGCCCTGATGGTAGCAGCACATATTCAGAGTTTAGAACATGGCTGGGGTCAGAGGTGATGTTCTTGGCCAGCCGCAGAGTGTTGTTATGATATGCGGCATCATACTGTCCATCCAGGGGATGCCCCACAATCTTTGAACAGATTTTAATCAGTTGTTTCAGTCCAGATTTAGCAGACAGACAGCTGTACCACACGGCGTTACAATACTGCAGGACACTGAGGATGACAGATGTAAAAAACAAAAGCAATACCTGACGAGAAGCTCCGAAAGAGTGCAGGCGACACAGAAAGTATATTCTTTGTTTTGTGTTTTTACAGATGAAGTCAATGTGGTGTTTCCAGGATAGAGGAAGGGCAAGGGGTAAGACAGAGAAATGGGACACAGCCTTACTCAAACATGTGTGAATGAAGCAAATCAACTCTAGATATGTTTTTAATAATAATAATAATAATACATTTTATTTATATAGCGCTTTTCATGACACTCAAAGACGCTTCACAGAGCAATACAATAAAATAAGTCCATAAAACAGTCAAAAATAAAACAAAATGAATTAAAATAGCAAATAATTTAAACATTAAAAGCAGCTTTAAACAGATGGGTCTTGAGGGTTTTTTTTGAAGATGGTGAGGTCTGTGCAGTCTCGGAGGTGTTGAGGTAGAGTGTTCCAGAGGGTGGGGGCAGCAATAGAAAAGGCTCTGTCTCCCCAGGTTCGGAGCTTGGTCCTGCAGGGGAGGGACAAGAGGTTTGAATGGGAGGAGCGGAGAGCGGGATGGGGTGTGGCGGTGGAGCAGGTCTGCGAGGTAGGCTGGGGCCAGTTTATGGAGGGCTTTGAAGGTGATGAGGAGAACTTTGAAGTGTATGTGCTGAGGGATGAGGAGCCAGTGGAGGTTCTGGACGACAGGGGTGATATGTTCACGGGAGCGGGTGTGTGTGAGGAGACGGGCAGCAGAGTTTTGGATGGAATGGCTGATGGTATTAAATGCTGCAGTGAGATCCAGGAGTATGAGGATGGAGAGCTGACCAGAGTCGGAGGAGAGGAGGATATCTTTACAAACTTTGACCAGAGCTGTTTCAGTACTGTGTAGTTGTCGAAAACCAGATTGGAAGGGTTCAAACAGATTATTGGAGTTTAGATGTGATTTTAACTGAGAAGCTACCACACGTTCAAGCATTTTAGACAGAAATGGCAGGTTGGAGATGGGCCGGAAGTTTGCTATGTTGTCTGGGTCGAAACCAGGTTTGTTAAGGATGGGGGTGATGGCTGCCAGCTTGAGACACTGATAAGTATGTAACAGCAAGTAACATTTAAAGGAGAATTAACGTTTTTTTACAATCTGAGCATTATTTTGGTAATAAAACAAGATGTTTTACTCACCCATAGCACTTTGGTGTCATATGGAGCATTTCCGGAGATGTTTTAGATTTGCGATATCCATAACTTGAGTTCTCGGGGCAAATATTTGCGGTCTCCAAATAACACAAACTTTAGCACTTTTCAAATCATAGAAGCTCGATGTCTTAGTCTACACTTTTGTTTGAGTCAAAAGTGGCCTGTAATCCGAGATTTATTTATAATTTCGAGTAAATGAGGAGGCCAGTGCGCATGCGCTCTGTCACAGCTGATTTCGCTCTCAGCTCTCGGGACCCAAACATGAAAGGCAAAGCTGTAAGACCTTTGGACCATCGTGTTTCCAGTACCCACTTCAGTCAGGACGATTTTTTACCAGCAAAGGAAAAGAAAGAAGGCCAGCGGATTCTGCGAAGTAATGCGAAACCGATGGCTGTTCTCTGCGCTGCTCCTAAAACTGTCTCCGCTTCATTTTTCCACATCCATTCTGTCTCCTCATCCGTATACTCCTCTTCAGTCCTCAGTCCTCTATAAGTCCTCTTCAGCCTCAAAGTCCGTATCTTCTGCCATGTGTCGCTTGCAATAGAAAAGTTGCGTCTTCTTATCTGCGAAACAGCTGGGACTTCATGCATGTGCCCTGTCCTCTATGATGATGTCATCAAATGAAACTATCGCTGTATATCGGGTTTCAGGCCGCTTTTGACTCCACTTAAAGTCTACGCTGACACAGCGATCTTCTGTGATTTGAAAAGTGCTAAAGTTTGTGTTATTTGGAGACCGCAAACATGCTCCAGGACTCACGTTACGGATATCGCAAATCTAAAACATCTCCGGAAGTGCTCCAAATGACACCAAAGTGCTATGGGTGAGTAAAACAACTTGTGTTAAAAGTCCCTCAGTCGTCCAGGTAGAATCTGTTACAGAACTGAAGAAGTCTCTTGGATGAGCGGCGAAACGTCTTCAACCAAACAAACTTTGTCCAGTTGACAAATTGAACTTCTCCTTTTATCACAAAACAACTTGTTTTATTACCGAAATAAGATTGTAAAAGAAATGTTAATTCTCCTTTAAGCAAGCTGGTGAAATGTTTTGTCCAAGGACACACACTAAAACAGTATGCACTCGTTATAGCAAGAATTGATCTACCAACCACCTTGTTATTTATCTAGGGCAGTCTATACACAGGAGGGAATTAAACTGGCAACCCCCTCCTTATACATAGACAAACGCTGAACCTATAATACACCAGTGCCCTTCTTCATCTTTCACATACTTGAAGCAAACAGTATCACAGTTTTGTTTTTGTCTCCTTTTTTTCAGCTAATTCAAAAGTTTGTCAGAACGACGTTGCACTTTTGAAGACAATGAACCGAGCTTGACCCTGAAAACCATTTCCGAGCGTCAGGAAAACACTATTAGCCTGACAGTTCCATAATAGAAGCTTCAGGTGCCCATCAGGAGCCTTCCTAATGACTGACTGCAAAGGCTGGATAAACACGCAAATGGGAAAAATACTGCCGTTTTTTAACACTGCTACTATAATGTTTTAGTAAATATATCTGAGGTGACATTCAAATTCCAGAGACCCGCCAGTGTTTGGTGTTTACGACGTGAGCAGCCTGTATATTTATGTATCAGTGGGCTATGGCGGTTTTAACAGAAAGTGAAAAAAGACTCATTAAAAGGTGCATTGTGTAACTTTTCTGGTGGAGGACTCTCCGGGCTGCCTTCATAGAGATGTTGTTGCTTTACCGGTATTCCAAAGTATGAGATTAAAGTTTTCAGTCTTCATAGAAACAAAGGTATTTTTGTGCAATAAAAACAACATCCATAACCGAATAAATGCATTTTATAAAAGCTGAATACCATATTGTGGAACATGGTAGCAGACCCCAGACCTGGTTTAGTCTTGGTTTAGTCCTGGTTTAGATTTGGTTTAGTCTTGGTTTAGTCCTGGTTTAGACCTGGTTTAGTCCTGGTTTAGACCTGGTTTGGTCTTGGTTTAGTCTTGGTTTAGTCCTGATTCTGACCTGGTTTAGACCTGGTTTAGTCCTGGTTTACACCTGGTTTAGTCTTGGTTTAGACCTGGTTTAGTCCTGGTTTAGACCTGGTTTAGTCCTGGTTTAGACCTGGTTTAGTCTTGGTTTAGTCCCGGTTTAGTCCTGGTTCAGACCTGGTTTAGACCTGGTTTAGTCCTGGTTCAGTCCTGGTTTAGACCATGGTTTAGTCTTGATTTAGTCCCGGTTTAGCCCCAGTTCAGACGTGGTTTAGACCTGGTTTAGTTCTGGTTTACACCTGGTTTAGTCTTGGTTTAGACCTGGTTTAGTCCTGGTTTAGACCTGGTTTATTCTTGGTTTAGTCCTGGTTTAGACCTGGTTTAGTCTTGGTTTAATCTTGGTTTAGTCCTGGTTTTGACCTGGTATAGTCCTGGTTTAGTCTTGGTTTAGTCTTGGTTTAGTCCCGGTTTTGACCTGGTTTGGACCTGGTTTAGTCTTGGTTTAGTCCCGGTTTTGACCTGGTTTGGACCTGGTTTATTCTTGGTTTAGTCCTGGTTTAGTCCTGGTTTAGACCTGGTTTAGTCTTGGTTTAGTCTTGGTTTAGTCCTGGTTTTGACCTGGTTTAGTCCTGGTTTAGTCTTGGTTTAGTCCCGGTTTTGACCTGGTTTGGACCTGGTTTAGTCTTGGTTTAGTCCCGGTTTAGTTCCGGTTCAGACCTGGTTTAGACCTGGTTTAGTCCTGGTTTAGACCTGGTTTAGTCCTGGTTTAGACCTGGTTTGGTCTTGGTTTAGTCTTGGTTTAGTCCTGATTTTGACCTGGTTTAGACCTGGTTTAGTCCTGATTTACACCTGGTTTAGTCTTGGTTTAGACCTGGTTTAGACCTGGTTTAGTCCTGGTTTAGACCTGGTTTAGTCCTGGTTTAGACCTGGCTTAGTCTTGGTTTAGTCCCAGTTTAGTCCTGGTTCAGACCTGGTTTAGACCTGGTTTAGTCCTGGTTTAGTCCTGGTTTAGACCTGGTTTAGACCTGGTTTAGACCTGGTTTAGTCCTGGTTTAGACCTGGTTTAGTCCTGGTTTATTCCCGGGCCCCTGCTGTCAGCTAATCTGTCCCTTTGATACAGAAATAATACGATAATATGACTCATCCCATAAGAACGCGGTCAGCTCCGTTGTAACAGTTTCCCGTGTTGTCGATAGTTTGCGTATCCACGGGTATCGCGCCGTATATCCACAGACTTTAATTATCCGGAGCTCCCGAGAAACATTCCAGGCAACATTTGCATGGAGAGAAGCAGGTGATGGACCCTTCACCAGAAAATCTACACAATGTACCTTTTAAAATAAATCTGCCTCTTGTCTAAATATAAAACATTTTTTTCAGGAAGTGTAATGCTAGCTGTTGTGTCATAGTGAACCCCACGCTGGTCTTTGAAAAGTGGTCAAACTCATCGTGAATAATTAGGATGCTCTGAATGCATAAGGTTTGTGAGGAATAACTTTGGACCACCTCAAACCGTTCTGTTTGCATTTAATTAGAAAGCATTTAATTGGTCCGATAATCAGGAAGTGCACTGTTAGCATGCTAGTTGTTGTTAGCTTCAGCATGACAGCAAAACTCAGTTCTGTCCTCTGAATATTGTGAAAAGCACTCATATGAAGCGCTGTGAATAATTAGGATGCTCTGAATGCTTAAGGTAATTGGGGAATAACATTGGGGCACTGCAAACTGTTTAAAATGAAATAGTTCTGTTTTTTTTTAAGACAGTTTAAAGCCAGGAACTGTGCCTTTAAATAACCACTTGGAAATGACACAGTACAGTTTAATGTGTGTGGTCGGTGCGGGGATGGTTTTATTGACCTTTATTTAACCAGGACAGTCCTGCAGAGATTAAGAAGCTCTTTTTCAGGACAGTGTGGCCCCGGAGGGAACAGCTACAGTTTGCTTTAGTCTGTGGAATTCTTTAGCGTTAAGAGTTCTCTAGCACAATGTAATGATTGATGTTTGCTGCTAAAAGCTACGATAAAGTACAGGGCTTTAATTGTCTCTGAAGTCAGTCAATTCACACAACGTGCAAATTCACGAGCAAGGACCACGCCACGACAGTGAAACACGATAAAGATAGTTATTGACGGTGGGTAGATGTGATGGCTGGGGGGAGACTCAGGGTGGGGGCTCCGTCTCCAATCCAAAATGGTCACCCAGCTGATTCAGAACCCCCCCTCTTTAGAGATGATGTGTTCAGGCTGAAGGATGGACGAGACACGGGGAGGTAGGGGGTCGAGAGAGTGGACATGGACGGTGTTGTCGGGATAGGCCGTATAAATAGGGCTTCTGGGTAATAGAACGCGTGGTCAAGATGAGCTGTGGTTGGCTGGCGAGGAGTTTGAGGTGTGGTCCAGCTCCTGAATCTAAGGTCGTTTTCACACCTGCCTTGTTTGGGTCGTTTAAAACTAACCAGAGTTCGTTTGCTCCTTTGATTCAGACCTTTTGGGCTGTGTGAATAAAAAACAAAAATCTCGATCTGGAGCAAACAAGCAAACCAAGACCACTTAAAAAGCTCTGTCTCGGCACTGTTCCTTTCGAACACTGGTGCGGTTCGTTTGAGAAGAGAATGCAGACCAGACTCGATCCGACACGGCTTTTTGTACTTAACGAGCTCCCGTCGTATGTCGAGCATTATGGGAAACCGAGGCTGACGAAACGAAACTTACGAGGCTTACTTACGTTTTGCGTGAAGAGCAAGAGTCAGAACTTGATGCGCGCACATGAGCGCTGTCCTCCATAGCTGTCTTGCCCTGTGTCTTCGTTGTTTGGAAATTGATAATAGTGAAAATAGTAAAATAGTGTAAACCTCACGATGCTGCTCAAACATTTGTGCGAACTGTAAAAACTGAGCAAACCATATCGCTATGACGACACTGAAAACAGCACGTAACACCATTATTCTCCTCCTTCCGTGTTTGGGCACGGCATTTGGACATGGCTCATTTCTGTCCAATGGCTGAGCGACCTCAGTTTATAGATTTTGGTTCGCTTGGGAAAAAACTGCAGTGTGAAAGCGAACCGCACCAAAAAATAAAAATAAAAAATTTGGTCCGGACCAAAGCAAGTGAACTATCAGACTTTCCTGGTGTGAAAACTACCTAAGTGAATCATATTTACTCCACTTAAAGGGATATGCCACCCCCAGGTCAAATTTGGGCATCTCCCCACAGTCCAGAGACTAAAATAAGTGGTGGAAAGCGTTTTCCTGCTCACCCAGCCATTGTCCGAGTCTGTCGCCACTGACCGCCGCGGTATCTGGTGCTCCTCCGCCTTAGACTGGAGTCTAACGTAGCCAGAGAAAGATTTCGGCCAAAAGGAATTCATTTGCTCGATGCGTTTCCCAATTACTTTGTGTGTAGTGCGCATTCATATCGAGTGCAAATAAATGTGCAAATCAACACGGAGAGCTTGCCTTGGTCATTTTGGGTGGGAACTATTTTCCAGTGCGTAAGAATACAGCCGTATCACGCACCACGTTGTGCAACAGGGGAACTCCCTTCCCGGTGCGTAACTGGGATTCCCCTGGTAGCGTGCTGCGTGATACGGCTGTATTCTTACGCACTGGAAAATAGTTCCCACCCAAAATGACCAAGTCAAGCTCTCCGTGTTGATTTGCACATTTATTTGCACTCGATATGAATGCGCACTACACACAAAGTAATTGGGAAACGCATCGAGCAAATTAATTCCTTTTGGCCGAAATCTTTCTCTGGCTACGTTAGACTCCATTCTAAGGCGGAGGAGCACCAGATACCGCGGCGGTCAGTGGCGACAGACTCGGACAATGGCTGGGTGAGCAGGAAAACGCTTTCCACCACTTATTTTAGTCTCTGGACTGTGGGGAGATGCCCAAATTTGACCTGGGGGTGGCATATCCCTTTAAGGAAACCAGATGTTATGTGAAAGTTAAAGTATCCCTTTAACTTTCACATAACACCCCCAGGTCAAATTTGGGCATCTCCCCACAGTCCAGAGACTAAAATAAGTGGTGGAAAGCGTTTTCCTGCTCACCCAGCCATTGTCCGAGTCTGTCGCCACTGACCGCCGCGGTATCTGCAGCTCCTCCGCCTTAGACTGGAGTCTAACGTCGCCAGAGAAAGATTTCGGCCAAAAGGAATTAATTTGTTCGATGCTTTTCCCAATTACTTTCTGTGTAGTGCGCATTCATATCGAGTGCAAATAAATGTGCAAATCAACACGGAGAGCTTGCCTTGGTCATGTTGGGTGGGAACTATTTTCCAGTGCGGAAGAATAAAGCCGTATCACGCAGCACGCTGCCAGGGGAATCCCTGTTACGCACCAGGAAGGGAGTTCCTCTGTTGCACAGCGTGGTTTCTACCAGACATGGGACCAAGTCACACATGTGCAAGTCTCAAGTAAGTCTCAAGTCTTCGCCTTCAAGTCACAAGTAAGTCTCAAGTATTTTTTTCTTGGGCAAGTCAAGTCAAGTCAAGTCACAGGCTATGTCAAGTCAAGTCAAGTCAAGTCCTGTAATAGGTCAAGTCAAGTCCAAGTCAAGTCACCTTTGGCGTATTGTTGTAATTTTAGCTGCAGAATCTGATCTTAATAAAGTGAAAGGCAATATATAAGAAAGTGTAAGTAATCATCACTGGCTAATGTGCCCAACCTGTTATAAAATATTTGTATTGTAAATACTCATGTTCAGTAAAATACATCATAGACTCAAACAAAACAGTGATAATGTAATTATTGGTTATTTATTGGTAAAAGTGATCTGTACATCGAAAACCAAACACATGTTTTCAACATTGTTTCAGCATTGAGCTGAAACCAGTAACAGCTAAAACAAACTTGTATTAAACTTTGTTACACTCCCTAACTCACTCTGTCCCACACACACTTTCTAACACACGCGCACACACGCACGCACACACACACACACACACACACACACACACACACACACACACGCTCTCTCACACACACACACACCACTCTCGCGTGCGTAATGGGTCAGGCGCGCTCCTCAAGAGCTCGTGTATTTAGACTACACCTTTGTAAGAGACTGACTAAGAGTAAAAAGTGATGAGAGTTTTGTTTATTATTATTATTTGAACGTAGACCCAAGTGATCTCCTGCATTCCACAAAACCAAGCCAACAACTGATCTGAGCAACGCCAAGAGACAGTACATTAACGCCACATAGCCCTCCACCACAAGCGCAAACACAGCGCAACTCTCACATCTGAGGGGACTAAACCAGGACTGGACCAGGGCTAGACCTGGACTAAACCGGGATTAAACCACCACGGGCCACTCTTTGCTGATTTCGTACGGCTGGTTTGTGGCTGGGGCTGAGAGTACGCGGTCCGGGCGCCGCGGATCGTTTTCGTGCTCGCAGCCCCGGTGTACGCGTGGCCTCGTGCTGGTGGTGGTGCACGTGGTGCACGCGTGGCAGGACATGGCAGTGCCGTTGAATGAGCACGAAAACATTATGTGACCACGCAAGTCATTCAAGTCATCGTGTCTCAAGTCAAGTCAAGTCCCGAGTCCTAGACCCCCAAGTCCGAGTCAAGTCTCAAGTATTTCATTTTTTGTCGAGTCAAGTCACAAGTCATAAAAACAGCGACTCGAGTCGACTCGAGTCCAAGTCACTAAGTCTCAAGTCCCCATGTCTGGTTTCTACCTTTGATGTCACAATCCAAAGAAAATTGAAATGGAGAGATTTCTGAGGCTCGGAGTAAAACCTTTGTCTGGGATCCAGAATACACACTTCTCCAGTACAAAGATGAGAGGCTGGTCACTGTTGAAATGGTTAAAAGCAAAAACATCAGTATGTGTCCATTAATAATTGATTTTCTTTTTCAGAAATAACACTTTAGAAATACAGTTCTGGAAAACCACTGCATTTTTTTCTGAAATCAGCATCTCTACATGTATTACAGCCATTCCATTCCTGCGTCTGTTGAATTCCAGCACAAACACAAAGCTGAGCTACTTCAGTTCTTGCACCAGGAGTGGAATAAAGTCACCCAAGAACAATATGAAAGACTTGTGGAGAGCATGCCAAGACGCATGAAAGCTGTGATTAAAAATAAGGGTTATTGCACCAAATATTGATTTCTGAACTCGTCTTAAGTGTAAACATTAGTACAGTGGTACCTCACCTTACGAATGACCCAACAAACGAAAATTTCAAGTTACGAAACGCCTTCACGTCAAATTTTGGTCTCTAGATACGAATGAAATTTCAAGTTGCGAAATCTCCAATCCAACTTTATTTATAAAGCACTTTAAAAACAACAAATCTCAAAAATTCAATTAATGCGCGCTCAGATGCACGCCCCGAAACGTAAATACACTTTATCAACACACACGGGGTTAGGTTCCAGAGGTGGCCCGCGCTGGGAGAGGTCCGTGAGGTAGGACAACTTTGTATTTGGCAATTGTTTTAGGGCTGTAAATGCCTCACCACACACATTCTACACTTTTTTCTCGCATTTCTCTCTCGTTTAAACGCTCGAACTTTCATAGATTTTCAATGGAATGTGTTGGGGGGGACACGGCTCAATATAGCACCGCCGAACATGCGATGGGCTTGGCTCGCCCGCGCGGCTCACAGCTCACAGTGTGATCCGCGCTCTGGAAGTCAGATAGAACCAGAGCCCACCGAGCGAGACCCCGCGATCTTGCCCGCCTATAGAGCGGCCTGTTAGCTCACAGTGTCAGCCCTAGGGTGACCATTCGTCCGGATTTCGTCCGGACAGTCCGGTTTTAGAGCTGTCTGTCCGGCCGTCTGTCACGTGACCTCCGTTTTTACGTTTTGTCCTCCTTTCGTTGCATAAATCGTCATAAATCCCCACCCATTATTTACACTTGCTACTCTGCGATGTTCGCCGTTTCCCAATTCAGAAAGTGCACAGTTCGGAGTGTGGTCTCAGTCTGCAGTCGAGGCGGTGCATACTCGCTCAGCCCTGAGTGCAGTCCGTGGACCGCATGGCCATCTGCGAGATGGAACAAGTCCCGCCTCAGCTCAATGAGCCGGGTGGTCTGCTCCTTGTTCCCTAAAGACAAAATATTATTCTATTGCGACTAGTAATGCTTGGAATTCCTGTGCGCGACATCCGAAATGCAGAATGTGGGAGCAGTGCATTCTCAGCGCACATTCTTTGTTTTCCCCGAGTGGGAAAAAAACCCCCAAAAAACAAGGTGTCCTCACTTTAGGGCCTTTGTCCTCCTTTTTGGACACAAGTGTCGTCCTTTCCTGTTTCATGCCGGTGGTCACCCTAGTCAGCCCCCCGGCTCTGGAGGTCAGATAGAAGCAGAGCTCGCCCCGCCCCGCTCTTATTCCCGCTGAAAGAGCGTCTTTCTCGGCCTCTTAAAGGTGTGCAGACACGAGCAACGAGCACCGCGCTCCTCCAACGGCACTGCCATGTTATAATAATAACAGGTCCAATCCAGGTTTAGTTCTGGCCAGACCTGGTTTATTCCACGTTCTTTTAGTCCTGGTCTAGTCTCTTAGCCCGCCAGGAAGCAGAACACGTTACACTATAAAAAAAAAAGTTACACTATAAAAAAAAAAAACTTGGAACGGATCAGGCTTTTTCCATTGAAATAGCTACTCAACTTACGAATTTTTCACGTTACGAAACCACTTCTGGAACGAATTAATTTCGCAAGGTGAGGTACCACTGTATTATGTTGTTTTAAAATGAATTTGATCTTGTTTCTTTGCCTTGTTTGAGGTCTGAAAACATGTATCTTTTTTGTTATTTTGACCATTTGTCATTTTCTTCAAATAAATGCTCTAAACCAGGGGTGTCAAACATGTGGCCCAGGGGCCGGATCCGGCCCTCCAAGACCTTTAATCTGGCCCACGGCTGATTTTCTATTCAAATATTTTAATTATATTTTAATTTTCTGTTAAAATAATTTTCTTTTCTGCGCTTTTCTGCACAGTTTAGCATAGCAGCGTCTCCAGCACCTCTGTGCGTGGCCCCTCCCACCAGAGCAGCACAAATGAAGACTAAAGCATGACTAAATTCTGTGAAATGGATACAAGTTAATGTTACATCAGTGTTAAAATATTGTGTTGAAACTGCATTTTTCTTAAAGTTTCAGATTGTTCATAATATTATAATATTTTGTAAAAGAAAGAGTTCATCAAATCAAAAAGACTTCTGAAAGAGATTTGCGTTTCTCTGCACAAATATTTGGACTTATTGCTATTTTTGGGGTATATTTGCCATGAGTTTTCTGATCTGGCCCCTTTGGGATCAAAATAGGTTGGATTCGGCCCCCGGACCAAAATGAGTTTGACACCCCTGCTCCAAGCGATAATATTTTTATTTGGAATATGGGGGAAATGTTGTCAGTAGTTTATAAACTCAAACACATACCTATAAGTAGTAAAATCAGAAAAAAATAATTTTGCAGTGGTCTCTTATTTTTTCCAGAGCTGTAGTTCTTTATTTCTCTGGCATTGTCAAACTGAGAATAGGAAACATGACATTTTGTACTCAAATGATCGCTGTATTTATTATTTCCCCATAAAAATCCTTTAACTGCTCACACAAATACACCCTGTTATTGGTATAACCCCATGGTACAGAAAATTACCCGTACCCTTCTCCGTGGATAATCATGCTCTTGGCTTTATTGTTCTGGCATTGTGTTGTCATGGCGCCCCTTCTGAGTACATGCGCTCTGGTGGATGTAGTCCAGCTTGGTTCCAGTTGTAGCCCTTATTGTGTTCGATGGCAATCACTGAAATGCTTATTTCTGGGGGACCTCATGGGGGACTTTGTGTGTGTAATGGTGGTTGGCTTTGTGTCCTCAATCGGTAACTATTGACAACCAAACAATTACATCATATTTTTGTGTGTTTTGTGCTTGTTTTTTTTATTTTATTTTCATGACAGTGAAGAATTCGAGCTGGAGATTGACATCTTTTTTTTTTTTTTTTTTTTCATTTTCTGAATTTAAAACCAAGCAGCCGATTCACCCGTAACTCCCTGCGTGGTAGATTTGTTACTGAGGGCTTTGAGTGCGAGGTGAACGTCTTTTTCGTTTACAGTATTTTGCTGCAAAGAACTGTGTTTCAGTGCTTGTTTATGGCCTAAATTCATTCTGATCCAATGAGTGCCTGTTTCTATGGATATGTCATTGCTCTGCCTGCAACGTTCCACAGTATGACATTAAACAGCTGTACCTTACCTTATTATTTATTATGTTTAAGTTTAAGTTTATTTAAATGGGACAGCATGTATTAATGAACAGCTAGTGCTGTAAATACACCAGATTTAGCTCAGGGCTAGTTTCCATCTGTAGTCCCACAGAACAGGTGTAAAAGTCGATAAAACACAAGGTACAAAAGACCAACAATGAAAACATGACAACAGAAGCAGCGACAGAATAAAACCTGGACACAACAGTTTTACAGGGATTTTGAGTTAATAGATCTAAAACAAAAGTGCTTTTAGTTACATGAGGTAGTTTTAGTTGTAAAGTGCTTTAGTTACATGAAGTAATTTTAATAATAAAGTGCTTAGTGACATGAGGTAGTCCACTGTTAAAGTGCTTATAACTCTCTAGTGGTCACAACTTTGATTACCAATTAGCCATTCCTTAAGTTGTTTCTTAAAAGAAGCAGACATGACACTGTTCCTGATGCCGTTGGCAGTGTGTTCCAGCTCATGCAGCCCTTGACAGAGAGCACATTTTGGGCAAAGGTGCACTTCCTGAGCTGAACGTCACAGTCCCCTCTAGCTGTGGACCTAGTGTTAGTCTCACAGTTCCTTTTTTTTCTTTTTTTTTCTTTTTTACTCCTCTAACGGTGGCGGGGCAGCACCATTTAGTACCTGATACACAAGACAACAGTTTTTAAACGTCTTCAGTTTCATTCAATTATAGGTGGTTTTATAGCTCAAAATACCTAGAAAAAAAAAAAAAAACAGGCATTCTGACTGTGAGCGGGGTTGCCTCTCTGCAGATTTGACCTGTAACTTCTGATTTGGCCTCCTTGATGATAGAAAGGTTTAATACCGTACCGTGGAACATTCCAGACAAAGCAATAACATCATGGCGAAAAGCATTTGATGGACCCACCACCAAAAAGTTGCACAGTGCACCTTTAAAGGGATATGCCACCCCCAGGTCAAATTTGGGCATCTCCCCACAGTCCAGAGACTAAAATAAGTGATGTTGAAGCTCCTCCGCCTTAGACTGGAGTCTAATGGCGCCAGAGAAAGATTTCGGCCAAATTGAATTAATTTGCTCGATGCTTTTCCCAATTACTTTCTGTGTAGTGCGCATTCATATCGAGTGCAAATAAATGTGCAAATCAACATGGAGAACTTGCCTTGGTCATTTTGGGTGGGAACAATTTTTCAGTGCGGAAAAAGACAAACGAAGCACGCACCACGCGGACAGGGGAATCCCTGTTTACGCACCAGGAAGGGAGTTCCCCCGTTACGCTGCGTGCTTTGTGCTTCGCCTTTATTTTTCCGCACTGAAAAATAGTTCCCACCCAAAATGACCAAGGCAAGTTCTCCGTGTTGATTTGCACATTTATTTGCACTCGATATGAATGCGCACTACACAGAAAGTAATTGGGAAAAGCATCGAGCAAATTAATTCAATTTGGCCGAAATCTTTCTCTGGCGCCGTTAGCCTCCAGTCTAACACGGAGGAGCAGCAGCTCGCGCGGAGGTCAGTGCTGACAGACTCGGACAATGGCTGGGTGACCAGGAAAACACTTTTCATCACTTGTTTTAGTCTCTGGACTGTGGGGAGATGCCCAAATTTGACCTGGGGGTGGCATATCCCTTTAAACACAACCAGGATAATTGACAAAAACACTAAAAATGAACCAAGAAACAAGTAACAGATTCACATTTCAGATTTTGTTTGTGGAGGAAATTACTGTACTTGAAAAATCGCAGCATTTGTGTTTTGCTAATCATGTTCCATTCAAATTTAGTTTTGATTGTGTTTCATTTAGGCTTCATTCAGACTGGAAGGTTTAAAGCTCAATTCGGACTTTTTTGTGAAATCTGATTTTTTTGCGACGTCGTTCACGTTTCCAATTAAATGCGACTTGTATGTGATCTCCAGTGTGAACTTTAAACGCCCCAAAAGTGTCCCGACATGACGAGGTCACATGCAGCGAGTGTGCTCAGTGTTTATGGAAGTCGCCTAAACATGGACACTAGCAATGAGCGCCTGGAGATTTTAAAGTTGCTGTTGTACCAGAGCCAGAACATGTACAACTGATTTGTTTTAAGGAACAGATTAAGAAGGGCAAGCTTTTTGGCCTCCGTCAGTTCTGATTAGAGTGTCCATCATCACTCTAACCAGAACTAACGAAGCAGTTTCGATGAGCTGCGAAACGTCTTCGACCAGATAAACTTTGTCCAGTTGACAAATTGAATTTCTTTTACCATGGATTCTACCTGGACGACGGGTATATGTGATGTTTTAGTCATGGTCTGTTTATCTGTCTTGTTTATCAGATGTTTTATGTTCACTGTGGCCTAGGGGGCGCTGCAATTTCAAATCCTGTGTGTGCAACCTGTACATATGGTTTTTGACAATAAAGCTGATTTTGAACTTTGATCATTCAGAACAAAATATGTAACTTCTTCTACCTGAGATAAATAAGAATTTAGTTCTTTGATTGTTGATTCTGCAGAAAACCATGCTGTTTTTTTCTGTTGTCTATATTTTTCTTGTTAGCCGCTGTTTGTTTTGACGCTTAGAAACATGCATCTCTCTGATTGGTTAATCCGTCTGTCAATCACGCCCTCGGCTTTGTAAAGCTGTCTCAAAACATGTGATTCTGGCTGGCAGGTAAAACACCAGGTGCTTAAACTTTAAAGCCGTCTTTTGTCCATTCATAACAAAGCTCTCAGAAGAACAACAGGGACAAAGCACCTCAAACTGAACACCTTAAAAGAACAAAATTTGAATGTCAAGTCTTTATTCATCAAAACTTCAATTTAGTTCATTTTTTGTTGTGAAGTGGTCCTCGTGTTATCATTAGCCGGCATGCTACACTAACCTGTTCCAGGCAGCTGTGCACCTACATTAGAATAAGTCGCATTTAATAGTGACAGATGGCTGAGTGTTGGTGGAGGTTTACGTTTTCACATGAGCAGATCGACACACTCTCTCCCGATAACAGGTGGCCAGTGCTGATTGCCACACTAAGATATGGTATTTTTGGTCACGGTTGTGGTCAGAAGATGGATGCCTGGGTTCATACGTATTTTATAACCTTTGAAATGGTAATAAAAGTCAATGAAGCATCATGAAAAAGCGTGCACAGATGAACCAGCGTAATCTTCCAAATCAAATTATATGAAAATGCAGAATGTCAACATACCAGAAGGGGAAAAATATATAAAAAAAGGTTAAAGTTACTACTTTTTCCAGGATGTTTGTTCCACAGTTTGGCATTAAACTTTCCACCAGGTCAAGTTACAGGTTAGATCTGTGAAGAGGTGATGACCGCTCCATGTAAGAATGTATGTTTTTAAGCATGATTTTGCAATTTAAATACACGGCTGTAACTGAGCAAATAGGTACCGTAATTTCCGGACTATTGAGTGCACCTGAAGGCGCATCAGCAAAATTTTAAAAGAAAAAAAAAAGTACATACAGCTCTGGAAAAAAATAAGAGACCACTGCAAAATTATCAGTTTTTCTGATTTTACTACTTACAGGTACAGTGTGTGTTTGGGCAAAAGGAACATTTTTGTTTGAGTCTATAAACTACTGACAACAAATTCCAAATAAAAATACTATCGTTTAGAACATTTATTTGCAGAAAATGACAAATGGTCAAAATAACAAAAAAGATACATGTTTTCAGACCTCAAACAATGCAAAGAAACAAGACCAAATTCATTTTAAAACAACATAATACTAATGTTTACACTTAAGAAGAGTTCACAAATCAATATTTGGTGCAGTAACCCTTATTTTTAATCACAGCTTTCATGCGTCTTGGCATGCTCTCCACAAGTCTTTCACATTGTTCTTGGGTGACTTTATTCCACTCCTGGTGCAAGAACTGAAGCAGCTCAGCTTTGTGTTTGTGTTGGAATTCAACAGACGCTGGAATGGAATGGCTGTAATACATGTAGAGATGCTGATTTCAGAAAAAATGCAGTGGTCTCTTATTTTTTTCCAGAGCTGTATATAGGCAACACTTGTCTATAAGCCGCAGGTGTCCACGTTGTAACTTGAGATATTTACACAGAAAATGGTACAGAGAAAGATTTTTTTAAATTTTAATCAAATACCAAAACATGATTTTTCCAAACACAGCAGTAAAACAACAATTTGACAACAGGATTATCAGATTCTCACTCAACTGCGCATGTCTCCTGCAGAAAGAGCCGCCGTCTTGTCTGGGATCATGTCTGTGTCTCGTAGGATTTCAGCAGATTTCAGGCTGTCCCGGGGGGTGAGGCTGGGTGTATCGATGAGGTATGAGCGGATGTCCGGCTACTGAAGTTTGACCCATTTCTTCTCGTCATTTGCGCACTCACCTGCATTTAAAGCAACACTGCGATAAACTATTTTAGTGTGCGCAGTGTTGATGAAAAAATAAACTGTCCATACATTAGCCACATTGTTGTAAAGCCGCAGGGGTTCAAAATGTTAGAAAAAAGTAGCGGCTTATGGGCCATTCCAGAATTGGAGGACATTTTACATTCCACCCATCAAATTTTAAATAATCCACATACAAAATACTAAAACATAATAGTTTCTGAGTGAATTTACTTGTCCTGAGACCAAATCTAAAAAAAACTAATAGAAAAGAATGCTTGAAAATAGTTTTTAAAATACCAAATAAATCTTGAGTACCCCCAAAATGCCATTTTCCTCTTGTCCCACCCCTCTAATGACCAAACTGAATCTCAAATAAACCAGTTAAAATTGAATTGAAATTTGTTTTTGTATTATTTGTTTCATTGCCATCTCTTGTAACTGTGGGAACATTTGTTTTAATAGACATAATATTTGAAATAATAATAATTATTCATCAGGGATGAAAGTGGCCAATCATGAAAAAAGCGGAAAGTCACGGCGGGAATTTTTTTTATTTCTGAAATTTGAATTTCTATATGCTATATGTTAGCAATAAAGTAAAACTGTACATAAAAGTACAAAAAAAAAAAAACACATTTTATTAAAGGGATATGCCACCCCCAGGTCAAATTTGGGCATCTCCCCACAGTCCAGAGACTAAAATAAGTGGTGGAAAGCGTTTTCCTGGTCACCCAGCCATTGTCCGAGTCTGTTAGCACTGACCGCCGCGGTATCTGCAGCTACTCCGCGTTAGACTGGAGTCTAACGGCGCCAGAGAAAGATTTCGGCCAAAAGGAATTAATTTGCTCGTTGTGTTTCCCAATTACTTTCTGTGTAGTGCGCATTCATATCGAGTGCAAATAAATGTGCAAATCAACACGGAGAGCTTGCCTTGGTCATTTTGGGTGGGAACTATTTTCCAGTGCGGAAGAATACAGCCGTATCACGCACCACGTTGTGCAACAGGGGAACTCCCTTCCCGGTGCGTAACTGGGATTCCCCTGGCAGCGTGCTGCGTGATACGGCTGTATTCTTACGCACTGGAATACAAAATACAGTTTAATACAAAATTTCATACGAGACATGTACTTTTGTTTTGAATACGGGACGATTCTGTTTTTCAAGGGACGGTTGGCGACCCTAAACACAACTATACATATATATATATATATATGTATATATATATATATATACACCCAAAATCTTTCAACGAATTTGCACAGATATTAAAAAAATAAATAAAAATTACCCCGCGGCTGAAAAAAAAGCGGAGATCCGCTAATAGACGGAACTCTTTCCCTGTATTCATGGAACATGTGTCCCATAACCTGCACGCAACCCTGTTATCAGAACATTTTTAGCCTGGTAGAAGAAAAAGAAAGCAGTAAACAACATGATCCCCTGGACTTGACATCATCAAACAGTTTTCCATAAGAATGGGTAGAGCAAAGGTTTGTTTTCTCTTCTATTTTTCATATTTTTATAACATAGTTCACCTTGATTGAATGTCTCACTCTACCTCATGCGACCCTGTTATGCAAATGATCAGAATAAGACTTTTTTTTTTTCCTTTACTTATTTGCATAAATAGGTTTTTCCTCTTGATTAGCAGTAACAGCTAAACAGCTTCTACTCCTGAGATAAAGCTAACTTTAGTGCGATTTTGCAACCCTGTTACCTGCAACCCTGTTATTGTGATTAGAGTAAATAAATAAATAAACCAAATAAATCATGTAATAAAAATGTTGCCATTGATCCGTAAGCTGAGCTAATCAAGCATTTCATAGTTTATTACCTATTATTGATGAATATGTAGCAGAAAATCAGAAAAGTGAAGGTTTATTTTAAAGCCAAAATGTCCTCCAATTCTGGAATGACCCTTATAGTCTGGAAATTTTGGTAAGTTAAATGCCATACTGTGGGGCATTCCAGGCAAAGCAATACATCTCCATGGAGAGAAATAGGTGGAAAACAGTCCCATCAGAGAAGATACATATTGTGATATTACATTTTTGTGTCTTAAATGTCCTATATTACACAAAATTGACTCTTGTGCGCTTTAAATCAGTTCAGAATGTTGTTACCTCCTCACAAACATAGTCTTGTTTTGTTTCATTCACACGTTTGAGTAATCCTTCATTATTGGTTTGTCTACATTTCCAAAGCTCCAGGGTTTAAATCATCCAAATGATTCTGGTGAAGGTTCATGGGGTTTAAAAACGCAGTGGAGCACTTCCTGTATCACCACAGCACAGCCTAAATATGCAGGATTTGTGTGTTAAACATGCGTGAATGAAGCAGACAACTCCAGGTATGTTTTTGATGATGAAATGACAATATACAGTAGCATAGCTGAAAAAAAGCCTAATATCTGCTGGCAATGCCTAACAGTGCTTTGGTTCAGATGGGCATTGACAGGTGGATTAACCAACCAGGGACAGGCATGAGCCATCTCTATCGGAAAAAAAATGTTTACGAGAAAGCAAGGTTGAAAAATATCACAAGGCACTGAAAAACATTGTGGATTTCTGCAGAATCAAGAAGCGAAATGCTAAACTGGTATTTTGCTTGTAAATGATAAGTGACCAATGTGCTCCTTCATTTCACATGCATCACTGAAAAAAGAAAACCGAATCATGTTGGATTTACCAAGGAACAAATATGCAAAACCATTTCTTTTTGTAGATAGAAAGGTTTAATACCATACTGTACCACACTGAAACATTCCTGACAAAAGAATAACATCTCCATGGAGAAAAAAAACATTTGACAGTTGCACCTCATTTCCATAACTATCTCCTTCTTCCAAGCTCAAGATGCTTGAAGCTTACCTGTTCAGATCATCAGGTACTACTCAAAAAGTGCTTGTCTGTTCACCTAAAACTGCTTCACTCCTCAGTGTTCCCACAGCTGGAGTCCTAGTGCCCTCTGCAGGTTTGTACACACATACAGCTCTGGAAAAAATAATAGACTGCTGCATTTTTTTCTGAAATCAGCACCTCTACATGTATTACAGCCATTCCATTCCAGCGTCTGTTGAATTCCAACACAAACACAAAGCTGAGCTACTTCAGTTCTTGCACCAGGAGTGGAATAAAGTCACCCAAGAACAATGTGAAAGAGCATGCCAAGACGCATGAATGCTGTGATTAAAAATAAAGGTTATTGCACCAAATATATTAAAAACTCTGCCCTACTGATATAACTAAAAGGACCGGTTCTTTCTTGGCTGTAAGATCTCAGAACTTTCTTCCCATACATAATATTTAAACTTATACAAAGTAACAAATTTTGTCTGCAATAAATGATAAACCCAAAAACCATTAGCATATCCTGTAGAAACTCAAACTCAAGACTAGAATTACCATTCATTTCTTTATATCAAATGCCAGAAAACTGAACGCACGTAAAATTCCAAATTATGCAGCTTTATACTGGCAAATCCAAATTCTTTATGCATGCAAATGTACCCGTGATTTCCGCACATGAAATGAAACCCATTTTACTCAACGTTAAAATAAACACGTATTGAATGTCGTCCTTTCTTAAACATTATTTCCAACATCTGATTAATATTTTAAGGTGCCACTTTGAAAGCTTCGCAGGTCACCAGACTTCAAAGCGTCTCTTTTGGAAAATCAAGAGTTTTCTGATGCAAATGCGCTAAAAGACCTCTCTAAAGAAAGCAGGCAGCTGTGGTTTTGAATACACTCTTTCATTAGCGCACCCTTGCCATTGTCAGTGTTGTTAACTAGCATCACTCGTACGCTTAAGGCTTTCACCATCGACGATGCCATTTGAACTCGGCCCCACAAAAGTGCCGCTCCTTCAGTCGCTCGGAGAAGGAAGCAAGACTTCAATTACTTTAAAAGATCACCCACGCACAAATGGGTGGAAATTTGACTATTAAATGTCGAGATTCAGATTCAGATGAATATTAGTTAAGGGGTTAAATTTCTTTCATTCTGGTTAAGCGTAAGAGCTTATTCACAAAGAGAGACGGTATGATATGAAAAGGCTGCATTCATGTTCTAGAATTGAATAATGTCATAAATTCAGATGGAGGACTGGGTTTTTGAAAGGGAAATCTGTGAGTTTTTAAGGGCATTTTCACATATCGTCCCCTTTAAGTGAACCAAACTCAGTCCTCTGTAAGTGGACCAAAAAGTGAACCAACAGAAAAAGAACTTTGTTTTGTGTTCAGATTATGTGAGTTTATTACAAAGAGGACCGGGTTCTCTTTCTGGTCCACTTGAGCTTTGATGAGCTCTCAGTCCCCCAATGCATTGAATTCTGGGTACACTGGGAATTCTGGGTAATTGTCACTTGAAACAAAATGTCTGCTGCAATGCCCTCCTGTGGTTTTTTTTTTATGAAATTCACTCGCCTTTACGGGAAAATAGAGTTATTCAGATTACATATGACATATTTGTATTTGCGTTGGCATTGCCATGACAACAACCACGACCAGCCATGTTTACAGCTGAGTGTTCCCGGTTACAGTCACATGACATTTCTACGGCAAGAAAAAGAGGTTACAATACATTGAAAAAGGTGAAGAGAACACGGTGCACTTTGTGTTCACAATGCGCAGATTAGGCGAACTGCACCGCCGACTTTTTATCGAACCCTCCTGAGACCCTCCTGAGAAAGGTCTCAGTCCGGTTCATTTCAGAAGGTCTGGGTACAATTGGAGCGTTCGCATAGGCACAAAAAATGCTGAGTCGTCGGTCTGAGTTTGTTTAAATGGCTGAAAAGGACCAAGTGTGAAAACACCCTGAGTGCTTTCTAGAACTTTCAGAAAACAGAGTGGTGTTTTGGCATAAACAACAGCTGCTTGTAAAATATATCTGTACTTGGGCAGGACATTTGGTTTTCTTTTTTGAGCTTAAACAAGAAAAAAATATGTGAAATGTACATTAAGTGTATTGGATGAAAATTCAGTTTCATTTTTGAAGTTACTCCCCCATCAGAGCGCTACACAGTTAACCACACATTTACACATCACATCAGATCTGTGAAGTTGTAGTGTATTTTGTTTACTGCTTGTATTTATTATTTATATATTCATTTATTAAATATGGCCGTGGCCGAGCACGGGCTATGTCGGCTTCTGCCCTGAGCCTCGTACAAGAGGTGTGGGCCTCCTCCTAACCATAAGGAGGGTTTGAAAATGGGGAGAGGAGAGACTGCAAGATTACTCAAATCGAAGAGGTTTTATGTGTCATCCATGAATGTTTGAGTAATCTAGCGATCTCTCCTGGGACCTATTTGAACCCTCATTTTGGTTAGCAGCTCACAAGCCTACATCATCCATGCCCCCACACAGCGATTTTACATAACTATATAAAAGCATGATACAAAACAATATACTACAACTTCACAAATATAATAATTCATAGCATTTATATAGCGCCTTTCATGACACCCAAAGCCAGAGGTGGGACAAAGTCATTGCTGGGCAAGTCCCAAGTAAGTCTAAGTCTTTTGCACTCAAGTCCGAGTGAAGTCCCGAGTCAAGAGTATCCAAGTGCCGAGTCAAGTCCGAAGTCAAAGCTCACAAGTCTCAAGTCGAGTCCAAAGTCCTAACCTTTTAGTTTCGAGTCATTTCGAGTCCCCTTTACAAAGAAATACAATTTCTGCAAATCATATAATGTCTGCAAGATCTGTATTAATTTAACCTTTTTACACCATATCAAATAACATTAGAAAAAAATGAAAGGATCCAGGTGTGAAAAACATGTTACATATGCTCTTTGCATACATTTTCGCAAGTACAATGAGTGCGGTCCTTATCAACATACTTTTAGAGTTTTTTTTTTCATTGGACCTAGCAAGTCATCACAAGTCAAAAGGCCTAAGTCCAAGTGAAGTCACAAGTTATTGATATTGAAGTCCAAGTCGAGTTGCAAGTGTTTGTATATTTTGTCGAGTCGAGTCTAAAGTTATCAAATTCGTGACTTGAGTCTGACTCGAGTCGAAGTCACATAACTCGAGTCCACACCTCTGCCCAAAGCGCTTTACAGTTCATTGTTCATTCACTCCACACTTGGTGGTGGTAAGCTACTTTTGTAGCCACAGTTGCCCTGGGGCAGACTGATGGAAGCGAGGCTGCCAATCTGCGCCATCGGCCCCTCCAAACACCTCCAACACTCACAGACACTTCACTTTCATACTAGGCAATGTGGGTGAAGTGTCTTGCCTAAGGACACAATGACAGTTTTTTGTGACTGGCACCCCACTATAATGATGCGAAAAAAAATGATGATATGATGCCATGTGTAGCGAGAGCAAGTGGAGGGGAGACTCAGTGTCAAAAAAGAAAAATTTTTTTTTATAAAACATGTTAATGTGTTGTTTTGGCGAATATACCATTCTAAAGAATAAAAGGTAAGGTAATATGATCTAAATATGTCATGCGTTAGCAGTTAATACCCTATAGAAATAGAATACCCCCTCTTATTGTTTTAACCTGCGGGGGCAACAGTCTAAGCAGGGACTCCCAGACTTCCTTCACCCCGGACACTTTCTCCAGCTCCTCGGACCCCAAGGCGTTCCCAGGCCAACCGGGAGACATAGTCCCTCCAACGTGTCCTGGGTCTTCCCCGGGGCCTCCTTCCGGTGGGACATGCCCAGAACACCTCCCGAGGGAGGCGTCCAGGAGGCATCCGGAATAGATGCCCGAGCCACCTCAGCTAGCTCCTCTCAACTTGGAGAAGCAGCGGCTCTACTCCGAGCTCCTCCTGTGTGACTAAGCTCCTCACCCTATCTCTAAGGGAGCGCCCAGCCACTCTGCGGAGGAAACTCATTTCAGCCGCTCGTATCCGCGATCTTGTCCTTTCGGTCATTACCCAGAGCTCATGACCATAGGTGAGGGGAGGAACGTAGATTGAAGGTAAATTTAGAGCTTCGCCTTTTGGCTCAGCTCCCTCTTCACCACAACGGTCCGGTACAGCAACCGCATCACTGCCGACGCTGCACCAATCCGCCTGTCAATCTAACGCTCCATCCTCCCCTCACTCGTGAACAAGACCCCGAGATACTTGAACTCCTCCACTTGAGGCAAGGACTCCCCACCCACCCAGAGAGGGCAAGCCACCTTTTTCCGGTCGAGAACCATGGCCTCGGATTTGGAAGAGCTGATCCTCATCCCAGCCGCTTCACACTCCCAGTGCACATTGGAAGTCCCGGTTCAATGAAGCCATCAGGACAACATCATCTGCAAACAGCAGAGATGAGATCCTGTGGTTCCCAAACCGGATCCCCTCCGGCCCCTGACTGCGCCTAGAAATTCTGTCCATAAATATAATGAACAGAACCGGTGACAAAGGGCAGCCCTGGGAGAGTCCAACATGCACCGGGAACAAGTCCGACTTACTACAGAACACAGCTCCTGCTCCGGTCATACAGGGACTGAACAGCCCTTAACAAAGAGCCCCGAACCCCGTACTCCCAGAACACTATTACAGAAAATTACAATCACACACTTTTATCAACAGCTGTGAGTAATTTTGACTAATTCTTTCTCCAATGTTCTGGAAAAAAAATTCTACAATTGAATTTACAAAGGTGACTCCAATACAGACGCTGTTTGTGTCACATGGGGTCCAGTCGACTGATTAACCCAAAATTGGCTCTCATGTGGAATTCTCTTTTAGGACAAAAGTGCAATCAAAATCACCCTCTTTCAACAGGCCCACTTCATGTCATAGGCTGATTAAATGAATAATTCTGAGTAGAAAAATCATACAGTTGTTTACATGTTGTCCAATTATGTATCTGCTCGTCAAGTGTTTTTGTGTACGATGATTACATGTACCACTTAGTCCCAGCAATGAGTAGTGCGCATGCTTTTACCGTCAGAGAATTCCACTCATATATATTTCAGCGCTGTACAGCTGGTAGGTCTCCACTGATTGGACTTGACCTTGTCCCCCGTGCGACACTTGGTCATGCAATCTCGTAAACACTGCGAAAAAAAATAAATAAGTTAGTTTGGTTAAAGGTCCATTATTAGACTAAATTTACTCTTGTGAGCTTTAAAGGGATAGTGCGTTTTTTTTGTTTTGTTTGTTTTTTTATATTAATCTGTATGGGTTTCCTTCTAAAAATTACATGCGGTAACACCGGCTTACCTCTGACAGTTTGCGCTCAGCCCGGTTCTCGCGTTCTGGAGCTCAGGTAAGTTCGCGGGGACTCGTAATAAAGCCTGTTTTTCTTCTCAAAACAAAACATTTGTCCGAAAGGCGATATATTTGCGTCCCAAACAGTTGTCCACGAAAAATCCAGCAGCGTATTTAGCATTCGCATATCTCGTCTTGATTTGTATCACTGCGCTCACATTAGCTGCCTGTTGCCTGTTCACTCATAAACTTCCCCTTATGGCGGACCGCATCGGTCGTTCACTTCCGCTAAAGGTTAACAGGCTAATAATAAGTAATAGGCGCGCAGTGATACGAATCAAGACGAGATATGCGAATGCAAAAATACGATGCGTGATTTTTCATGGACAACTGTTTGGGACGCAAATATATCACCTTTTGGACAAATGTTTTGTTTTGAGAAGAAAAACAAGCTTTATTACGAGTCCCTGCAAACTCACCGGACCTAATTACCTGAGCTCCAGAACGCGAGCAGAACCGGGCTGAGTGCAAACTGTCAGAGGTAAGCCGGTGTTACCGCATGTAACTTTTAGAAGGAAACCCATACAGATTAACATAAAAAAAAAAAACACACTATCCCTTTAAGCCATGTTAGAATGTTGTTACCTCATCAAACACATACCTGGAGTGTTTCGTTTCATTCACACGTGTATTTACTCGGGTAACTCTTTATTATTAGTCTGTATACATATATTTCCAAAACCTCAAAAGGTTCTTGTTCCACTTTGTGATGTCACGCACTGGTAGTTTTCAGGTTAAACTTTTAACTTTAGTTCAGTAGAGTTTGGAAATTCCAGGGCTGGAATTATCCAAATGATTCTAGTGAAGGTGTATGGAGTTTTAAAAAATAAAATAAAAAAAATAAAACTGTGGGTGGCAGTAGCTCAGTTCGGTAGAGCTCAGTTTGGGTAGAGCATGTCTGCTAATCCAAAGGTTGGCGGTTCGAATCCCGCTTTTGACATAAAAAACATCATTGGTTGAGCGGTCAGATCCACTGACCCACAGGTTGGCAGTACAATTCCAGCTCCCACAGATGAATGCTGCCGTTGTGTCCTTGGGCAAGACACTTAACCCACCTCGCCCCCAGTACGTACACTGGTGTGTGAATGTGGTTCCTTGTTGTAAAGCGCCTTGGGAGCCTTGAATGTGGAAAAGCGCTATACAGTGGTCCCTCGTTTATCACTGGGGTTAGGGTTCCAGAAATAACCCGTAATAAGTGAAATCCGCAAAGTATCACAACTTTATATTTTACAATTATTATACATGTTTTAAAGGAGGAATAACGTTTTTTACAATCTCACCCATAGCACTTTGGTGTCATAGGGAACATTTCCGGAGATGTTTTAGATTAGCAATCTCTGTAATGTGAGTTCTCGGGGCAAATGTTTGCAGTCTCCAAATAACACAAACTTTAGCACTTTTCAAATCATAGAAGCTCAATGTCTTAGTCTATGCTTTCATTTGAGTCAAAAGTGGCCTGTAATCCAAGATTTAGCCATAGTTTTTAGTAGATGAGGAGGCCAGTGCGCATGTGCGGAGTCACAGTTTATTTCGCTCTCAGCTCTCGGGACCCAAAGATGAAACGCAAAGATGTAAATTAGGGATAAATCTCCATAAAAGCTAACATACATGAACACAGACAGTGGCTCCCTCTTTTCTGCATCACTTGAGGAAAACTAAAACTAAAACACAACATGAAACAAGGCAAAGAGCCGCCAGGATTAAACCACCGCATGCGGTGGTTTAATCCTGGTGTAGACCTGGTCTAGTCCTGGTTTAGTCCAGGTTTAGACCTGGTTTAGACCTGGTTTAGACCTGGTTTAGTCCTGGTTTAGTCCTGGTTTAGTCCTGGTCTAGTCCTGGTCTAGTTCCGGTCTAGTCCCAGTCTGGTCCCGGTCTGGTCCTCATGTCTTAGTCCCGGTCTGGACTTCCTACGGATCCAGTGACTCATGTCTCCGCTCCTCGTGAATCTGGCCCTGGAGCCTGGTGCGGCTCGGACTGCTTCTCATTTAAACACAGTGTGAGCACAGAGGGACGAGCAGGGCGCACCGCGCTCATCCCACAGCACTGCCACGTCTTGGGACGCGCAGGTTCTGAACTGTAGTGGGAACGCATCCGTGCGCTCTCAGGAATGGTTCCGCCGCCTGGACTCCAGGTTCCACCAGTTTGTTCTGCGGAAACACTGCCGCTACTTCCCGCATTGACCACTCCTCATCGGGATCCCTGGCAGGAGCATCCAAAAGCTCCAGTATGTCCAAAACAGCGCTGCCAGGGTCCTGATGAGGGTGCGGAAACATGAGCACATGACCCCCATCCTCCACACCCTCCACTGGCTCCCCGTACACCTCCGTATAGAATACAAAATCCTCCTGCACACCCACCATTGTCTCCACGGTGATGCCCCCACCTACCTCACAGACCTGCTCACACTGTACACCTCAGCCAGGACCCGGTCAGGCCAACAGCACCGTCTGCTCCTGCCCAGGACACGGCTCAAGACCATGGGGGACCGAGCCTTTGAAGCTGCCGCTCCCCGTCTGTGGAATGCCCTACCTGACCACCTCAGGGCCCCACAGACGGTGGAAGCTTTTAAAAAAGGACTCAAAACTCATCTTTTTAGAAAAGCATACAATATTTTATGATATTTTTAATTGTTTTTATGATGTTTTTAATTGTTCTTTTTATGTTTTTTTACAACGTTTTATGATGTTTTTAATGTTCTTTTATTGTTGCAAGTGTAGCACTTTGAGATTTGAGGTCAAATGTAAAGTGCATTATAAATAAAATGTATTATTATTATTATTATTAAGTGTACGCGCGGACACGTGCACCTGCTCATCGTGGTCAAATCCGTGCGCCTCACCTGGGGCTGCGAGTACGAGACCAAGGCCGCGGTCACGAGAAGAAACACGGTCTGTTTCCACAGAACGAACTGGTGGAACCTGGAGTCCAGGCGGCAGAACCAGTCCTGAGAGCGCACGGAAGCGGTCTCACTACAGTTCAGAGCCTGTGCGTCCCAAGACGTGGCAGTGCCGTTGGATGAGCGCGGTGCGCCCTGCTGCGTCCCGCAGAACACAATGTTGATACACTATAAAAAGAAAATTGAAATAAAAAAAAAAATAAATAAATAAATAATCTGCGAAACAGCGAGGCCGCGAAAAGTGAACTGCGATAGAGCGAGGGACCACTGTATAAAAATGTGGCCATTTACAGTGGAGCACTTCCTGTATTACCACATGACATCACAAGGAGTGTTTTCTGTTTGAGAGAAGAACTCAGCCTAAATATGCAGGGTTTGTGTTTTAAACCTGTATGAATGAAACAAAACACAACTCCATGTGTGTTTGGCGAGGAAACATCATTATAACAAATCAGAAAATTGTGTCGTATGGGCCCTTTAACTTATAACACTTACACATTTTTGGGACCAATTTCATTATCTATATTTTTAATATTCTATGGGCAATTAACGTTTTCTCACATTTCTCTCTTGTTTAAACACTCAAACGTTCGTAGATTTTCAACAAATAAGCACAGTAGTAGAGAACGAAACCAAAGTGTATTTCGTGTGTATTTCACAGTTCTTATGAACGAACCTCTTCGTCCTGGCGCCCCTTCGCTGTGGCGGGTTTTGTTGGGGAGAAAACTTGCAAACATACAGCACTTCAGAGTCACACTGTGATCGAACATTTATATAAATCTGGCAAACTGAACGCATCCTGTACAGGAGACATGGGGGGAGAATGACTGACGAATCGGCAAAGGTCTACAGTCCCTTAGCCAATCAGGACACAGAAATGCACGGCGATACACTATAAAAAAAAATTGGAATAAAAAAATCCACAAAACAGCGAGGCCACGAAAAGTTAATTTAAAGACATAGATAAAGGGGTAGGGGAAGGGGTAAGACAGAGTAATGGGACGCAGCCTTAGAACGTATATTGCACATTAGCATGCTAGTTCTCGTTAGGTTTGCACTGAAGGGAAAACTCCATTCTGACCTATGAAAGTTGTGAAAGTTCTGATCTCTGTTATAATGTTGTTTGATAAATCTAACAACTGCAGTATTGTTTCTTTTAATTCACACACGTTTAACACAAACCCTGCATACTGCATATTTAGGCTGGTAATGCAAGAAGTGCTCCACTGTGTTTTTAAACTTCAGCCTTGGAATTGTCAATCTTTACTGAACAAAAGGTTAAAAAAAATGAAAAAAGGTAGCTGTTGACTTGAGTATTTCGAGCTCTGGAGATGCAGACAGACTAATAATGCAGGATTACTCAAACGTGTGAATGAAACAAAACACAACGTCAGGCTTTTGAGGCGCTAACAACATTCTAACATGTTTTAAAGCTCACAAAACGACAATTTTGCATAAGATGAGGCCTGAAAGAGCAGATACTCAAAATGAGGTCATTCTTGTCATTATTACTCAAGTAGAGTTTCATTTTTTACAGCGTATCCACAATTACTCCCTTAATCTTAATTTTAATATTGCATGACGCCCATATGTATTCCGATGCCATAACTCGGCACATTTTCAAATGTTTTATTCATTTTACATGTGTTGGCGGATGAATATTTAACAGTGGCAGTTGGTTGGTGGTGTTAATGGGCAGGATGCTGGAGACTTGAACCAAAGCAGAGAAGGTAATAGGCAAGGACGCAAACAAAAACAGCACACTCTCTCAAGGCCCGCGCGGAATAATCTGCATGTATTAGTGCCGGGTACGTTCAGCTCTGGTGTGGTGAGCTGTGGGAGGGACTTTATTCTTATCAAAAGGAGTCGTAGAGAATTTTAGGTTTCAAGAAAGCAAACTTTTCACATATTTTAACCATGTTATAGTTGTTTCCTCTCGCCTTTTAGTCGTACTTGGAGTGATTTGTGCACACTAGAGTTGGGTGGTATCCAAATTTTGATACCGTTAAACCGTGTCCACATTTTCCCGGGGTATACGGTATTACCGTTGCTAAGGCTAAAAAAAAAAACTAAAAAAAACTTGGTAGCACTACAGTGGAGTCGCCTCGCCAAATGGCAGCTTGCACCTATACCGTTCACAAACAGAATAGCAAGCATTACATAGGCCTAATGATACTGAAAACATAACAAAACATGTACAAAATTAGTAACTTTTATTAACAAATGTTTAAAGTGCAAATACAGCAGCCAACCGACGGAACGAAATAACAAATTGTCTGTGGGCTAAAGCTAACAAACCAACAGGAATCATTATCAGAAGCAGTGACTTTATAACCAAGTGCTTAACAAAGAACTGAGCAAAACCCGCATGGCAAAGCTGTAACAACACAGTTAAAGGGATATTCCAGGATTTTTGACATGGGGGCTCATTTCCGAGTTAGCCAGAGTGCTGCAGAGATGTGGAGACACTTTTTTTAGCGAATTTCATGCAGTCCTTCCAGCTGCAGAGTTTTCAGATGCTAGGCTAGCGCAAGTCAACGGTAAATGGTAGCCGGATTTAAATAAGGCTTACCCACTCCATAGTGCACCCAAAACAAGTCAATTATAACGGCAGACTGTCGATGTAAATGTATGTTGATTGAGTAATTTTTGAAATCAAACTGAGTGCGAATAGCATGAATCATTCCATATCTGAGGGACTAGCTTCGCAGCAGCAGCGGAATTTTACTTTACTCTAGTTGGTTGTGAAGTGACCAATCACGTAAACAGAGAAGCGAGAAAAGTGGTAGTAGGGAAAACCACAGAGTGAGGAGGTGAATTTTAAAAGAACTACCGGGCAAAATAGTTTTTCAGTGTGCATTTCGAAAATGTACAAATAAAGCCCGCAGGTGGGCACCACAAAGTTTTCACTGCTTTCCCGTGCACGATCGAGAAATGACGCGACTGTGGCTTGTAGCTGCTGGCTTAGACATCAACACACCGGTGGAGACGCTACATAAACAGAAGATTTGCAGTGATCATTTCGGACCAGACTACTACACAAAATCCCTTGGAAAGCCTAGTCTGACAACCACTGCAGTACCATCTGTCTTTCCAAGCGCAAGATCCCGTGATGAAGAACAGGTTTATACCTTTTTTACCCAAGCTTGCTCCTGTCGTTATGTTAGCCTGCTGGTCAAAAGGCATGCACGCTCATAAAGTTGTTGCTAGCCCGTGAACATTCATGTTGAGCACGGAACTGAAAAGACAGCCCCGCACTGATCGTTCATTCCAACAAACAATGCAACAACCCGGTTTTCTGTAGCTGTAGCGGGGGCTAACTCACCGACACTCTCGCGTTCTGCCCTTTCAACATCCATCTCTCTCAACTCTTCATCTGTATATTCCAAACATCGGGGAGACCTCCAAACGTGGCCATGTCTGGATTGTAGAACAGGGCAGGCTACTGTACTCTACGGCTAACGACGACAGCTGAAGGTAAACAAATATCAGCTGGAAACCTAACTGCAAGGTGATATCACTCCGCCCATGCCTAGCTAGATCGGGGGAAAAACGCGCTGTTGCATAAGGACATAAATCCTTTAAATTACAAGGTTGATTATATTTCTAAAATTGTTCCATCAACACAGACATTTGCATCGACAGTCTGGCGTTATAGTTGACTTGTTTTGGGTGCACTATGGAGTGGGTAAGCCTGATTAAAATCAGGCTTCCATTTACCATTGACTTGCGCTAGCCTAGCATCTGAAAACTCTGCAGCAGGACTGCATGAAATTCGCTAAAAAGTGTCTCCACATCTCTGCAGCACTCTGGCTAACTCGGAAATGAGCCCCCATGTAAAAAAATCCTGGAATATCCCTTTAAATTAATTATAGTTAATATTATATTAGGGCAAGATTTTTTTATTTTTTTTTTAATGACGGTAATGAATCTGATACCGTTGCTATTTTTAGATACCGCAGTATACCGTATTACCGTATTACCGCCCAACCCTAGTGCACACTGTGAGTTTTAGGAAAGGGATCAGAAGAAAGGGCTAAACTCAAGATTGAGGTTATTAGCATTTAATGTTGAATTAGGCAGATATACAAACGTAATGATGGCATCAGACATCTTTCTGTTGTCTCATCATGTCCCCACACTGGTCTTCCCTCAGCCCACACAGAGAACTGACCACTATGGCTACCTATATAGTGGTAATTATGCTGAGCTATGCAGTGTTCAAAATTTACTGCCCATCGTTCCCCATCCTTGTAAGGGGATCTGTAGAGTAGCTCCCAAACGTTAACCAATAACAGACGAGTTAGCCAATAGTTGAAGTTAACCAATAACAGGAGGGGAGTCTACCAATAGTTGACGTATGGGAGCAGGTGGATATCCCATTACACCCCCAACCTATGGAAAACGTATTGAGTTACGCTTACGCTACTTACAGAACCCTAGGTTGAAAAACATACAGGAAAGATAGACAAAAGTCATACAGTATACTTGTACACAGAGAGATTACAGTTTACATAAGTAAATACACATATCAAATAATGAAATCCC
Organism: Paratrypauchen microcephalus; assembly: GCA_036785185.1. Taxonomy (NCBI): domain Eukaryota; kingdom Metazoa; phylum Chordata; class Actinopteri; order Gobiiformes; family Gobiidae; genus Paratrypauchen; species Paratrypauchen microcephalus. The sequence continues at coordinate 774,302 of JAVJIX010000003.1, forward strand.
ACAACACCCACTGCTCTGTATTTTATTTTATTTTTTTTATAGGTAATATGCAGAAGATGCAGCAGCATTATGTAGTCATTTTGGTAAATGGTCAGAAATTACAATTATATACAGTGGGTACAGAAAGTATTCAGACCCCTTCCATTTGCAAAAATCATTTAAGTTCTTTTTTCCCCCCTCATTATTGTACACTCAGCACCCCGTACTGACAGAAAAAACACAGAATTGTCAACATTTTTGCAGATTTATTTAAAAAACAAAAAAACAAAAACTGAAATATCACATGGTCATAAGTATTCAGACCCTTTGCTGTGACACTCATATTTAACTCAGGTGCGGTCCATTTCTTCTGATCCTCCTTGAGATGCTCTACACCTTCACTGGAGTCCAGCTGTGTTTGATTATACTGACTGACACCTGTCTATATAAGACCTTACAGCTCACAGTGCAGGGCAGAGCAAATGAGAATCATGAGGTCAAAGGAACTGCCCGAAGAACTCAGAGACACAATTGTGGCAAGGCACAGATCTGGCCGAGGTTACAAAAACATTTCTGCTGAACTTAAGGTTCCTAAGAGCACAGTGGCCTCCATAATCCTTAAATGGAAGACGTTTGGGACAACCAGAACCCTTCCTAGAGCTGGCTGTCTACTAAAATAAAGGTGCGGCTTCACAACAACACCGTGGCTGTTCTTGATGACCCAGCCAGAGCCCTGACTTAAACCCAATTGAGCATCTCTAGACATGAAAATGTCTGTCCACCAACGTTCACCATCCAACCTGACAGAACTGGAGAGGATCTGCAGGAGGAACGGCAGAAGATCCCTAAATCCAGGTGTGAAAAACATGTTGCATCATTCCCAAAAAGACTCATGGCTGTATGAGCTCAAAAGGTTCTTCTACTAAACACTGAGCAAAGGGTCTGAATACTTATGACCATGTGATATTTCAGTTTTTCTTTTTAAATAAATCTGCAAAAAGGAAGAATTCTGTTTTTCTGTCAATATGGGGTGCTGAGTGTACAATAATGAGGAAAAAAAAAAGAACTAAAATGATTTTAGCAAATGGCTGCAATATAACAAAGTGAAAAAATGCAAGGGGTCTGAATACTTTCTGTACCCACTGTAGCTCTTTCCCATCTTCAGGGCACTCAAAGCGCTTTCCATTAGCCTCCTACGACCTGGTGTCCACATGTGTGCAACACATTCTTACAGTTACAAAGCCTTTCACACATGGAGGACAGTTTAGAGCAGCAACAATGCAAAAATGCTCCATTTAGAACATTTCTAAATTGAGTATAAGAGTTTAGAATGTTCAGAATGTTTTGTTTTTTTTAAACTTTGTTAAAGTAAAGTGCACCTGTTAGCAGCACTTCAAATGAGTCACAGTTGTTGTTTTTACACTCAGGAAAATGTTGCTGTGTTCAGGCTCTTAATGGTTTTTGCAAATTATACAATTGTGAATGTCCTCAAATGTGGACATCATTTTTCTCAGAAACTACATAATGTAGGGCAGAGCAAATGAGAATCATGAGGTCAAAGGAACTGCCTGAAAAGCAGTTCCTTTGACCTCACTACATAATGTAGTTTCTGAAGAATCCCTCAGTCTACCAGATAGAATCCATGGCAAAAGGAGAAATTCAGTTTGTCAACTGGACAAAGTTTATTTGGTTGAAATACGTTTCGCAGCTCATCCAAGCTGCTTCTTCATTTCTGAAGTTTATTTTTCAACTGGACAAATAAACTTTGTCCAGTTGACAAATTGAATTTCTCCTTTTGCTACATAATGTTAAAAAAAATGTTTTTGCACTCATCAGGTCCTAATCAGCCCAAATAACCATGCCATGCCAGAGTTCAGGTCCTAGGAGGTTAAGGAACCATTCACACACTAGTGTACGCAGACCCTGGGGGCGAGGTGGGTTAAGTGTATTGCCCATGGACACAATGACAGCATTCATCTGTGGGAGCTGGAATCGCACCAGCTAAACTGTGGGTGTAATGTGCAGCTATCCACAGGAGGGGCCGACTCTTTGTTGTGATGATGTTTACCGCGACGTCACTTCCCATTGGGCACCACAGTTTTCTAACACGGAAATCATCGCACTTGTTTTTTTAATTAAGTCATTTTAGATCAATATTCAGTTTAAAATGTGCAAACTGTAATGATCCACGGGGCTCGTAGATTATAGCTTTATAGCAGACACAAGCTCAATAAGTCTTCTTTAAAGTCCATCACCTGCTTGTTTCCATGGAAATGTCATTGCTCTGCCTGGAATGTTCCACAGTATGACATTAAACAGATCTACTTTACATTTATTCAATTACACGTGGTTTTATAACTCAAAAACACCTACAAAAACAGGCATTCTGACTGTGCGGGGTCGCCTCTCCACAGATCTGACCTGTAACATGTCCTGGTTTGGTCTCGTGCAGATAGAAAAGTGTAATGCCACACTGAAACATTCCAGTCAAAGCAATAACACCTCCTTGGAGACAGGCATTTGATGGACCCTCCACGAGAAAAGTTACAGAATGCACCTTTTTAAGCAACTAAAAAGAGAAAAATACATACAAGGTGCAAAAGAAAGTGTGTTCTTAGTTGAGAGGTAGATGCTAACACTCATGACGTTTACAAGCACAGAGAACTCCGAGTGCGCTACACAATCAAATTCAAACCGTATTTACCCCAAAACAGTCAGACCACTCTTGTACCAGTCATGCAGGCCAAAGAAATGGATATTTGCAATCAGAGTTTAGCTGCGTCTAGTAATTTTTCATTAACACTAAACCTTTACTGTAATAAAAAACATTAATCATACACATAACTACATTTTTGGAAGAACATCTCATTTACTTTGAGCATTTGAGCATTTGATTTTCAGATGTGCGAGGAACTGCGGTACATGCAGCTGGGATTTGAGTATCAGCTTTTGGTGTGCATGTAAAAACATTAATTCATTTTCTTCCGCTTTTCCATTTTCTGGGTCGCAGGGGCAGCAGTCCAAGCAGTGTTCTGCTGGCCAGAACACAATGCACCAGCCCCCATGAATCCTTCCGCGGGTGGTGGGTCCACAGGAGGACGGCTCACGTCACAACAGGCCTTGATGTATCTTCTGCCATGGGGGCTACCAGTGTCGGCGGCGAGGTGGGGTTAAGTGTCTTGCCCAAGGACACAACAGCAGCACTCATCTGTGGGAGCTGGGATCATATGCGGTCAACCCGTCAAGAGCGGGATTCGACTGCTAACCCCTGGATCACGAGACATATGCTCTACCAACTGAGCTACTGCCGCCCCATGTAAAAACAGTGACTCTCTATTCAGTTTATATTCATGCCACAAAGCAAAACACTGGCCTAGTCCAAGGCTGCGCCCCATTTCTCTGTCTTACCCCCTTCGTCTTAACCCTACCTCTTGGTTTTGTGCGTTCATGTGAGGGCAAGGGGTGTCCCGATTCTAATTTTGATCAAAGGCTAGAGCCACAACCTCGGGCTACATACCCCTTGAGACGAAGTAAGCTCTCGACCAGACTTGAAACGAAGGGGTACGCCTACAAGCTCAGGCAGGTTTTGGGATCAGGATGGCAGCGTCACATCAACCAGCCAAGGAGTCTCATAAATGTATTTTCAGCAGTTGTAATTATCAATTAACAGTTTAGCATGGTTTACAATTATGACGCTTATGTTCTACGTTACTTTTAGTGAACTGTTGTTGCAGTTTTAATTGTAGTGGTGTCTCTTTAGCCGACGTTATCGTTTTCATCAAACTTTCATGTATAAACAAGCTAGTTTTTTTGTTGAGCTGAGGTACCCGATAATCCTTGACATTTGTTTACATTTGTTTGCGTCAATTGTTGTCGCCTCTGTAGACGTAGCAGCCCAGGTAGAGGCAAGGGATGATGACGCAAACGGTAATCGAGTGGTGTCCCATTTCTTAGGAGAGCATTCGTACCGCGAGCCCTCTCAGCTTGGTATCGAGGGGCAAGACAAAGATGTAGATAAAGGGCTAGGGGAAGGGGTAAGACCAAATTAAACACATTTTTCAAAATGCAGGTAATCCCAGAACTATAACTAAGGTATTATGTGGTTGGACTCTCCCAGATCTCAATCACTTACTTATAGGAAACCCACCCAGACACAGAGAGAACATGCAAACTCCACACAGAAAGGTCCAGGAAGCGAACCTGGGATCTTCTTGCTCACTGTGTCATATGTAAGCAGTGAAGATCTACGAGTAGAGGTATGAAAAGTATTGCCAAAGGAACAACATTTCCATGGAAACAAGCATCAGCATCAGGCCAGTTAAGAATCAGGTTTGTGAAGATGCAAGCCCGCTCAGTTTTCAGTGCATTAAATAACAAAATTAAAGGATTTGTCAGTCTTATGTCTTTACGTTTTGTCTGAAATGTTACATCCTGTGGCTTTAAGTTTTCATTTTCATCACCTGGAACAACAGAGCTACAGCCGTCCATGACAGTCAGAAACAAAAAAAGCGAGTTGGTGAAGTAGAATAATGTGAGTCTTTTGTTTGTGTGGCTGGGAGCCGGGGCCGGAGGATATTCCTGGCTTCTTGTCTGGCTCTAAATGGCCAAATGCATCTCCTGCTGTTTCACACGCACCTGCTCAGTGTCTCACACTTTAAAAAGAAAAGTGCAGATATGTCTCAATTCATATTCAAATCATGTTTTGGTCATCATCCAGAATTAATAAAAGGATGGCAGTTTATTAATAAATAGAATTAAAATAAGTCTTCTGAATGTGACATGATGTCCGTGTAATTTTACTGTTAAATGTAATGTTATTTTAATTAAAATAAGTGTTTTGGACATTTTCTTTTGTTATTTTTGTAGTTGCTAAATAAACAGTAAAACCGAACCGAATAGTAAAACCGAATCATTCTAGTGTGTGAAATTGTTCTGTGTTAGTACTGTATGAAATTTCTACGGTGGCCCTGAAGGGCAAATTAAGCCCTATTTGGACGGGATTCGTTTTACAGGAGGATGTAGAGTAATGTCGGTTTATCACAGGACCTCTGTAATATAAATGACCCCATTCACACAGGACAAGAAATGTCCGTAATATTTGACATGGGAGGAGTTTGTTTACGCTCTGCTGTTACGTATTCGTCGCCTATGCATAAAGCATCAGCTGAAGATAGAAAAGTCATGATTAGCCTATGTGAAATATTAGCGAACTAATCAGGACTAATAGAGCATACATTACCTAAAACAAGCAGAAGTTCCATGCCTCTGACGACTGATTTATACCTCTTGGGTTTTTTCATTGGTCGATGTGTGCGTTTGTTTGAGAGTACTGGTAGATCATTTTTCTTGCCGGCAAAACAAAGCGCTTCAAGCTCCTCCATGTTTGAAAATTGCAGTGAATTATTTCTTTAAACGAAATATTACATACATCTTGGTCACATTCGCACGGGATTAATATTACCTATGGTTATTCCTCCAGACCGTTTTACAGAAGGTGAAACTCGCTGTAAATTTCACAGACATACTCCGTTATGTTTACGGACATGGCGCGTTCAGACAGGACTAAATTCCCTGGTAATTATTACTTCAACCTTCCCTGGCCAGCCAAATGATATCTCTCTGTATTTCGTATACAGCGCGATACCATCTGGACACCCTCCATCCACTCTCGCTCCTCCGGTTAACAACGGACTCCGCGATTCTGATTCGTTCAAAGATGGTGACGTCAGTGCACCCGCCTTTGCCCGCAAAGTCACTCTTAGGCAGCGGAAGTTCCGCCTCAGTTTTGAATCAAGATGGCGCAATCTCTGATTGGTTCACTTAGCTGTCTGTTTACGCGCAACTGCAGCGCATTTTGGACCAAGCGTTACCAGACTCACTCGCTGGTACAGCGATGAGTCATGGATTCTTCCAGGCAAACTTCAACCCATGTCACCCCATAAAACTAATCCTGTCCGAACAGGGCTATAGACACACAAAAACAAAAACAATTGATGGGAAAGTGGCTTTTTTCTTCCTATTCATTACCATTCTGAAAATTGTATTAAAGAGGGGGTATTTTACTTCTAAGCAGTAATAACTGCTAACACATAACATATTTAGATGACCATGTTACTTTTATAGTTTTGAAAATGCTATATTCACCAGAAACGTCATAGTAACATGTTTAATAAATTCCACTTTTGTTTTTGATGCTCTGAGTCCTCACTTCCTTTGTTCACTCCCCCTTCAGAGCGCTATCACAACATCAGGGTTCATGCCGCCGATGAAACTACAGCACATCGCATCAGCTTTGTCAAGTTGTTGTGCACAGTTTTGTATCATGCTTTTTATCTACACTAGAAGAAGGGTTCGAATAGAGCCCAGGAGAGATCCCATTACACAATCACACTTACCCTTCCATGAGGCAAAATGTACTTGAACTTTACAACTTTAAACCAAAATGACCTTCGGCCTTCTTCAGCGTGGCGCAGGAGTAATCCCACAACCACCAACCCCCACACTACAGCAAACAGCGAGTCTCCAAACTGTAGCCTTTATCGTTTCCAAAAGGTGGATCAAAAGTTTCAAAAGAAATCCTAATCTGCACTTCACAGGCATGCATAATTCATTCTGTATAATAGTTGTGAAAAAGGTCGATAAAATTATGATGTAACCTGGTGAAATTACACTTCATTTAGTTTTGGTAATTACCTGACTTAAAAGGGGTGTAAAATTGGTGTAATGCAATAGTCAGTGAACAGTAAACAAATTAGCATAACATCTGCTTAATTAGCACTTTTAAAGGGTCAATATTATGCAAATTTCTGATATGTTATGTTGTTACGTCCTCAAAAACATGCCAGGAGTTGGGTTTTGTTTCATCCACACATGTTTGAGTATTCCTGCATTACTAGTCTGTCTGTATCTCCAAAATGCAAACTGCTCTGTGCCATCTTCTGATATGTAGTGGTACTTTTCAAGTTAACAGCTCCTTTTTTTTAGCTCAATAGAGATCGGCAAATCCAAGGCTGAAATTGTCCAGGTGATTCTAATGTAAGTGAACGGAGTTTAAAGACATAAACCGTGTCTTAATTCGCAGTGTGCACAGTTCGGAGTGCGGTTTTAGGGGTACTCCCCAGACCGCATGGGCTTCGGCGAAATGGCACAGGTCCTGCAACTAGCAGATGCAGCCGCCGACTCCGTTTTCTCCCGTAGAAGAAGTAGCGCGCGGTGTATGCTGGGATATATGACTGCACGAAGTGTGCATCTTCACACAGTTGGTCCATGCCCTGATTTCCATGGAAACGACTGCGGTTTTCAGACATTTTAACTGCGCATAGGACAAAAATGAAATGGGACAGCAGTTGTCGCGCCGGAAGTGACGTATGCGCCATTAAAACTACACTTCGAACTGTGCACATTGCGAATTGAGACACGGCTACAGTAAAGCATTTCCTTTATCGCTACATGACATCACAAGGTGGATGTTTCACATGGATCACAAGGTTATGTTTCAGGAAACAATATATGGGTAATTCTCCAGGTACAGTCAAATTTGGTCATGATATTTTTCAGAAAATCCAACACATATGTATAAAAAAAAAAGTTCTACTTCATCACAATGTGTAGAAACATTAACTGATAGTGGCTGTAATGAAAATACATAAATATTAATAATAATAAACAATAACAAGTGATGGAAATGACTGTTGTGGAAATGTCAATGCTTAGCATTTCTTTTACAGGGCTCTCAAGTTTTGAGCGGGGTCGTGCGTGAGACTAATTTCCGAGGAGCGGCTCTTGAATTGCGTGAGAAATGCCGTGTGAGCGTCGAATTGCGTGTTGAGAGCCCTGTTTGTCTAAAGAGCAAACTTAAACTACAAAGCAACTAATGACAGTTATATAAATGAAGTTATTACCTGATGGTTCTCAGTTTGTTTTATCATCACCGTTTTGTCTTTCCTCGTATTCAGTCGCTGTCCTTATCACTGACAGAGTGCGCGCGCTTAGACACTCGCTGAGAGGGGCGGGGAGGAGGGAGCAGGGCGGGGGGGAGCAGGACATTTTTAACGGATTCATGTAAGAGTCTGGTTAATGCACCGGGCCCGGGGCGAACCGCGTCTCACCACGTCTCACCGCGGCTCACCACGGCTCACCATGGGCAGTTCGGCTCTGGCGCGTAAGCCGTCGGGGGGGACACGTTACGCACAGACGGAGACACCGGGACCGGAGTCGGTGCGTCTCAGAGGAGACGTGGCACCGGGACTGAGGCTCAGGACGTGCCCGGGGGACGGCGCGTCTGCTCCAGCCTCGCTCGGACCGTGCGCCTGGAGCAGGGGGAGTTTTTTTTCGCTGAAAACGCACGGTGCCTGCATAAACTGAGCCGCACAGACCGATTTTCTGGGCACAAAAAATAAATAAATAAATGAAAAATCAGCGTGAGAGATGCCATGTGTGGCGTGTGTGCATGTGAACACGTCGAATTGCACGTGTCACACTCTCAATGTGTGAGACTTGAGAGCCCTGCTTTTAAAATCTCATGACATATTAGCATGCTAATCTCTGTTTTAGAGTTAGCATAAAATATACTCAAAATACACAATATAAAATGGTATTTTTCTCATTATTTGTACATTCAAAGGAAATATGAGGTGTTTGGAAATGAAGACCAATAAACCTACTCTTGGTTTTGCAAAACTCGACCTTGATTTTGTTCTTGTTTCCCTTCCTTCCATGGAGCTAACGCTGCTATGCTAACATGAGCTCCTGTCACGTCACAACTGATGTGGTTCAAGTCGACAAAGGTTTAAAAAAAAAGTTACATTTTGTGGTGGAAATGACAGTGATCCCAAGGGACAGGTGTTCTTTTTATGAAAAAATAAATAAAATACTAATATATCTTTCAAGTACATGATATTTTTCATTAAAATAAGGAATTTCTGTGTCATTTGAAGTTACTGTTGAATCAAATTTAATTTCAATCTTATGAGGGACTGAGCGTCCACAACCTGGCCAAGGGACATAAATCAAAAACACTCAATATAAAACCATATTTTATATAGTAAAAATAGTCATTTATCTATAATATTTTTTTGAAGTTCGTCTTTGTGTCTAGTAAGTGCAGCATGAATAAAAAATGACAAACGTGTTTTTGTTTTTCTTATTTCTGCATGAGAAACTAATTCTTTGATAGTTGGAGAATCACCCAAATACATCAGAAAATGGGCCCTTTGAACTAGCTTTAAAAAGTAATAACCTTTAACCAGATTACAATATCGCCTTATCAAAAACACACACTTATGTCTATAACCAACTTTGAAGCTTGTAGCAGCTATTTTGTAGCCTCATTTGAACTGCTTTGTGTGCAAAACAGACTGAACTAGTGTAACATTTCTCATTGTAACTTATAAATGGTGAAATACCAAAGCTGAAGAGCTCTAAAGTATTTTAAAAACCCGAACAAAGCGTGAAAAGAGAACTTTAACTGCTTTGCTCTGATAGCTAACCTTCACAGCGGACCTTGGAGGACAGTATTGCTGATTTCTGAGTCTTCCATCCCATAATATTACCTTGCGTTTTCAGCGCACGCATTCATCTAGTCCTCCCTCAGGCATCGTCTCTGTAAAAATGCTGCGCTGCAAGAAAATGAAACAAAAAAATGAAAAAAGGGAAGAAAGAAAGGGGGAAAAACGTTGAAATTATAAGTTCCAGAAATCCAATAGTGAAAGAGCCAAGTCAGACAAGCCGAGGGTGCTGTTTGTTTTTGATCCCTGGTCCCTGCGGTGGGGAGGGACGTCTTCAAGCTTCATGAATAATAACTCAGACTGGCCCCTGTACTGTAAAAACGTCTTGAATTCAGAATGCGTCGTGATTTTATAAGGTTTAAACCATAGACCGTATAAAGAAGTGGACTAAGGGAGTTTGACTGCATCCATAGTGTCAAATAAAGGTCGAGGCAGTTAAAGGGTCGCATTTGTAGCCAAGTGCCATGTTAGGATTTGACAGGAATTTATTTACGGACAAATTAGCTAAATAAAAACACCAGGATCGTGTAGAGTGGGGTTAAAGATCCCATGACATGGTACTTCTTGATGCTTTTATATGGCTCCTTAATGGTTCCCTAACACTGTAAATGAATCCTTCTTTAAAATCAACACTCAGTGCATGAGAAACAGAGATAAGATGAGAAAGAGTCATAAATATCTCTCTCAAACACTTTATTCTGGGCGTTGTTGCTTGAATGCAAATGAGGAGAAAAGAGCTGGCCTATAGTAGAGGGTGGGGGCATGGCCAAACTCTCCGCTCTCTGTTCTGAGCACTCAGCTGATCCATTTCCGTGTTTTTGCACGGGGGGAGAGATTTGAAGCGTTCAATTGAAAAATAAACACATTTCCACAGAAAATAAAATTAAACCACTGCTGTTCAAAGGTCCAGAGGCTCAGATAAAGGACTTCCGAGCCTAGAAACACTCGGACGTGCCTCCAGGCAAATAAAAAAACGCATTTTGCATTGCCTAGCGCATTCGCAGTCCAAACTCTCTGGGCGTGATTTACAGAGACGCTGAGTACAGACAGACGGGGGTGGAACTGCATTTGCATTTCTTTTTTCGATCTGACGTCAATAAGGTGCTTTGTTCAAAATCGCCCATTTGAGCTCCGATTTTTTGTAAGGCAGAAAAGGATCACAAATGCTCAGTTTAGACATTCACTTTTAACCATGGGGTCGACACTTTTAACCATGGGGGGGGGGCCTAAACAGGGTAGGGGAGCTCACATTAACGTTCAAAAACCTCAGAAAGTGAAAATTTCATGCCATGGGACCTTTAATGTGAACATTTTAAAAGGTCAGAGAGAAAAAGAGAGGGGTGACAGTTTTTAAATATAAAGTCAATTCAGAGTCGATGGAGTCAAAACACCCCCTGAACACTTTTTATTTAGAATGTGGTGACTAGTGTGTCAGCGATGTGTGGTGCACCTAATATATATATATATATATATATATATTATTTTATGGTAGTTTAATATATTTTTATTTTTGGTAAAGTAATGCCAAGTTTATATTTACACATATTAACGCGTCATTAATGAGTACTTTCCTCTTTTTAGTGAGGGATTAGAAATTTAATGGTAACACGGAACCTTTGTGCTGGAGGCGTTGCCCCAGGTTAGGTTTTACGACGGAACTTCCTGTTTAGCCAAACAAATCTGGACGTGAAAGGCAACGCTCTGTGTCTTCTTTTCTCTCATTAATATTATTTTTTTCAGGTCAATACACGGTCGAAAAATTACTTATATACTACACTGCAAAGGTCATTATTTAATGTTTTATCAATGTGTGGTAGTGTTATGTTTACTGGTGATTGTCTGCTAATATTTGCGAGTTAGTGGTCAAGGTTGAGATTAGCGGTGGAGTTACCCACGTCTGTAAACCACAGTCTGACACATTGCAATACCACATAAGATGCAGTGTTAGGTCGTTTTCACACCTGCCTTGTTTGGTTTGTTTAAAACGAACCAGAGTTCGTTTGCTCCTTTGATTCGGATCTTTTGGGCTGGTGTGAATGAAAAACAAAAATCTCGATCCGGAGCAAACGAGCGAACCGAGACCACCTAAAAAGCTCGGTCTCGGCACGGTACCATTCGAGTCCTGGTGCGGTTTGTTTGAGGTAAGAATGCAGACCGGACTCGATCCGGCACAAGTTTGCTTTTTAACTAGCTCCCGTCGTAAGTCGAGCATTATGGGAAACCGAGGCTGACGAAACTAAACTAAACCAGGCTACTTACGTTTTGCGTGAAGAGCAAGAGACAACTTGATGTGTACACATGAGCGCTGTCCTCCGTAGCCATCTTGCCCTGTGTCTTCGTCGTTTGGAAATTGATTGTACAATAGTGTAAACCTCACGATGCTGCTCAAACATTTGTGCGTAAAAACTGTAAAACTGTGCAAACCATATCACTATGATATGCTGAAAACAGCACGTAACGCCATTATTCTCCTCCTTCACTTGTGGCGTCTTGACACAGCTCATTTCTATCCAATGGCTGAGCGACCTCAGCAAACGTGGTTTTGTTTATAGATGCTGGTCCACTTAGAAAAAAAGTGCAGTGTGAAAGCGAACTGCGCCAAAATTTTTAAAAATTAAAAAAATTTGGTCCAGACTAAAGCAAGTGAACTAGCAGACTTTCCTGGTGTGAAAACGACCTTACAGGTGTAGTTCAGTTTTATATGCATTTTGTTTTATTATTGCATCTCAAATAATACCTGTGGTAATGTATTTGGATTTGAGACAGCTAGGTTAGCATTTGTATGCAAGTTAAAGGAACAATACAATGTTATTGTTCATTCATTCATCTTCTTCCGCTTTTCCATTTTCTGGGTCGCGGGAGCAGCAGTCCAAGCAGTGTTCTGCTGCCCAGACCACAATGCACCAGCCCCCATGAATCCTCCCACGGGCGGTGGGTCCACAGGAGGACAGCTCACGTCACAACAGGCCTTGATGTATCTTCTGCCATCAGGGCTACCAGTGTCCGCAGACACTGGGGGCAAGGTGGGGTTAAGTGTCTTGCCCAAGGACACAACGGCGGCATTCATCTGTGGGAGCTGGGTCATGCAGTCAACTCGTCAAGAGCGGGATTCGAACCGCCAAGTATTATATAAGTATTAAATGCAATCTGGACGTGAAAGGCAACGCTCCATGTCTTCTTTTTTCTCATTAATATTTTTTTCAGATTGCAACATCACTGCTGTGGTAGCCCCGGTGCTTGGGGCCCATAACTTTTGTCCATTTTTATATACAGTATTTTTGTGTTTATTGCAAACTGGATTTAGATATAGTAGAGATTGATTGATATGGGTTGTGTCATGGCTGATGCCGATACTGATTGTTTAGAATCCTGAGCAGCCAAAGACCGATAAACTCCATAGTTTAGGGATAATATTTTTAGGCTGATTTTGATGATTTTCCAAAAATTGTAATTTAAAATTTACTACAAATTCACCCACTAAAGGGTCTAAAGCACAGATGTTGGCCCCAAAAACAAACAAGAACTCAAGTAAGGTTAAGAGGTTTGTTGTGCAGATGGATATGGTAAAAGGCAAAGGGGTCCAGAAGGGCACAAGGCAGGGGGGTCCGGAGGAACATGAGCCACGAGATGAACAGGGGAGATCCAGGGAGGAGAAAAACAAAAATTACAAAAGGTCCGGGAACAAACACCAAACTGTTTAAAAAAAAAAACAAAAAAAAAACAAGCTCTTGAGAAGCATGAGCCACAAGCTATTTACCGATGTGGTAAAACTGACGAACTGCCAGGGAGTAGAGGAAGAACCGGGCTGATATAGTGTGTTTTCACATGACGTCATAATCCGGAAGTCAGCCATGTTGGAGATATTCGAAACAAAGCGAAAAAACACCTGCAGTTCTATCGTTTACCTAAAGTAGTGACCGACCAGGGTGAACAGACAGAACGATTATCAAAAGAAAGGAGGCGACAGACAAGGCGATAGAGACAGAAAGACGATGTTCATATTTTCATCTTTGCAAAAGCAATATATTCGTACTTAAACACGTTACACATGTAATACAGGTATGCCAACCTCTGACATCACAATACGCTTGTCTCCAATTTTCTGCACTTTGCGCTTTTGTACCAGCCACAAACAAACTGGTTGTTGTCTCCAGACCTTTAGAGCTCTGAAGGTCTTGTGCTGTATAAGGGCTTGGTCTTGGGCCGGGTCATGGGCGGATTTTTCGAGTCCGTGAAAACACCCTATAGGCAGGAGTAGATTGGAGATGGATCTCAGGTGTGTGATGCCAAGGAGGCTGCAGCTGGTGTAAGGCAATGAGACAGACAAACACAGAAGGCAGGGGGAAAAAGACTGAAGGATCATGACACCCACAGTCCTTTTTTTAACCTTTAAAAGAGCTGTGCAGTCACATTTTGTGAGGTTCTCTCTTTGTATTAAAGTATTAATATTAATACATGTACACACAACCCACTCAACACAGCTGCCTCTCCCAACAAATCCGGGGCAATCACAGATGTGGAAGATGTGCACATCGCTCTAACACAATAAACACAAAAACTTTCAACCATCCACATTCTGGAAAGACATAACATTAAGGACTTCATTAACTGTTCTAATACTAATAGTCATTTATGTGCTTATATGCCCTTGTGGCCTGATGTATGTAGGCCAGACTAAACATAATCTTAAGTTAAGAATTGCTGAACACAAGGCAGCTATTAGAAACAACTATTTTGATTATGCTATAGCGAGACATTACATAGAAAGAAACCATGGTTCTGCTGCTTCCCTGAGGTTTGTTGGCATTGAAAAAGTGCCACCTAAGCCTAGGGAAGTAACAGGATCAAACAACTTTTAAGGAGGGAAGCTGACTGGATTAATTAACTGTCAACAATTGAACTTGGTGGACTAAATGAAGCACAGGATTTGAGCTGCTTTTTGTAAATAATTACTTGTAAATAGTGTGTTAATATATTCATGTTGTGGTTGTGTGATTGTCCATTTCTGAAGATTCTGCACTGGTCAGTGTGGTGTAAGGGTAATTTATGTGATATTTTAAAACTTTTTTTCTATATATATTATGTACACTGAATGTTATGTCTGTTTTTCTACTACTGCATATATGTAATATATATTGTATTCAAAAAATATGACTTTAAGAGAAGGAACATGTGACCGGATGGTATTTAGTCACACCTGGCACTACTCGGGCGAACCTGATTACGCTGTAGAAGCGAAACGTGTTGTTTGCTCTAAGCCCAATAAAGAAATAAGAGTAAAGTCAAGAGAGTGTGCGGTAAACTTCTTTTTTTCTGGTATTAAAGGCAAATTAACGTTTTTTTACAATCTGAGCCTTCTTTCGGCAATAAAACAAGTAGTTTTACTCACCCATAGCATTTTTCTGTCAATTTGAGCAGTATCGCAGAACTTATGTTGAGCCGTTCTGTTCTAGTAATGATCCCGTATCCGTTAACATGGTGCTGTATCATTTGCGCGGGGCATTACTTTGCGGTGTCCAAATAACACGAACTTTAGCACTTTTCAAATCATAGAAGCCCGATGTCTTAATGTAAGATATCGTTTGAAGCAAAAGTGGCCTGTAATCCGAGATTTAGCCATAGTTTCGAGTAGATGAGGACGCCAATGCGCATGCGCGGACTGCTCCCGGGACCCAAACATGAAACGCAAAGCTGAAAACTATGGATAAATCTCGGATTACAGGCCACTTTTGCTTCAAACGATATCTTACATTAAGACATCGGGCTTCTATGATTTGAAAAGTGCTAAAGTTTGTGTTATTTGGAGACCGCAAAGTAATGCCCCGAATACAAATGCTAACGGATACGCTACAACATAACTTTCTTCAAACAGCTCCAAATGACACGAACGTGATATGGGTGAGTCAAACGACTTGTTTTATTACCGAAAGAAGGCTCAGATTGTAAAATAACGTTACTTTTCCTTTAATAAGAAGCTTTGTGTATTTTTTAGGCAGCAGATCAACCAAATCAATATATTAGTCTATCTTTACTAAGACAAGATGGCCGAAACTAAGATTGATATTAAGACAAAGCAATGACATCTCTATAGAAACAAACAGCTGACCCTGCACTAGGTCCACTAAGTTATGCAGAGCATCTTTAATGTTTTTGATTTGTTTATTAATGTCAAGTAGAAATTCTAATCTTTTTAATTCCACTCCTCCATCAGCCTCTCTGCTGTTTGGGAGACAAGGCAATGAAGGCAATTACCCGGCGGCTGGCTTTGGTTCTGTCAGGCCGTTATACGTCACTGCATTGCTTTTATTTGTCAAGGATGAACTTATTAAAAGCTACAAGTTTCCACCGGCGCTTAATTGTCTAACTGGCGCAGATAATGAATGGCTGGCCATCAAGACAGCTCTTGTAAGGAAAGTGAAATGTCAAAATATATCTTTTTACGGACAAATAAGCCTTTAAAAACACTGACTACTATAATGATGCAATGTAATACCCCTCCAGCCAATATTGTTTCACTGAGACTTCACCCAACTTCTCAGTCAATGTAGTGGTCGGAAAAACCGTGGGCACAGATTGGCAGCCACCTTCTTTCCATTCGATGTGACATGTTATTGTTATTTTCCACCGAGTGAATAATGAATGGACAGCCTGTATTGGCAGAGTGGTTAGTTTTCAATGGACACATGTAGAGGTAGGAAAGCTAATGGTGAAGGTGTAAATGTCATCACAACACCGAGTCAGCACCTCCGATGGGTAGCTGCACGTCACACTAGTGAGCAGCGGATTTGTACAAAAATGACTACGTGACACTGCCGAATCCTGCGTGTATCGCCAATTAAGAAAATCAAATTGGAGAATAGAAAAAATGAGTGAAAGAGTAATGACCGAAAGAACAAGATTGTGAATACAAGCAGTCGAAATGAGTTTCCTCCATAGTGGCTGGGCGTCCGAAGAGCTGGAGGAAGTGTCTGGGGTGAGGGAAGTCTTGGCCTTCCTGCTTGGACTGCTGCCTCCCTGACCCGGCTCTGGATAAAGCAGCTGGTGGCAGAAAAAACGGGGACTGATCGTCAATATGGCGTCTTGGAAATAAGCGATTTAAAGACTGCTCCAAATACTCGAGTGAATCATTGGTGAGGGGAAACAGCTATAACATCTAAAAGATTAAAAAAAAAAAAGATCTGCTTTACCTTATCTCATCTTTGGATGTACAGTGGTCCATCATTTGTCGCGGTGTTTACATTCTAAAAATAACCCACAATAGGCGAAATCCACAAAGTAGTCGGCCTTATATTTTACTTATTTTACTTATAATTATTCTACATGTTTTAAGGCTGCAAATGCCTCAGCGCACACATTCTACACTTTTCTCAGACTGGCATTAACATTTTCTCACATTTCTCTCTCTTTTAAACACTCAAACTTTCATAGATTTTCAACAACAAAAAATCACAGTATTAAAGAATGAAACCAAAACCTGTTTTTAGGCCCAGAGAAATCAAAACATCAACGTTTTCCTATATAAAAAATAATATGATAGCTTTTAGAAATAGC
Organism: Paratrypauchen microcephalus; assembly: GCA_036785185.1. Lineage (NCBI taxonomy): Eukaryota > Metazoa > Chordata > Actinopteri > Gobiiformes > Gobiidae > Paratrypauchen > Paratrypauchen microcephalus. The sequence continues at coordinate 791,338 of JAVJIX010000003.1, forward strand.
AAATTCAATTTTAATGATCAACCTACGAGCATGGACACATAACAAATTATTAATAGTGACTAACACGTGTATTTCCCAGTTCCTCTGACCAGGCCTCTTCGTCCTGGCGCCGCTCAGTTTCGTCGACATGGGGGTTTTGTCTGACCATATATCACAAGTGATATATGGTCTGGGAGCCACCTACTGAATATCTCGTAGTGGAGGTGTGCTTTACGATTGCCAAAGGCCGTTTATTGGGCGTTACGAATGTCTATCATTTGGCGTATACGTAGCCCATAGCCAATCATGTCAGTTGTCAGTTCAAACTACAAGTTTCCGTTTGTCGCGTAGTACGCATCATCGTCTTTCCACCCCTCCCCGCTCTCTGATTGGCTCCCAAAATCAGGAGAGCTCGCTTAGCCTGGCTGTCTTTCAGATCGGAACGAACAAAAGCAGCCTGGGATTTTCCAGGTTAGGTTTTGTCGGGAGAAAACTTGCAAACATACAGCACTTCAGAGTCACACTGAAGCGATCGAACATTTATATAAATAAAAAAAAACTGAACTTATTCTGTGCTGTACAGGAGACACGGCACGGAGGAGAATGACGGACAAATCGGCAAAGGTCTAAAGTTCCTTAGCCAATCAGGACGCAGAACACAATGCGCGTTGATACACTATGAAAAAAAATTGGAATAAAAAAATCCACAAAACAACGAGGCCGCGAAAGGTGAATAGCGAGGGACCACTGTAAAGAACGACTTTTATGTCAAAACTTAATTGTAGAAATGCTGGTAAGTTATATTTCCATACATTATTTCGCTCTATAACATCTGCCGGGCCATCAAGAAAAGTAGAGTTATTCTGAACTGCCTGCGCTTCAAAATTCATCTGAAATGTCATTGATGTTGGTAGCGCACGGCAAATTTAAGCTTGAATTAAGTCCATTCTATAAAGTAATTTTCTTGGCCATTAGCGTGTGGGTATTATTTCACTTAGTGCTCAGATGGCATATAAAACTGTCAGCGAATTTCATAAACCAGGCTGCTAAGTGTTTTTATCTTTTGTTCTGCATCTGCTGGTTCCTGGCAGGCTTTAAAATTGAGCCTATGTGGAGTTGAAAACCGAATAGCGGTATAGGACTCTGCTTCTTAGGGATTACCAGCGCTAAACGGCTAAAAGCTAAGTACATACGGCTGGCGTAAATTCAAAGCAAAAACAAACTTGAGCTATACAGTGGAAGAAACTGCTGGTGTAGCTTATTTTGCTTCAAATCTATATACTTGGATTACTTCAAAACATGAAAATTAGTATGCGTTTAAAGGGCCTATATTAAGGTTTTAATTTTGTTTCCTCATCACAAACACACCTGGAGTGTTTTGTTTTATTCACACGTTTAACAGACAGATTTAACACGCAGATTTAGGATGAAACAGAAACAGAAAACACGTTCCACCTTATGATGTCTTGTTGTATTTCTTGTGTTCTTGTGTATTGTTTTTAAACACCATACAACTTCACTAGAATCATTTGGATGATTTTCGGCCTGGAATTGGCGATCTACTAAAGGTAAATGGTAGGCGTTAAATTGAAAACTACTGCTTTGTGACATCACAAGGTGGAACAGAGCATTTGGAGCTTTTAGAGAGGATTTCTCAAATGTGTGAATGAAGCAAAACACTCAAACAAAACTCCTGGTCTGTTTTTGAGGAGGTAACAACATAACATGGATTAAAGCTCACACAAGTGAATTTTGCATAGTATAGGACCGTTAAAAATGTGAATAACAGAAGTAGTTTTGGTTAGTAGTTGCATTCTGCGCATACACTGAAAGTTTATAAGCCAGTATTGTCATGCTAACAACATGCTAACATGTGTGTAGAATCCCTCAGTCGTCCAGGTAGAATCCATGGCAAAAGGAGAAATTTAATTTGTCAACTGGGCAAAAGTTTATTTGGTCGAATATGTTTCGCAGCTCATCCAAGCTGCTTCTTCAGTTCTGGTCAGTGTTGTATAAAGTAGTGGAAAATCAAACTCAAGTAAAAGTATAGGTACACCTCCCAAAAATGACTTTGGTAAATGTTACTGACTGAAATGTTACTTGAGTAGAAGTCTTAAAGTATCTGGAACTTCTTGTACTTAAGTATTACAAGTAATGTAAAAATAAATGTACTCAAGTAATGTAATTAAAAGTACAAGTAAAAGTAAAAGCAAAGGCAGTCTGACGCTAACCCTCGCTTTGTTACTTAGATAGCACAAACACACAGCGCTTGTTTAAATTTTCAAAAGTAGGCACATGTTAATGATCAAAGGAGAAGTTCAATTTGTCAACTGGACAAAGTTTGTTTGGTTGAAAACGTTTCGCCGCTCATCCGAGAGGCTTCGTCAGCTCTGGTTATTGTACTGGTTAGACCCTGCTTATATCTAGCTGCCGGGAGGCGCGTCCTACAATGACAAAAGCTCTGAAAACGATCCCCCCTAATCTGTCTCTTTGTTTTTCAAATTACTCTGACGGCTGTTTCGACCCCCTATTCAACGTCTAACGACCCTCTCCACCCCTCTGCCCTGGCTCTGTTTGACTGGTCTAAGAATCGCATTATAAATGGGAGACAAGTTATGTCTCACTCCCCGATTTCTGTTTAATGACGGATTCTCTTTTTTGTTAATGTTAATGTTAATGTTATTTTTTGTCCTTTTGAACTTGTGTGCCCTTTCTCATTCGTTACACTTAGCCTACAGCTATGCCTTCCCTTGAGCCCAAAAAGCTAGGTAGCCTGTTAGCTCCAACATCGTCAAATACGATTTGTGTAACCGAAACAATGTCACACAAAGTTAATTTCTACATGTTATGCTCAAGGTTTCGCAACGGTGTCTAGAATGTCCATGGTGTGGTTACTGAAATTGGAATATAGACGCTAATAATTTCATTAATCTAGAACTTACCTCGATGGATGCTGTCTCCTCTTCCATCAGGGATGTTGATTGATTAAACTAGCTGCATGAAACCAACAGGTGTAGGCTGATTGTCAGGCGCAAGTAGCGAACAAGCCCAGGCACGCCCTGACTTCCTTCAGTCAGTAGAGGGGTTTTTTTTGTAACGAGTAACTAAACGGCACATTGAAAATGTATTGGAGTAAAAGTATGCAATTAAATTTGGAAATGTAGTGAAGTAAAAGTAAAAGTTATCTTTTTTTTTTAAACTCAAGTAAAGTACAAAGTCTCCCAAAATGTACTTAAGTACAGTAGTGAAGTATTATTACTTTGTTACTATACAACACTGGTTCTGGTCAGACGCTGGTGGACACTGCCTATATCTGCCTGAAGGGAGGAGCTAACTACAATGAAATTACTCTGAGACTATCACACCTACTTGTTTACAGTTTCTCTTAGTTAGGTAAGCCTATTCAATATGCAGTGGGAGTGGAGTGTGGGTCTTGTTAGCAGAACCATTCAGTACCATAATGGAGGTTTTCACACCTCTGGACCTGACCTGGCTAGTCCTATAGTTTTGTTTGTTTTTATTTAGGTTTGAGGATAGAGTCATAGATGGGAGACAGATGACGTCTGAGACCTCCATTTCTGTTCAAGGAAGGATTCTCTTTCTTGACAAAAATAGCCTCTTTAAATCCCCTCTCAAACCAGTTCTTTTCTCTGGAAGATCTGTACCTCACTGTCCATCTACCTGGAGAACTAAGGGATTCTACACACATCTAAAGCTGCATTATTACTCTACATCTACATCTCCGAAGCTCAAAATGCTCTGTTCCACCTTGTGATGTCATGAAGTGGTAGTTTTCAAGATAACACATTTTGCCTTTAGTTCAGTAGAGACCTGAAATTATCCAAATCATTCTGGTGAAGGAACATGGAGTTTTAAAACACAGTGAGAGAAGAATTCAGTAAATAAATATGCAGGGTTTGTGTGTTAAAAATGTGTGAATGAAACAAAACACAACTCTGGGTTTGTTTGAGATGAGGAAACAACATTTTAGATGGGAGACAAATGATGTTTGAGACCTCAATTTCTGTTCAAGGAAGGATTCTCTTTCTTGACAAAAATAGCCTCTTTAACTCCCCTCTCAAACCAGTTATTTTCTCTGGCCAAGATCTGTACCTCACTGTCCTCAAAGGAGTGGCCCGTGGCTTCTAGGTGGAGATGTACGGCAGATGAAGGTCATGCTAACGGTACACTTGCTGTGACAGTACACAGCAAACTTATTTTGAGCTGCTTGCACAATATATCTGTATTGAGGCAAGGCAAATTCTGCTCAAATACAAGGAAAACACTGGGTTCCGCTCTTAAATTTTGGTTAGTGGTGTAATAGAGGATTTTCAAATTAGAATTCGGTCAAGTTTGGAATTACTCTTTTTTTAGCAAATGGTGCGGGTCTTTTTCTTATTACATTTTCTCAATTTCATTCAGGACAAAGTATTAATATTGTTATGACTAGGGCCGGGGCTAGACAGCGTAAAACTCTTAATAAGCTCGCCACTAAGCAGAAAAGAAAAAAAATCTACAAATGTAAAATGAAAAAAAGAAAAGCAAACCACTGGCCCTGTATTACATTGGCAAACAAATTAATCTACATGGAAAAAACTGGCAGTGTTGCAAAGATATTTTTCACTTGTGGAGAAGTAGGGTCTAAGGCAGACCTGGGCATTTCAAGGCCCGGGGGCCAAATACGGCCCGCGAGCTGACTCTGACCGGCCCGCAAAAGGTTGCTTGGAATTAAGAAAATAAAAGCTACTTTCAAAATTGTACATAAGGCATTTGTACTGATGATCATCTGTCGGACGTGCTTCACATCTCCACCTCAAACATGAACCTGACTTTGATGCACTCTTTAAAGCTCAACAGAGGCTAGATTTCTCTCACTGATCAAGAAAAAAATACACTAACATGCTAACTTAAAGCTAACCTAAAGTAAACCTAACGCTAACCTAAAGCTAACCTAAAGCTAACTTAAAGCTAACTTAAAGCTAACATAAAGCTAACCTAAAGCTATCATAAAGCTAACCTAAAGCTACTCTAAAGCAAACCTAAAGCTAACTTAAAGCTAACCTAAAGCTACTCTAAAGCAAACCTAAAGCTAATTTAAAGCTAAAGCTACTCTAAAGGAAACTTAAAGCAAACCTAAAGCTAATCTAATGCTAATCTAAAGATAATCTTAATCTCTGATCAAGAGAAAAAAAAACACTAAAACATGCTAACTTTGACTTTTTTCTACACAATTTGGCAGTTGGACAAAAATGTTGTGACATATCTTGTATTACATTATTTGGCAAACAAAGACATTGTGGTGTAAGTTAAACTCAGAAAGAATTGTGGGGTTAATGTGACTGAAAAAGAGTTACAAATGTTTCACGTTTACCATTGTTTAAATTATTTTACTGAATAAATTCAGTTTTTGTAAAACCTCACTCTCTCATTACTTAATAATAACACAGAATTTACCAGCTTCTGTAAATAATGCCATTTACTGATTTCAATGGAGAAATAAAATCAATAACCAGAGTAGATTTCAAACTTTTGGCCCTCCACAATATTTTCTGCTTCTCATTTGGCCCCTGGGGAAAAATAATTGCCCGCCCCTGGTCTAAGGACACTTGTTTCCTGTGAATGGTTGATCTGCTTGTGTGTTAAGAAGATCTGGAAGATGAACCAAAGATGGCGTTGTATTGAGACCATTCACTCTAAATATAAATGGACATAGCTAACCCACTTGCCAACATGTTCCAAATAGGAATGGAGTATGGGCGCACTTCTGGCTCCATCGACTCTGGCTCTAATTGATTTTACTTTGCAAAATTGTAGCCCCTCTCTCTGTAACTGCTGCTGTTTTTGGTCTTAAAAGGTTTGTATTAACCCCCTTTACATTTGTGTTTATTTCACTTTTTTTTTTTTTTTTTGCTATTCAGTCTATTTTAAAAACAAAATGTAGCACTACCTGTATTACCACATGATATCATAAGTTGGAATAGAGTGTTTCTGTTTAGGAGAAGCCTAAAAATACAGAGTTTGTGTGTTAAACGTGTGAATGAAACAAAAGACAGTTCAGATTTGTTTGTGATGACAAAAAGTCATTATAACAAATCTTAAGATGTGTGAAGAATCCCTCAGTCGTCCAGGTAGAATCCATGGCAAAAAGAGAAATTCAATTTGTCAAATGGACAAAGTTTATTTGGTCGAATACGTTTCGCAGCTCATCCAAGCTGCTTCTTCAGTTCTGGCTAGAGTGCTGGTGGACACTGCTTATAACTAGCTGCAGGGAGGAGCTAACTACAATGAAATTACTATGAAACCCGTCATATTTAACATACCTAAAATATTGCACCATCTAGTGGCCACTTTAATTTACTATTTTAGGCTACGTTTATATGATGACGGTCTGAACAGATGCAACAGTGGCGTTGCGTCTTCACTTTTTATTACTCGTTTAGACAAGCGTTTTCAGGAGGAAATCTGCATGCATACGGTGAAATTCGATTGGGTATGCATGCCAGGCAGCTAGGTGGTGCTGTGATACATAATCACTATGTCCGCATGTCGCGCATGTATAGAATCTTCCTTCTTTTCATCTGTTCAAATTAGTGTGGTCAGACGAAGTTCAACTATTGCTTCAGACCACGTTAGACTACAAAGCAACGAAGGCGCAACAAGGTGTGCACTGAGAGTCCTGCCAAACAGGAAGCGATTTTTTTAACTATTTGACTCAAACCTGAATTTAATTAGATGCATATCTGACTGATATGAACACAGGGAAAATAAATAATTATCAGCAATTTATTTTTAATACAAAATAACAAAATTAACAGAATAAAAGAAATATCTGTCCTGCTTAACTTAATACTGTATAAATTCATATAAACAGGGATGAAAGTGAACAGTAATGGAAAAAGCTGAAAGTCACCGAAAAGCTAGGGGGGTCCGGGAGCATGCCCCCCCCGGAAAATTTTTGAACTCTAGATGCTCTGAGATGCAATCTGGGGTCATTTCAGCCACTTTGCACTACCTTCTCACAAAATGTGACTTGCACTGGATGGAATCAGCTCCGGATGCATAGTCTGGACAATAGCTGCTGACAGCCAGACTCAAGCACATTTCTAAATGATCATCAGTCATGGTGGAACAGTACTTGGACTTAATGATCTTCATGTGGGAAAAGGCTGACTCACATAAATAAGTTTTCATAAATCTATCTCCATTTTATCTGATAAATGTTAATTTTAATCTTAAAATAAGCTAAGCAAACTGTACTGCACTTAAACACTCTGTGCCCCATTTTTGGACCCTCACCCACAGTTTGAGAACCCCCCTTTTTTTTAACCTGTTTTTTTCAACTTCCTACCTGGAGTCACATTCTCTTACTGGTTTTGCAGTGGTATTTACCTCTGCACATTTACCAAATGCACTGTCACTCTTCCCCGCGTATAGCGTACACAGGCTCCTCCCGTGTGAAAAGGAGGACGTGAAGCGAAGGTACACGCTGTAGCGACCATGCATGCTGGCTCCAGACGAGCACGCAGGCTGCAGTGAGAAGCTCCGGGGGGTGTGTGCGAATGAGGGTTTTTTTTACGCTGAAAACGGCACGGTGCATAACTAACTCTTCTGAGCTACACAGACCGATTTTCTGGGCACAGAAGCGCTGTGCGCTGCGCTTGAATTGCGTAACTAAATTTCAGCGTGAGAAATACCATGTGTGGCGTGTGAACACGTTGAATTGCGTGTGTCACACTCTCAATGTGTGAGACTTGAGAGCCCTGTTATGCCTGAGGCCTCCATTTCTGTTCAAGGAAGGGTTCTCTTTCTTGACAAAATTAGCCTCTTTAACTCCCCTCTCAAACCAGTTCAAATAGGGAGATAGTTTCATAATAATTTCATTGTAGATAGCTCCTCCCTGCAGCTAGTTATAAGCAGTGTCCACCAGCACTCTAGCCAGAACTGAAGAAGTAGCTTGGATGAGCTGCAAAACGTATTCGACCAAATAAACTTTGTCCAGTTGACAAATTGAATTTCTCCTTTTGCCATTATAACAAATCAGAAAATAGCATAATATGGGCCCTTTAATCCTCCTTTTCCCTCACAGTGTAGTCAGTAATAAGTGCGAGCATTGACGAACGGTAATGCTGTTTTCTCCGCAGTTTGAGGAGAAACAAACATGGCCGCAGATCAGGGAATAGCCCAAGGTCCCTGCGCTTTGAAGCTGAGCGGTGCTTGTTAAAAAGCTGCTTAGCTACAAGTAAATGTCTGTTGTTTTAAGAGAGTACACACACACTCCGTAGTGGTGGCTACCTCCCCTGGCTTCATTTATCAGAGAAGTGCTTAATGTACAGGACTGGCCACTTGTATTGCACAGCGCTGCCATTTTAATCTAACGTTTGGGGTTTCTTCAAGGCCCTTTTGTAGTGAAAATGGATTCTTGTGAGCTTTCACCCATGTTATAATGTTACCTCCTCAAAAACATACCTGGAGTTGTGTTTTGTTTCATTCACACATGTTGAGTAATCATTTATTATTACTCTGTCTACATCTCCAAAGCTCAAAATGTTTGGTTACACCTTGTGATGTCACATAGAGGTATTTTACAAATTGTGGATGTGATGAAATTGTAGTTTAAGTTAACAGCGACCTTTTAGCTTTGTTCATTAAAGGTTACCATTTACAGGACTGAAATTATCTAAATCAGGGGTGCTCAATACGTCAATCGCGATCTACCAGTCAATCGCCAAGGTACTGTGGGTAGATCGTAGTGTCGTAGTACTCAGCACCGGTCTTGGCCTCGAGATGTGTGCGATCATATTTCATTACGACCACTGCCGTTAGCAATAAACTTTTACCGGTGTGCGGGAGTGCGCGGGGCTTCACACTGCAGCCTGTGCGCTCAACTGGAGCTGCAGACACTGCACGGCACGTCACCACGAGCGCCACCAAAGTACACACAGTTTGTCCACAACAGCGTGTACTTTTATATCCCAGCGTGTATTACAGAGCAGGATAAACTTTTTAAAACATCCTACCTGTCCGTCCGCCTTATGTCAGTGCGCCGCTCCTTTTCACGCTCGCTCCTCCTGCTTACAGGCTCCCTCCTCAATGTCTCTGATTAGAAGTGCAAGGACGAAAAATGAACCAAAAACAAATCAAAATTTATGCTACAGTGCCCGCACAGAGCAGGCCTACAGCACAGAGCAGGCCTACAGCACAGAGCAGGTCTACAGCACAGAGCAGGCCTACAGCACAGAGCAGGTCTACAGCACAGAGCAGGCATACATCACAGGCCTACCGCGACATGTGGTTGAATTTTGCCTAATAAAAATGCATCTGTTTGTCACAACATGCGTTTGGTAAATGTGTAAGAGTAAGGTAATGACAAAAAATGTACAGAATGTACATGAAGTTATGCAAGGTACATCAACATGCATTGTACATGTAAAGAATTGTCAATACATTTATAAATAAATGATTTGCATTTTTGTAGTAGGTAGATAATTTAGACTTTTTTCATTTTATAAGTAGCTCGCATGCCGAAAAAGTGTGAGCACCTCTGATCTAAATGAGTCTAGAGAGCTGGGATGGTACATCTTATTTAATATTGTATTTTATACTTTATTACTTACTTTTCTATTTAATTCTGATTTGTACATATACATTTATTATTATCATTTTTTTATTTTTATAATTATGTCTCATCTGACACTGGTCTATTGCTCTTTGGTTGCTATTCCATCTATTTGATGAGTGAGCTACTGTACCCAAACAATTTCCCTTGTGGATCAATAAAGTTTGTCTAAGTCCAAGTCTAAGAAGGTGTGTAATGTTTGAAACACAGTGGAGCGCTTCCTCTATTACCTCATGAGGTGGAATCAAGTTTTTGAACTCAGCCTCAATATGCAGGTTTGTGTGTTAAACATCTGTGAATGAAACAAAACAAAACAAAACACAAGTCCAGAGGGGTATTCCACGAACGTCGCTAAACTTAGCCGCGACTAAGTGCTAAGTTCTCGCCTGGCTGAGACACAACTTAGACAAAAGCTTGAACCCGTTCCACTAACGCATTTCAGCTGCGCCTAGTCAGAGCTAAGCTCAGTCTGGCCTAATCAGGCCGGGCCTCCGCGCGTGCACGGGGTAAATAAGAAGCCCTGAACAAGCGACTGTCGAAAACGCGATCATGTCGAAGATTCGGGCCGATTAATTCAGCGCATCAGAACAGAAGTTGCCTTTGGAACTCTACAACACATTTGCGATAACCAAGGCAAGAGACATGGTGTGGCAGAAGATCGCCGAGCGCTTAAATACGCAAGTTAAGTCCTATAACAGTGCTGGAGGTTGAGTTTTTTAAATCTGTTTTTCAGCATTGATGACAACACTGATTTGTGGCGCAGGGGTAAGGTCACTGTCTGGGGTGCGGGAGATTGTGAGTTCGATACTCATGGTAGGCAGTTGATGGCATAATTATTATATATTTGTATAGCAGTCTTGTCAGTTGTAATTTATTTTTACTGTGTAAAAGTATTTGCTCCAACTAATACGTTAAATTGTGTTATCTTGTCTTTGAGCAGGAATAATGTGAAGAGGAGTGTTTTGCTGGTAAAGACAAAGCATAATAACATTTTGCAGAGTGGTAAGTAGGCTAATATTAATGTTATTATTCAGTGAAATTAGTAATACTGTTGAAATGGTACCTTAATTTAATTTAATTTAAAATGAACAGTAGCTACCAAGCCACAGGAGGTGGGAGCCCCCCTCAAAACCTTTCACCTGCAGAGGAGCTGGCACTGGCCCTAAACCGGGGTCGCCCACTGGTGGAGGTAATTGAAGGAGGGACCCCATCAAAGATCCTTCCTGCGAGTTCTTGTGAAGAGTATATTCAAGGTATTCTCTAGACTAATGCTTGCCTCAGCTGTGATCCAAGCATTTGTATATTTTAATAGTATGCTTGTGTTCTAGTTACTGAAGATGGCGTACACTTGGACCCTCCTCAGCAGTCCTCCAGCAGTGCCTTGCCTGACCCTCAGCGGTCCTCCAGCAGTGGCCTCACACCAGAATGTCATACCCAATGTCTTTTATTGTTTTATGCCTATTGATGGAAATTGATAGGATTTCATTAAAATGGCTTGCACAGCATCTCTTAAGCAAATTTGTTGAATCATTGAAATGTTGCATCATGGAGCGTGCCTGTTATTTGGCTACATTTTGTTTTAAAAGTAAAGGTTTACCTGTAACTGTATTCTTTGATAGAGATGTCACATAAAATATAAAGTGTCAATGTCGTCAAGTGAGAGTGATGTTAGGACTAACTGATATAAGTTATGTGATGATAACAATAATTGTAGGTTAAATTCATTTCCATTTCTGTAATATGTTGCAAATATAAATGCGTGAAAATTAAACTCAACTTTGACATCAATAAGTCAATAGCGGGAATCAAACCCGGCCCGCCCATACGAGAGTCAAAGCACATAACCACTCGACCACAGTTACTCCCTGGAATACCTCTGGAATTCTTCTATATGTTAATGTCGTAAAGACAGCGGTTCAAAAGCATATGTTTAGATTACCGGAGAATTGTCAAGAACCGAGAACGTAAGGTAATTTGTTTTTTTGCTGATGTTGTTTTCGGACAACACAGATACTCATGCGGGAAGGTGTGCGGAACTGTGTGTTTGACACTCTGTTTACGTCAGGTACGTATTCTCTGCGACACGGCCTAAGTAAGACACAACTTTAGCCTCCCCCCGACCAGACTATGTGCTAAGACCATGTTGCCCCAGTAACTCAGCGGGAACTAAGTTTAGCGAGCGTCGTGGAACCGAACTCTCACTTAATCTAGCGCCAACTGACGAATAAAGCCGGGCTTTGCGCTTAGTAGCTTTCGTGGAATACCCCTCAGGGGTGTTTTAATGAGAATACAACATAACATAGATCAGAAAAAAAGTGTAATATGGGCCCTTTAATAAAGATTTTTCAAGTAGATTTTTTGCCACTATAATGAATAACAATCTTTATCAATTATTATTATTATTATTATTATTATTATTATTATTATTTATTTTACTATATTATATTATGAAAAGCTGACATTGGTACATGCCTTTGTTATCTACAGGAAGTCACTTTTGTGCAATCCTGTTATGTTGGTCAATTTCCTGCCACTTTCCTGTCAAACCACAGGATTATGGGAGCACCTTTTATCATTAGCCATATTTAGCATGTGTGGAGTCATAGGCCATTCTTCAGAGGGGAGTCGCATTAGTCGCTCACAGCAGACAGACAGTGAGGCGGTTTGTAGAGAGCGCATTTCCTCCTAATCGAATCATGATGTTGTGCAGCCATTGTTATAATATGAAATAACTCAAATGAGGATTCTCTGTGGGACCAGATGAGGACCTCTGTTTTAAAATATGTAAATAATTTGTGTGTCTGTGTGTCTACTTCCTGTACCACTGGGTTTCGGATGACATCACAACATCCCATAGGCCCGTCATATTTAACACAGCTAAAATATTGCACCATCTAGTGGCCACTTTAATTTATTTTTTTAGGCTACGTTTATATGATGACGGTCTGAACAGAAGACGCAAAAGTGGCGTTGCCTATTCACTATTTATTATTTTTATTATGGCGGCATGGTGGCTGAGTGGCTAGCACACAGCAAGAAGGTTCCGGGTTCGATCCCCGTGTGGCACGTTGGTATGGCCGTAAGATTCGGGTCGTCCGGGCCTTTCTGTGTGGAGTTTGCATGTTCTCGCCGTGTCTGGGTGGGTTTCTTCCGGCTTCCCCCATCAACCCAAAAACATGCTCCATAGGTAAATTCCTCCAGCTTAGGTCCTGACTAAGCCTAAGCAAGAAGATCATGGAGATGGTCCCCGGGCACACTTCTACTAATAACAGGATGGGTCAAATGCAGAGGACAATTTGTCCTGTGTGAGATCAATAAAGTCAATCTTCATCTTCTTATTCCGCATTTAGACGAGCGTTTTCGGGAGGAAATCTGCGTGCATACGGTGACGCAAAAGTGCGTGGAATTCGATTGGGTATGCATGCCAGGCAGCTAGGTGGTGCTGTGATACATTATCACTATTTCCGCGCACATGCGTAGAAAGCAAAACAAAACATGGCTACTGGTAGCAAAAACAAAAAAATTGTGTGGTCAGACAAAGAAGTTCAACTATTGCTTCAGACCACGTCTACAAAGCAACGAAGGCGCAACAAGGTGTGGACTGGGAGTCCTGCCAAACAAAGTACACTGATATATGGACCGATGTGACGTAAATGTGTACGCGACGTCAGCAGATTTGACCAGAGTTTTGCGTCTTGGGCAGTGTAGACGAAAAAGCTACGATGGAGCGTATTCAAGTTTTCCACTTTGGAGGGCGGTTTCAGTTTTTTGCGTTTTTATGCCCCCAAAACGCCGTCACTGTCTAAAAGAAAGGCACTTCTGATAAAACATTTTGTCGTTTTTACCTGTAAGCGTTCTCATGTAAACAGGCCCTTAGAAACAATAATGGAAGAATAATGTGAGACAGGAAGTTGTTGTTCTGACCTCACTTCTGCAAAATGGTCACTCTTCTGTTCTGGTGTTTCTCTTTTGGTGTTTAAGCATCGTCTGTAAGTATTACATTGTAAAACGTAATCCTACGCCTGTAATATTGCCTTTTGTGTTTGAAAATATACTAGTTAGCGCGTTTTAGTGTGTGAGTGTTATGTAAATTAGACCACTATTGATATGCTTATTTCGCAATGCTAATCGCCATGTTAGCTGCCTTAATTTATTGACTTTAGCCTCATTGTTGGTGCTATTCATGTTTTGTAAACTTCATCTGGCACTGATATTGACAGTTTTTGCAGTTTCACAAAGTTGGAACTAGTAAATTTCACCAAAGTTATCTGCTGTGTGAAGTTTCTTCTGGGGCCATGTTTAGCTGTTTGGATAGCTAGTGCAGCATCTAGCAAGACCATTTACAGTTTAAATGTTCTGTTGTAATTCAGTGAGTTCCTCCATCACTAATTGAAATGATCAGGTTCAACATTTGTGAATTTACCTTTTGGATATTTCCTGGCAAACTACAATGTTATCAATAAAAGAAAACTGTCTCAGGGGCTGGAGAATGTGTGTGTATATTTCGAAAAACACCAATAGTTTGAATTGAACCCTCTAGGTATTATATTTTATTTCTTTCCCAAGCCCCCTCCTGCCTCCATCACTCACTTTGCATTCACACAGGCAAGGCGGATGAAGTGTCTTGCCCAAGGACACAATCACAGTATGTACAAGTTGGAGCTGGGATCGCATTTTTATAAAACATTAAAGCTGGAGTTCTTTATTTTCCAAACGGCAAAAGTAGGAAGTTTGCAATCACTAAAATGTTTTTCAATTACACACAGACAGCGCATAAAGGTCTGATTTGGACACAAAATCTGCTTTTACAATATTTTATGAGGAAGTAAAATGAAGTTTAAGTTTTTTAGGCTTAAGCCTTTATTGGTCTCACACACAATGACACACGGGAGAAATTTGACTTCTGCATTTGACCCATCCTTTTCAGGAGCAGTGAGCAGCCATCTTTTTCGGCGCCCGGGGGGCAGTACCGTGAAGGGTCTTGCCCAAGGACCCACACTGGTTAGCTCATTGCCCGGGGGGGGGTTTGAGCCTGTTTGAGGGGGGGGGGTTTGAACCTACAACCCCCAGGGGGAAAGTCCATGACTTACCAGTTGAGCTAACCAGCCGGAATGAAAGTCAGTATACTAAATAAAGTGCCTTTACACAGTTTGCATTTAGCCAAAGTTATTCTTCACCTACCTTATGCATTCAGAGCATCCTAATTATTCACTGTGTTCATAGTAATGCTAACAACAACTAGCATGCTAACAGTGCACTTGATGATTATCGTAATATGAAAAGCTTTATAATTAAATGCAGACACAGGCTCAAGTGGAGGAGTTCAAGTATCTCGGAGTCTTGTTTACGAGTGAGGGGAGGATGGAGCGTGAGATTGACAGGCGGATTGGTGCAGTGTCGGCAGTGATGTACCGGACTGTTGTGGTGAAGAGGGAGCTGAGCCAAAAGGCAAAGCTCTCGATCAATCTACGTTCCTCCTCTCACCTATGGTCATGAGCTCTGGGTAATGACCAAAAGGACAAGATCACGGATACAAGTGGCCGAAATGAGTTTCCTCCGCAGAGTGGCTGGGCGCACCTTTAGAGATAGGGTGAGGAGCTGTCACACGGGAGGAGCTCAGAGTAGAGCCACTGCTTCTCCACATCGAGAGGAGCAGCTGAAGTGGCTCGGGCATCTGTTCTGGATGCTTCCTGGCATGTCCCACTGGGAGGAGGCCCCGGGGAAGACCCAGGACATGCTGGAGGGACTATGTCTTCTAGCTGGCCTGGGAACGCTTTGGGGTCCCCCCAGAGGAGCTGGAGGAAGTGTCCGGGGTGAAGGTCCCTGCTTAGACTGTTGCCCCCACGACCCGGCCCCGGATAAGTGGAAGAAAATGGATGGAAGGATAGCAGACACAGCACACAGCAGACTTTTTTCTAACTCAAGAGCTGCTTCTCCAGAACATCTGTAATGATGATGATGATAATAATAATAATAATAATAATAATAATAATAATAATAATAATAATAATAATAATAATAATAATAATAATAATAATAATAATAATATTATTATTATTATTATTATTATTATTATTTAGTGCTGTCAGGTGATTTAAAAAATAATCTAATTAATTACAGGATTTGTAATTAATTAATCTAATTAATCACATTTTAAGAGTGTGAGAGAGAGAGAGGGGGAGAGATTGTGAGTGAGTGAGCGAGCGAACCCACTTTGCGATTGAGTTTGTCAGTTTTTCTGCAGTCGTTTTGCTCAGTCGTTTCCCAAATTCTGCGAGCGTGGTTTGGTGGTTTAAGATAAGATAAGACTCTATTGATTCCACACAGGAGAAATTCACTTGCCACATTAGCTCCAGGCAGTTTAGTGCAAAAGAAAGTTAGAACAAAAAAAAGTGCATGCAGACATATAAGTAATAATAATAAAATAAGCAAATAATAATAATAAAATAAATAAGAGAATGTAGAGAAAATCGCACATTTGGACTATATAGTGGAGTTATACAGTCTGATAGTGGTGGGGATGAAGGATCTGCGGTAGCGCTCCTTCTTGCACTGGGGGGTGCCTCAGTCGGTTACTGAAGGAGCTGCTCAGCTCCTCTATAGTCCGGTGCAGAGGGTGAGAGGTGTCGTCCATGATGGACATGAATTTGGCCAGCACCCTCCTCTCAGCCACCTCCTTTACAGAGTCCAGAGGACAGCCCAGGACAGAGCTGGCCCTCCTGACCAGCTTATTGAGTCTTTTTCTGTCTCGGGGCCCAGCAGACGACAGCATAGAGGAGAGCAGAGGCCACCACACAGTCATAAAAAGTCTTGAGCAGAGGCCTGCACACTCCAGAGGACCTCAGTCTCCTCAAGAGGTGGAGGTGACTTTGGTCCTTCTTGTACAGGGCGTCGGTGTTGTGGGACCAGTGTTTGGTGAAGTGCGCACTATCACCAGTAACAAAAGAACATGTCCGGACGTGTTTCGCGTTCAAATGATCCGTCAGGCTGGAGCGGCTTCGGTGATCGGAAAATTCTTTTGGACAAAAGCTCCAAATCACAGCGTTCTTGTTGATATTCCCGTCTTCGTTCTTTTTATAAATAAAGTTGCCGTTCAAAGGCCCTGGCAGCGATTTGCTCACCACACGCCAAATTTAAAATGCGCGTATTGAATTGCCACTCATAATTAATTGCGTTAATTTTTATAACACGTTAATTTGCAGTGTAGTTAATTAATCTAATTAACGCATTAAACTGACAGCCCTAATAATAATAATAATTTATTTCAAAATGGGAAAAGATCATCAGAACAATGAAATGCCAACCCTAAAATACAGCTTTTTATTTTGTACAGAACAAAACCCCAGACTGTACTAACTGTGCTCCTGAGTTACCACCTGTCAGGGCAGCCCTCCACCTCCATACCCCCTCAGGGACCCTCCCTAATGCCCCGTGTGAGCAGCCTCTCCCCGGGCTCATCAGCGCACTCAGCCAGCCTCTCGGAACACTTCACAGGACCTGTGATGGCTGCTCTTCACATGCACATCTCGCTTTCTCTTCTTCCCTCATTGTTAGCTTTCATATCAAGTGCTCTCCTCATTAGCCCATTCAAAAAAATACAATGCTCTGAACACTGTCAGCCAATTAATTTCAATGCCAGTTAATGACAAGCTCTCCGACTGAGATATCAAGATCATTTTGTTGGTGTTTGGGGAACGGACAGAATGAAGCTCACGGAGAGTTGGACGCTTTGTTACATGGCTATTGAGATAAATGCAGTAATTTTTGGTCATATAATGGCACTTTAGAGCTATTATTCTGTCTGTAGTGGACAGTGGAAGTGACGGGTTTGACCACAGATGTTAAAACAGTCGACAGTCTGGTGGAGTTTGAATCACTTGGGCTTAAAGAAAAATATTATAACAGATCAGAAAAAAACATAATATTGTTTCCTCATCAAAAACAAAGCTGGAGTTGGAGTTGTTTCATTTACACATTTTACTCATGAATCCTACATATTTAGGGTTCTTTTCCATATTGTGATGTAATGTGGTGATACAGGAAGTGCTCCACTGTGTTAGTGCAAAGGGATTAAACAATATACACAATATTTACATTTACAGATTAGTTAAAGGAGAATTAACGTTTTTTACAATCTGAGCCTTATTTCGGTAATAAAACAAGTTGTTTTACTCACCCATAGCACTTTGGTGTCATATGGAGCATTTCCGGAGATGCTTTAGATTAGCGATCTCCGTAACGTGAGTGGTCGGGGCACGACGTTGCAGTCACCAAAATAACACAAACTTTAGCACTTTTCAAATCATAGAAGCTCAATGTCTTAGTCTAACTTTCGTTTGAGTCAAAAGTGGCCTCTAATCCAAGATTTATCCATAATTTACAGCTTTACATTTCATGTTTGGGTCCCGAGAGCTGAGAGCGAAATAAGCTGTGACTCCGCACATGCGCACTGGACTCCTCATACTCGAAACTATGGATAAATCTCAGATTACAGGCCACTTTTGACTCAAACAAAAGTGTAGACTAAGACATCGAGCTTCTATGATTTGAAAAGTGCTAAAGTTTGTGTTATTTTGGTGACTGCAGCGTCGTGCCCCGACCACTCACGTTACGGAGATCGCTAATCTAAAACATCTCCGGAAATGCTCCAAATGACACCAAAGTGCTATGGGTGAGTAAAACAACTTGTTTTATTACCGAAATAAGGCTCAGATTGTAAAAAACGTAAATTCTCCTTTAAATCAAGCTTGAATTTAGGTTAATTGTTTTTTTTTAACTCAAGTTTCACCAAGTGCACTTGTTTAGACATGTAAAATGTACAATATATACTCAACAAAAATATAAATGCAACACTTTTGTTTTTGCTCCCATTTTTCCTGAGATGGACCCAAAGATCCAAAATTCACTCCAGATACACAACACTACCATTTCTCTCAAACATTGTTCACAAATCTGTCCAAATGTGTGACAGCGAGCACCTCTGCCCCGCCGAGACAATCCATCCCACCTCACAGGTGCGCCACATCAAGATGCCGATCCGACATCATGACCAGTGCACAGGTGCGCCCCAGACTGCCCACAATAAAAGGCCACCCCGAAATGTGCATTTTTTTTTTTTTTTTTTTTTGCTTTATTGGGGGTCTAGGGACTCAGAACCAGTCAGTATCTGGTGTGACCACCATTTGCCTCATGCAGTGCAACACATCTTCTTTGCATAGAGTTGATCAGATTGTCAATTGTGGCCTGTGGAATGTTGGTCCACTCCTCTTCAATAGCTGTGCGAAGTTGCTGGATATTAGTGGGAGCTGGTACATGCTGTCGTATACGCCGGTCTAGCACATCCCAAACATGCTCAATGGGTGACATGTCCGGTGAGTATGCTGGCCATGCAAGAACTGGGACATTTTCAGCTTCCAAGAATTGTGTACAGATCCTTGCAACATGGGGCCGTGCATTATCTTGCTGAAACATGAGGTGATGTTCATGGATGTATGGCACAACAATGGGCCTCAGGATCTCATCACGGTATCTCTGTGCATTCAAAATGCCATCAATAAAATGCACCTGTGTTCTTCGTCCATAACAGCCTTTGAAGAGGAGTGGACCAACATTCCACAGGCCACAATTGACAATCTGATAAACTCTATGCGAAGAAGATGTGTTGCACTGCATGAGGCAAATAGTGGTCACACCAGATACTGACTGGTTCTGAGTCCCCAGACCCCCAATAAAGCAAAAAAAAGCACATTTTGGGGTGGCCTTTTATTGTGGGCAGTCTGGGGCGCACCTGTGCACTGGTCATGATGTCGGATCGGCATCTTGATGTGGCACACCTGTGAGGTGGGATGGATTGTCTCGGCGGGGCAGAGGTGCTCGCTGTCACACATTTGGACAGATTTGTGAACAATGTTTGAGAGAAATGATAGTGTTGTGTATCTGGAGTGAATTTTGGATCTTTGGGTCCATCTCAGGAAAAATGGGAGCAAAAACAAAAGTGTTGCGTTTATATTTTTGTTGAGTGTAGTTCAGCTCACAACAATACAATATAGAGTCCCAGAGTATAAAACTCAAAAAGGGGTTGAAGTCACTTTGCTGGTGACGATATCACAGTTCACACAAAATGTGCAATGTTTTAGCACAGCAATGTGGGCTTAATGTCAATTAGTAAGAGGCAACAGTTCATTGGAGCAACAGTAAAAGGCAACATTATCACATACACATATAAATATAACAATAACAATAAATAGGTCAAATGCTCAGTACTTTGCATTAAAGTGCATAGAACTCAATTGAAAGTTGTACTGACCTAACATGACTTTAGCCAAGCAAAGGACACAGGCTAATATGGCCAATAATAGTCATATAAATAGTGACACTAGCATAATGATGCACTGTGATGTATAGACAGTTAAGTGCAACAACATATTGATATGATAATAAAAAATAAAAAAAAACACTCAACTCGATCTCGCGAGTGTGTTCACTGACACACGATGATAGGAATCATTTATATTGACCATAGGTAGGCATGTTTTAAACCCGGGTTACAACATCACCACATGGAACTGAGAATTTTGAGCTTTGGAGGTGTAGACAGACCAATAATAAAGTGTTGCTCAAACATGTGTGAATGAAACAAAACATGTTTTTGATGAGGTAACAATGTTCCAACATGACTTAAAGCTCACAAGAGTCAATTTTGCTTAATATAGGCCCTTTAGACATATTGAGCTTGTGTCTGCTATATTATTATAATCTATGACACCCGCAGATGTTGTAATTTGGATATTTTAAGTCACAACATTCATCTAAAATGACTTCATAAAAGAAAGAAATATTTTCATTTCCATGAAACTCGTGGTGCCCAGTGGGAGCTGATGTCGCCATAACGCTTAATTTACACCAAAGCAGTAACCGTGCCTAAGCACAGCAGCGCACACCCAGCTTTCCATTTTAACCGGTGACAATTTACACATTACGCATTGGAGGTTGGATATCTTTATATCTTTATATAGATTTGCCACCTTCAAGGCACTCAAAGCTTACCTGACCAGCCAAATGATATCTCTCTGTATTTCCTATACAGCGCGATACCATCTGGACACCCTCCATCCACTCTCGCTCCTCCGGTTACAAACGGACTCCGCGATTCTGATTCGTTCAAAGATGGTGACGTCAGTGCACCCGCCTTTGCCCGCAAAGTCACTCTTAGGCAGCAGACGTTCCTCCTCAGTTTTGAATCAAGATGGCGCAATCTCTGATTGGTTCACTTAGCTGTCCGTCTACGCGCAACAGCAGCGCGTTCTGTGGATCAAGCGTTACCAGACTCATCCGCTGGTACAGCGATGAGTCATGGATTCTTCCAGGCAAACTCAAAGCGCTTTACAACAAGACAGTGTACAGACACTGGGAGTGAGGTGGGTTAAGTGTCTTGCCCAAGAACACGACAGCATTCATTTGTGGGAGCTGGAATCAGCTAGAATCAGTAACTGTTTTATGTCAAGAGTGGGATTCGAACTGCCAACCTTTGGATCAGTGGACAAATGCTCTTACTGAGCTCCTGCTGCCCCACATGCAGGAAATAAGCATGTGGTGTCAAAATAAACTTCCGATGTCCTTTCCATGTGCATTCTCTAAAATCACAACAGACGCGTAAATACACACCCAGAATCTCAGGGAATGATGTGTGACGGACCATGGAAAGTTTACAGCTGTGAAGGATAAATATATAAACATCACCCAGCAACTTTACATGAACAACTTCTGAAGGAAAAGGCACGTGGTCCAGACAACCAAAGTTAAATGGTTCATCCAATCATCAACGAATGCAAAAGCAAAGTAAAAAGTAGTGTTGTAGTATTTGAGACCGGTCTTGGTCTTGAGACCGGCCTCGAGAAAAAAATGTTTATGGTCTTGTCTCAGACTCGAGCGCATTTGGACTCGGTCTTGTCTCGGTCTTGAAGGGGCTTGGACTCGGTCTTTTCACAAACTCGAGGTCTGAGACTCGACAAGGGCGATCATATTTCAATATGGCATCTGCTGTCGGCAATAAACTTATACCTGTGTGCAGGAGTGCAGCCTGTGCGCTCATCTGGAGCCTGCAGCTCCACACATCACAAACATCCACGCTCCCAGCAGCATGTGCCCTCGCATACCAGCAGGTGAAACTTTTTAAAACATCCTACATGTCCATCTGCCTCACATCAGCGCTCCTCTCCTTTTCAGGCTCCCTCCTCTCAGTCTTGTCTGGGACAGGTCTTTGTCTCGATTAGTTTGGTCTTGACTACAATACTAAAGTTTAGTGTTTAAAGGTCCCATGACATGGTACTTCTTGATGCTTTTATATGGCTCCTTAATGGTTCCCTAATACTGTAAATGAATCCTTCTTTAAAATCAACACTCACTGCATGAGATATGACTCTGACAGTCTTTATGAGGCTAGATATGTGTCTAAAATGCTTTATTGTGGGTGTTGCTGCTTCAGTGCAAATGAGAAGGACAGAGAGATTGGCTAAGGAGCGGGGGGGCGGGTTTCCCCCGCAGCTCAGCGCAGCTCGTCTCCTCTCTTCCGTGTTTAACACAGGAAGACAGATGAGAGACTTTGCAATGAAAAAAAGCATATTTACACAGAAAATAAAATTAAACCCCTGTATTTCAGAGGTCCAGAGGGTCGGGTAAGGGACTTGCGAGCCTAGAAACACTCGGACGTGCCTCCAGGCAAATAAAAAAATGTATTTCGCATTGCGTAACGCATTCGCAGTCCAAACTCTATGGGCGGGATATACAGGGACGCTGAGCGGAGACAGAGGGAGGGGCTGGAGCTGCATTTGCCGATCTGACGTCAAAAAGGTGCCTTGTCCGAACTCGCCCGTTTGAGCACTGGTTTTGTGTAACGCAGAAAAGGACCGCAAATGCTCAGTTTAGACATTTCGCAACTTTTAGCCATGGGGGGGGCTAAACAGGGTAGGGGAGCTCACATTAACGTTCAAAAACCTCAGAAAGTGAAAATTTCATGCCATGGGACCTTTAAACGTGAGAATACACAGAGGCTGGCATCATCATAAGTTAGGGATATTGTTATTCATATGAGTATTTTTCCTATTTGGTCTGAATATTAATGAAATAAGTTAAAGTTCCCTTTAAAGGGATAGTGCGTTTTTTGTTTTTTTTTTACGTTAATCTGTATGGATTTCCTTCTAAAAGTTATGTGTGTTGACACCGGCTTACCTCTGACAGTCTCAGCTGATCCCGGTTCAGCTCGCTTTCTGGAGCACACGTAAGTAGGTCCGGTAACTTCCCTGGAACATAAAATAAAGCTTGTTTTTCTTCTCAAAACAAAACATTTGTTAGAAAGGTGATATATTTGCGTCTGAAACAGTTGTCCACGAAACACCCAGCAGTGTATTTCGCATTCGCGTATTGTCTCCACTCGTATCACTACGCCCATGTTAACTCAGCTTGTTCACCTTCAGCGGATGTCTACGCCAAAGTTTACAAGTGAACAGGCTGATAGAGTTCACATGGGCGTAGTGATACCTGTTAGTGATACACCAACCTTTTATACTCAAAGAATGTTGAAATTGATGCCATGTTGAAAAGGTTTGTCTTTTAGTATTTTTTAGCATTAGCCCCAATATGTACACAGTGAGACCAGTATGCGGAAAACACAAAATGAGATGTGTCTATCACTCCAATTTTGTTATTATTATTACTATTTTTCTATATTATTATTTTATTTAAGGTTTAAAAAGTCAGTTTTTGCATAGTATTTCTCCATTTGTGAATAATAACATGGAAAAGTCCAAGAAAAACATGCCACATGTATTTATCTGGACTGCAAATTACTACCATTGCAAATACAACACGATCCTTCACAAAATAAGCACAGTCTGGTGAAGGCTGGTTTGTTTACTATTGATTTGGGCCTGGGTTTTGTAAACTTAGTCAGAACGTGTAGGGGTGTGTGTAAATTCATTTTAATGGAGGATTGACCCAAACAGTCTTTAGTGTTTTATTCAAACGAAAGCAAAGTTACTGCATCAATGTGTTTTTAAAATCATAATTGCTTTAAAGGGCCCATATTGCGCTGTTTTCTGATCTGTGCTAGAACGTTTCCTCATCACAAACAGACCTGGAGGTGTGTTTTGTTTCATTCACACGTTTAGCACACAAACCCTGCAGATTTAATGGTCACACATCTTTATATAGCGCTTTTCCACCTTTACAACAAGGAATCACCCATGCATTCACACACCAGTGTACGCAGACACTGGGGGCGAGGACAGTTAAGTGTCTTGCCCACAGACACAACGGCAGCATTCATCTGTGGGAGCTGGAATCGTACCAACCAACCTGTGGGTCAGTGGATCTGACCGCTCAACCACTGATGTTTCTTATGTCAAGAGCGGGATTTGAACCGCCAACCTTTGGATCAGTGGACAAACGCTCTACCAACTGAGCTACTGCCGCAGTGTTCTTCAGAAAAAACACTGCAGCTTGTGATGTCATGTGCCAAAACATGGATTTTTAACTCCACACACCTTCACTAGAATCATCTGGATGATTTTAGCCCTGGAATTGCCGATCTCCTGAACACAAGAAAAAAAGAGCTGTTAATATGAAAACACATGACTCTGTAGAGGAGGTGGCACCATCTGTAGAGGATGGTGCTGACCAAACTTACGTCCATCCATACTGTAGAGGAACTGAGCAGCTCCTTCAGCAGCCTACTGAGGTACCCCCAGTGCAAGAAGGAGTGCTACCGCAGATCCTTCATCCCCACCGCCATCAGACTGTACAACTCTACTATATAGTCCAAATGTGCAATTTTTTTCTATACTCTAATTTACTTATTATTGTTATTTGTCTGCATGCTCTGTCTGTTCAAACTTTCTTTCGCACTAAACTGCCTCAAGCTAATGTGTAAGTGAATTTCTCCTGTGTGAGATCAGTAAAGTCTTATCTTATCTTCATGAGGAAGTGAACCACAGTAATCAGAAAGTGCACATTAGCATGCTCGGGGTTGTTAGCGTCAAGCCAAAACTGCTCTGGTCTATGAGAGTTGTGAAAGTGCTTACAAACCACAGGTAAAAATTATGTAAAGTGCCTTTAATCTATATATTATATTGCAACATTATTTGTATTTATATTTTGAACATAACTCTTTGTAGAGTTATTCTAATCTCAGACTTTCTTTGTTCTTTCTCCATATTAAACAATCTCTGAATATCTCTGTCTTTATAATGAATGAATTTTGTGCAGATCTAACAGTTCATACGTGTTAAAAGACACGTGTAGACCTCCCGTCTACAGGAAATACAGTCGGCCTCAAATTGGTCCCTGTCAGGAGGGAGAAGCCATTTATGTAAACAGAGGAAGCACAGGGGCACAAATCACCCTGAAAACAATAAAAGAAAAACAAAAAACGTTTACAGGAAAATTGCTCAGAAGTTTTGGTTTTTTTTTGTTTTTTGTTTTGTTTTAATCAGCCTTAAAAGCTCTCTTATTGAATTGTAGTTTTTACACAGCTCTATAGGCTCCCGAATATTCTTCAACCATCTGGAAAAAGTCCCTTGTAAGGTAATGTTTTCAACTGGAAACCATATGGCTGTTTTGCCAACTCGGATTTCAGCTTCAGCTTTTCAAAATGGACAAAAGTTAATCAAATATGGTGGATTTCATCTGAGACAGATGTTCCTCTGTCATAGTTCAAAATCGTTTGTGGATTGAATCTCTCATTTAATTAGAATATATCAGTCTGTTCTCAACGTCAACACTTTTTGCAATTTTATTAGACTCATTTTGTACACTTTGGGAGCCCTTTCAAGAAGACATATTCCGCTTTCTTCATGTACTTAGTTTTAAATGACATCATAGATCACTGTTATACATTGTGTTCATTGTAGAATACAGTAGTGATGTAGTGATGTGCTGCTGAGTGTGAGTTTTCAGAAAAGGGATCGTAAAGGGCATAGACTCAAGATTGAGGTTATTAGCATTTAATGTTGAATTAGGCAGCAGAATACAAACGTAATGATGGCATCGGACATCCCTTCAAGTGGTCACATCGTCCACACACAGACATCGTGTCCCCTTGGGCCCACACCACACAGAGAACACATAGAGCTACTGTCTTAAATACAGATCTGTGTTATGCCATGACATAAGCTCCTACAGCTAGCCAATAGCAGGATGGGAGTTTACCAATAGTTGACGTATGGGAACAGGTGGATATCCCATTACACCCCCCAACTTATAGGAGGGTCTTTAAGTTACACAAACACTTGAAATAGAAGGAGAAATACAAGTGGATACAATTACACCCAGACAGCTAAAACCCATTTTAAAATATAGACACACTTTTTAGTACTTAAATTCAGAGAATATAAGAATGCATATCTTTATATGAAAATACACATATAAATCAAAGAATGAAATCCCACATGAGCTCCTGCTGTTGCCCCTCCTCCAGTGAACAACAATAATTTGTTCTTACCCAGGAAGCTTAAAACTGACAGACTCATCCAGTTCATCCAGTTTTATAACTTCCAAAACATTTAAATGCAAACACTCTATAAATAAACAGCAAAACCACTGAAGTGAATACACAGAAGAGGAACATTTGAAACTTTGTGCACAAACAGATTTCTACAAAACCTGACTGACCTCGGTAAACTCTAACTGTACAACTGTTTGGCCTTAACTCAAAACTGTAACTCAACTGTAAAAATAAACTCTTGTTGATGCCAGAACTCATAAATGGTCTTATCTGCTGTTATCTGTTTGTAGAACTAATTATGATTTGGCTAATTCTACAAATGAGTTTTAGTTAATTATTTGGCTTCTATTTGAAGAGCAGAGCAGCTCCTCTTGATTTAAGTCAATGTATTAAGAGTATTTTATTTGTATTAATTAATTAAAGAGACACTAAATGTGGAGAACTCATGGCCTTTTGGTGGATAAAAATACACAATTAAAAGTTAACTTTCAAAATAATGGAAATGCACATAGTAATTTGAAAGTCATTGAGTTTAGTCCGCTCAAACAGCATTCATACCACGCTTGTGCAAGAGATGATATAATACTCCCTACAACTGTATGTGGGTCATTCCAGAATTGGAGGACATTTTACGTCCCACCAATCAAATATTAAATAATCCACGTACATAATACTAAAACATACAGTTTCTGAGTGAATTTACTTGTCCTGAGACCAAATCTAAAAAAAACTAAGAGAAAAGAATGCTTGAAAATAGTTTTTAAAATACCAAATAAGTCTGGAGTACCCCCAAAATGCCATTATCCTCTTGTCCCACCCCTCTAATGACCAAATTCAATCTCAAATAAACCAGTTAAAGGTCCCATGGCATGAAATTTTCACTTTCTGAGGTTTTTGAACGTTAATGTGAGCTCCCCTACCCTGTTCAGGCCATGGCTAAAAGTTGCGAAATGTCTAAACTGAGCATTTTCTGCGTTAGAAAAAAACACAGCTCAAACGGGCGATTCTGAACAAGGCAACTATGTGACGTCAAATCGAAAAAAGAAATGCAAATGCAGTTTCACCCCCGTCTGGATGTCCACCCCATCTCTTTAAATCACGCCCAGAGAGTTTGGACCGCGAAGGAGCTACGCAATGCAAAATGCGTTTTTTTATGCGAGTGTTTCTAGGCTCGGAAGTCCTTTACCCGACCCTCTGGACCTCTGAAACAGCAGTGGATTAATTTTATTTTCTGTGAAAATGTGTTTTTTTCATTGAAATGCCTCTCATTTCTGCCTTCAGTGCTTAAAACGCGGAAGTGGGGAGACAGCGGCACAGATCTATCTGTGTCCTTCTCATTTGCATTCAAGCAACAACGCCCATAATGAGATGTTCAGAGAATTATTTTTTGACTCTGTTCCATACATGTGTCTTTCTCATTGAAAATTTCATGCCATGGGACCTTTAAAAATTGAATTGAAATTTCTTGTTTTCTGTATAATTTGTTTCATTGCCATCTCTTGTAACTGTGGGAACATTTGTTTTAATAGACATAATATTTCAAATAATAATTATTATTCATGGAACATGTGTCCCACAACATGCACGCAACCCTGTTACCAGAACATTTTTAGCCTGGTAGAAGAAGAAAACAGAACCACATGATCCCCTGGACTTGACAAAATCAAACAGTTCCAAAAGAATGGGCAGAGCAAAGGTTTGTCTTCTCTTCTATTTTTCATATTTTTATAACATAGTTTGCCTTGATTGAATGTCTCACTCTACCTCATGCAAGCTTGTTATGCAAATGGTCAGAATAAGACAATTTTTTTCCCCTTTACTTATTTGCATAAATAAGTTTTTCCTCTTGATTAGCAATAACAGCTAAACAGCTTCTACTCCTGAGATAAAGCGAAGATTAGTGCGGATTTGCAACCATGTTACCTGCAACCCCGTTACTGTGATTAGAGTAAATAAGTAAATAAACCAAATAAATAATGTAATAAAATTTTTTACCATTGAGCATTGAGCTGAGATAATCAAGCATTTGATAGTTTATTACCTATTATTGATGAATATGTAGCAGAAAATCAGAAAAGTGAAGGTTCATTTTTCAAGAATTTTAAAGCCAAAATGTCCTCCAATTCTGGAATGACCCATATAACTGGTATTGTACATTTTACTTGATATTGTATTTTTATATTTGACTACTGCTTTTCTACTTAAATCTGATTTGTACATATATATTTATTACCATTATTTTTATTTGTATAATTATGTCTCATTTGGTCTATTGCTCTTTGGTTGCTATTCCATCTATATTTTTTTCCTAATTTCCATCTACTTCTTTTCCTTTTTTCCTTGTTACCCTCTGTTATATATTACATTTGATGAGTGAGCTACTGTACCCAAAACAATTTCCCTTGTGGATCAATAAAGTTTGTCCAAGTCTAAGTCTAAGATAGTTTTCACACCTGCCTTGTTTGGTTCGTTTAAAACGAACCAGAGTTCGTTTGCTCCTTTGATTCGGACCTTTTGGGCTGGTGTGAATAAAAAACAAAAATCTCGATCCGGAGCAAACA
The DNA here is from genome assembly GCA_036785185.1 of Paratrypauchen microcephalus. NCBI lineage: Eukaryota > Metazoa > Chordata > Actinopteri > Gobiiformes > Gobiidae > Paratrypauchen > Paratrypauchen microcephalus. The sequence continues at coordinate 819,992 of JAVJIX010000003.1, forward strand.
AGTGAACCGAAACCACCTAAAAAGCTCGGTCTCGGCACGGTTCCATTTGAACCCTGGTGTGGTTAATTTGAGGTGAGAATGCAGACCGGACTCGATCTGACACAAGTTGGCTTTTTGTACTTAACGAGCTCCCGTCGTATGTCGAGCATTATGGGAAACCGAGGCTGACGAAACGAAACTAAACTAAACAAAACGAGGCTTACTTACGTTTTGCGTGAAGAGCAAGAGTCCGATGCGCGCACATGAGCGTTATCCTCCGTAGCCGTCTTGCCCTGTGTCTTCGTCGTTTGGAAATTGATTGTAAAATAGTGTAAACCTCACGATGCTGCTCAAACATTTGTGCAAACTGTAAAAACTGAGCAAACCATATCGCTAAGGTTAGATTCAGGGGCGTCCTTTGACGGGGGCCACCTGGGCAATTGCCCCTTGTGCCATCGCAGGGGGGCGCCACGGTGGCGCGAAGAAAAAAAAACGGTGCAGAGCGCGGGCACGCGGAGGCGCGGCCCGCGGAGGCGCAGAGCAAGGATCCGCGCGGATCCTTGTGCGGGGGGTGGGGGGCTGGTGCTGGCTCGTGAAGACAGAAGAAGGTGAAGACAGTTACGTGAAGACAGAGTAGCGCGAAATGGTTCAGGTATGACAGTTTCGCACTAGGCAACGCTGCGAGCACAGTACAGAGTTTGTTTTAAGGGGAGGGGCCAGGGGGGTAATCATTCGGATTTCGGTCAGTGTCTTGAGGAGGTCACGGTGTACAGTATGACAAAACAGTCGCAGTGATGGACCGAAAAAGATTGAAGCCATCAGGTGCCCAATTTCAAAAGAAACGGAAAGAAGAGGAGGAGAAGCGAGCAAAAGAAAAAGGTATGCTATCGACTAGTCTTCAAGTTTACTTAATGATGATCAAAGGAGAAGTTCAATTTGTCAACTGGACAAAGTTTGTTTGGTTGAAAACGTTTCGCCGCTCATCCGAGAGGCTTCGTCAGCTCTGACGAAGCACTCTTTACTTAATGATGATGATGTTGTATTAGTTAAACTCCCCTGATGTGATTGTTGATGCATGTTTGCCCTTCCCCCAAGCACGAAAATATTGCTATCATCATTGCTTGGGTTAACGAAGGCATAAGCTATATACATGGTCGTTCAAACATTTATCGTGTCCTATGGCGCTTAGCTACAGGGAAGAGTTGTTGGCGAATGTCAACGTTTATTTGTTTTTGTTTTTTTGCTGGAGTGCACTTTTGCTTTCTTAAATAGCTGTTGGCCTACATTGCTATAATGTGAAATAATTGCGCCTTTGGTCTTTTTTATGTTTTTATGTTATGTAGTTGTTGTGAATTGAGTTTGTATGGACAACGGTCTTGTCTTGGGGGGGGGCGGCAAGAGTGGATTTTCGCCCAGGGCGCAAATCACTCTAGGAACGCCACTGGCTAGATTGAAAACAGCACGTAACACCATGATTCTCCTCCTTCCGTGTTTGGACACAGCGTTTTGACACGGCTCATTTCTGTCCAATGGCTGAGCGACCTCAGCACACGTGGTTTTGTTTACAGATGTTGGTTCAGTTGGGAAAAACTGCAGTGTGAAAGCGAACCGCACCAAAATAAAAAATAAAAAAAAATAAAAAATTTGGTCTGGACCAAAGCAAGTGAACTATTGGACTTTCCTGGTGAGAAAACGACCTAAGTCTAAGTTCAAATCATGTGTTAAAATATCTAATAAAATTCAAAAGTGCATGGCATGTCCAAATTATGGCCCTGGGGCTAAATACTGTCTTCAGACCAGTTCTTTTGGCCCTCAGGCTTCCTGGTGAATTGCCAAAATTATTTTAAGCAGTAGCTGTTAACTTTAAAACTAGGGATGCATGATATATCGGCATTAACATCGATATCGGCCGATATTGTCAAAAATTTTAACATATTGGTATCGGCCTGATGTGTAAAACTGGTCCGATATTAACAACGGATATTTGTCAGTACTATAAATACCAGATTAAGAGTGACGTGGTGTGTCATGTCTTTGTGTTAAGAGACATCGATATTTCATCAGATCAATAAGTTAGTTAAAGGTTATAAATTTCTAAATTGTTAAAAAGAGTTAGGTAAAACCAGAGTGATAAATCACCTTTCACCTTTAAGGATCGTTCTATTTTGAGTAAAGAGTGAGCGTTCCTGTCTTAAAGTCCGGTCTGTTTTATATGAAATAAGCATGAAGACGGCTCGTGTTCACACTGAATATGTTTTATACGTTTGAACCTCGGCAAACTTTCGCCTTTGTGAGTATTTTATGTTAACAAGCACTTTGATTAAGGTGCATCCCTATTTAAAACCACTTGATGACATCACATGGTGGGACAGAGCTGTGGAGATCTTGACAGACTAATGCTGCAGGATTACTCAAGCATGAAACAAAAACACAACTCCAGGTCTGTTTTTGAGACGGTTACAGCATTATAACATGACTTAAATTTCACATGTGTTAATGTAGCATAATATCGGACCTTGAAGTCGTTTTTGGTCCATTTAAAAATCCTCGTTATTGAAATATATGCCTCCACTCCTCCTCCTCTCTGCTCCCGCTGCAGTTTGCAAAGCTCAGCACCGATCCTGACACGGTGCAGGCTCCGGAGCATTCTTCACCCGCCACAGGAAAGAGCTACACACTGAATAAGAGGCAAAACAATGTGCTAATATAGAGTCTTAACGTCATTACCAACTCAGGCCAAAATCTATTTAACACGTTGTGGGTAAATGGAGCATTAAGAGAGCAGTCTCCGGGGGAAGGCTGGCGGGAGGAAGAGTTTATGCAAAAGAAAACACGATTCACAGTCACTTAAATGATGAACGCTCTCCCTTCTTATTCGCAGAGAGAGGCAAGGACGTTATAGCAGGAATAGGGATGCTGAGAACTGGTTCCGTGTGTTTCAATTCCACGGAATCGATTAGCAGTTTATCTAACGATTCTCTTAACGATTCCAGCCAGCACGAATTACGCGCAAAAGTGGTGGGATTGATACGTGCATCGCCGCTTCACTGATACAGAGTTTATATACTGTTTTCACATGACGAGAAGAACGTTTGTGAAAATGGACTTTTAACTTCCACTTGGACACATGACACGTTATGAGGTGAAAGCAGCGGCCTAAACCAGGACTAGACCAGGACTAAACCAGGACTAGACCAGGACTAAACCAGGACTAGACCAGGACTAAACCTGGACTAGACCAGGACTAGACCAGGACTAAACCAGGACTAGACCAGGACTCGACCAGGACTAAACCTGGACTAGACCAGGACTAGACTAGGACTAAACCAGGACGAGACCAGGACTAAACCTGGACTAGACCAGGACTAGACCAGGACTAGACCAGGACTAAACCAGGACTAGACCAGGACTAAACCAGGACTAGACCATGCAGGACTAAGCCAGGACTAGACCAGGACTAAACCAGGACTAGACCAGGACTAAACCAGGACTAGACCATGCAGGACTAAGCCAGGACTAGACCAGGACTGAACCTGGACTAGACCAGGATTAGCCCAGGACTAAACCTGGACTAGACTAGGACTAGACCAGGACTAGACCAGGACTATATTAGGACTAGATCAGGACTAGACCAGGAGTAGACCAGGACTAAACCTGGACTAGACCAGGACTAGACCAGGACTAAACCAGGACTAGACCAGGACTAAACCTGGACTAGACCAGGACTAAACCAGGACTAGACCAGGACTAGACTAGGACTAAACCAGGACTAAACCAGGACTAGACCAGGACTAAACCAGGACTAGACCAGGACTAGACCAGGACTAAACCAGGACTAGACCAGGACTAAACCAGGACTAGACCAGGACTAAACCAGGACTAGACCAGGACTAAACCTGGACTAGACCAGCACTAGACCAGGACTAGACCAGGACTAGACCAGGACTCGACCAGGACTAAACCTGGACTAGACCAGGACTAGACCAGGACTAAACCAGGACTAGACCAGGATTAGACCAGGACTAAACCAGGACTAGACCAGGACTAGACCAGGACTAAACCAGGACTAGACCAGGACTAGACCAGGACTAAACCAGGACTAGACCAGGACTAAACCTGGACTAGACCAGGACTAAACCAGGACTAGACCAGGACTAGACCAGGACTAAACCTGGACTAGACCAGGACTAGACCAGGACTAAACCAGGACTAGACCAGGACTAAACCTGGACTAGACCAGGACTAGACCAGGACTAGACCAGGACTAGACCAGGACTAAACCAGGACTAGACCAGGACTAAACCAGGACTAGACCAGGACTAAACCAGGACTAGACCATGCAGGACTAAACCAGGACTAGACCAGGACTGAACCTGGATTAGACCAGGATTAGCCCAGGACTAAACCTGGACTAGATTAGGACTAGACCAGGACTAGATTAGGACTAGATCAGGACTAGACCAGGAGTAGACCAGGACTAAACCTGGACTAGACCAGGACTAGACCAGGACTCGACCAGGACTAAACCTGGACTAGACCAGGACTAAACCAGGACTAGACCAGGACTAGACTAGGACTAAACCAGGACTAGATCAGGACTAAACCAGGACTAAACCAGGACTAAACCAGGACTAGACCAGGACTAAACCTGGACTAGACCAGAACTCAACCAGGACTAAACCAGGACTAGACCAGGACTAAAACTGGACTAGACCAGGACTAAACCAGGACTAAACCAGGACTAGACCAGGACTAGTGCTAATCTTGGTGCTAATCCAACATTTTGTTCTCCTTTTTTCCCCAAATTAGAATCGATAAGAGAATTGATAAAGAATCGAATCATTAAGCATGATAATGGAATCGGAATTCTAAAAATCTTATCAATTCCCATCCCTAAACAGGAATATTTATTAAAGGGCCCATATTACGCCATTTTCTGATGTTATAACAACGTTTCCTCATCAAAAACATACCTGGAGTTGCATTTTGTTTCATTCACACATTTTTAAGACACAAACCCTGCATATTTAAGATCACAAGAGTCCGTTTTGCTTGGTTATAGCACCTTTAATTGCCATCTGCCTCATTTTTATTATTAAAACACATTTGAGCGATATTGAGTATTTGACATACAGTTTGTACCGCCTGAAGTAAATCCACATTGGAGCACAGCGACTGCAAGAGCAACACGATTCTGAAGGATGTGAGGATATTTTCTTAGTTGAAACCGTACAGTATTTTTACAGGTTTCAGAATGAGTCAAAATACTTTTAGTTTGGGGAATGCAGCAGGCAAGATGACAGCTAGAGGCACGGTGAGGAGTGCTACAGCGAGACGGAGAAATGAGCTCAGATTTTTAAAAGTTGCGTTCACAGTTTGCTTGTTTCAACAAAAAGACTCCAAACTGTCAGCCTGCACAGTCTGTTGTTGCTGTAGACATATGCAGAACACCTCGTAGTCAATGTTATTATATAGTTTTACAAATAGAATTCAAACTCGCCAAAAAAATAAAGAGTTCATCTTGCGCTATTTTCCGATCTACAGTATTTTATAATGTTGTTTCCTCATCACAAACACACCTGGAGTTGTGTTTTTGTTTCATTCGCACATGTTTAACACTCAAATCCTGCCTATTTACGCTTAGTTCTTCTCTCAAAAAGACTCTCACACTCTATTCCACCTTGTGATGTCATGTGGTAAAACAGGAAGTGCTCCACACAGTTTTTAAACGTCATACACTTTCACCAGGATCATTTGTAGTTAGCTTCTCCCTTCAGGCAGATATAGGCAGTGTCCACCAGCGTCTGACCTGAACTGAAGAAGCAGCTTGGATGAGCTGCGAAACGTATTTGACCAAAACTTTTGTCCAGTTGACAAATTGAATTTCTCCTTTCTCCTACAATCATTTGGATTTGAATTTCAGCCCTGGAATTTCCAGTCTCTACAGAAGTAAAGATAAAAGACAGGTAGCTTCATCCACCAAGCTGTCAGGATGCTGAACTCTCTCCCTGCTCTGCTCTCCCTCCTCCAATCACACTGCTGCTTAAAGGAGAATTACACATGCCACATTATGAGGTGAAAGCAGCGGCCTAAACCAGGACTAGACCAGGACTAAACCAGGACTAGACCAGGACTAAACCAGGACTAGACCAGGACTCGACCAGGACTAGACCAGGACTAAACCTGGACTAGACCAGGACTAGACCAGGACTAGACCAGGACTAAACCAGGACTAGACCAGGACTAGACCAGGACTAGACCAGGACTCGACCAGGACTAGACCAGGACTAAACCTGGACTAGACCAGGACTAGACCAGGACTAGACCAGGACTAAACCAGGACTAGACCAGGACTAAACCAGGACTAGACCATGCAGGACTAAACCAGGACTAGACCAGGACTGAACCTGGACTAGACCAGGATTAGCCCAGGACTAAACCTGGACTAGACTAGGACTAGACCAGGACTAGACCAGGACTAGATTAGGACAGGTAGCTTCATCCACCAAGCTGTCAGGATGCTGAACTCTCTCCCTGCTCTGCTCTCCCTCCTCCAATCACACTGCTGCTTAAAGGAGAATTAACATTTTTTACAATCTGAGCCTTATTTTGGTAATAAAACAAGTTGTTTTACTCACCCATAGCACTTTGGTGTCATTTGGAGCATTTCCGGACATGTTTTAGATTAGCGATATCCATTAAGGTTAGTGCTCGGGGCAAGACGTTGCAGTCACCAAAATAACACAAACTTTAGCACCTTTCTAATCATAGAAGCTCAATGTCTTAGTCTATACTTTCATTTGAGTCAAAAGTGGCCTGTAATCCGAGATTTAGCCATAGTTTCGGGTAGATGAGGAGGCCAGTGCGCATGTGAGTTTGTGTGTTTGCTCAGACACATGAAAAATTGGGGGGAACATTGATTGGGATATATGAAAAATTCATATAATAAAAAAAAAACACCGGTATTCGGTATGAACTGGTATGCCGCCCAGCCCAAGCTGAAATGAACAGTTCTCTCCTTAAAATAATATGTTTCTGAGTCTGTGTGTTGAGGAAATAATTACTGTGGAGCAAAAACAGCTCCACGGACAAAAATGAGGCAATAAAAGCAAACATTTTAATTTTGTCAAAGGTGCATTGTGTGACTTTTCTGGTGGAGGGTCCATCAAATGTTTTTCTCCATGTAGATGTTATTGCTTTGTCTGGAATGTTTCACAGTGTGGCATTAAACCTTTCTGTCTTCACAGAGACCAAACCAGACCAAGTTACAGGTCAGATCTGTGGAGAGGTGACCCCGCTCACAGACAGAATGCCTGTTTTCTAGGTATTTTTTGAGCTGTAAAACCACCTCTAATTGAATAAACGTAAAGTAGAGCTGTTTAATGTCATACTGTGGAACATTCCTGGCAGATCAGTGACATGTCCATAGAAACAAGCAGGTGACAGACCCCCCAACCAAAGAGTTACATAGTGCGCCTTTTAAATTGCCCATAGTTCAGTTGGAATATTGAAGAGAAATTTTCAAATAAAATTATGTCAGTGCAAAACCTGAATTATTAAACTGTACAGCTCAGGAAAAAAAATAAAAGACCACTCCACTTTTTTCTGAAATCATCATCTCTACATGTATTACAGCCATTCCATTCCAGCGTCTGTTGAATTCCAACACAAACGCAAAGCTGAACTACTTCAGTTCTTGCACCAGGAGTGGAATAAATTCACCCAAGAACAATGTGAAAGACTTGTGGAGAGCATGCCAAGACGCATGAAAGCTGTGATTAAAAATAAGGGTTACTGCATCAAATATTGATGTCTGAACTCTTCTTAAGTGTAAACATTAGTATTATGTTGTTTTAAAATGAATTAGATCTTGTTTTTTGCATTGCTTGAGGTCTGAAAACATGTATCTTTTTTGTTATTTTGACCATTTGACATTTTCTGCAAATAAATGCTCTAAATGATAATATTTTTATTTGGAATATGGAGGAAATGTTGTCAGTAGTTTATAGACTCAAATAAAAATGTTCCTTTTGCCCAAACACATACCTATAAGTTGTAAAATCAGAAAAACTGATCATTTCGCAGTGGTCTATTATATTTTTCCAGAGCTGTAGATAAAAAAACAAACAAAAAACCTGCACATCATTCCATTCTTACAGTCCTATAGTTTGTCTTATATCTTTTTGGAAACATCCCGGTTTCTGGTTGGTCGCTCTCCCGCTCGGCTGTCGGGAGAGAGAGGGAGTGTGGCTCTCCCCGTGGGTGAGTCGTATCAGATGACCACAGTGTGTGATCACAGCACTGTTTACTCATTCACACTGCGCAGTGTTGACCCCGATAGGCCCCAACACTGCAGCTGTGTTACATAGATAACTCCGGCTTCTGGTGGGCCTATTTGTACGACTCAGCTGTGGTCCCAGGCCCGCGTGGTTTAAAGGGTCCACATTACGCTACTTTCTGATCTGTTCTAATGTTTCCTCATCACAAACACACCTGGAGTTGTTTCGATTCATTCACACGTGTTTAACACACAAACCCTGCAGATTTAGGCTGAGTTCTTCTCTTAAACAGAAAACACTCGTGAAAATCCACCTTATGATGTCATGTGGTAATACAGGAAGTGCTCCACTGTGTTTTTAAATTCCACAAACTGTCACTAGAATCATTTGGATGAATTCAACCCTGGAATTGCCAATCTCTACTGAACAAAAAGTAAAAGGCAGCTGTTATCTAGAAAAACCACCACTACGTGACATCACAAGGTGGAATAAAACATTCACTGTGTGCACATGGTAGGATCGTATCAAATTCATGTGCACAGGCTAAGGATTGTATAGGGATTGGTTTCCCGAATCCGATTGGAACCTCTGGCTTAGGCCAATAGTAATCCGCTTGGTGCCGCCTTGTGCATGATATCGGATCGGATTGGCATACTGCGCATGTGTGGGAATTTTCACCAGGGATTTCACCCGGAAGTGGCATTTCTCCAAATCCGATCCCGTTACTCGGCGGGTGGTCTGTCCTATAATCCAAGTACACATGAAACTCGTGTAATCAGATAATGGTCAGCGACCTGGCCGGCTCCGCTACGCTATGTGGCGCTGTCGTCCAACTACTTCCGGGTGATGGCTACTCAGTAAAAACACAACAAACTCTGTGGCGGTATACAAAGATGGCGCTCGAGGAGTTTGACGGAGCAGCATTGGTGTACGTGTTGTGCATTCTTTCTTCCCAGTCATGATTTCGTCTGACTTTCCCGGCAACAATCGCTACTAATGACGGCGACGGCGCCTCCTGCCACTTCCGGGTGAAATCCCTGGCAAAAATTCCCGCGCATGCGCAGTACGCCAATCCGATCCGATATCGTGCACAAGGCGGCACCAAGGGGATTACTATCGGCCTAAGTCAGGGGTTCCAATCGGATTCGGGAAACCAATCCCTATACGATCCTTAGCCTGTGCACATGAATTCGATACGATCCCAATACGATCCCAATGTGTGTCTTAAATGTCAATGTCGGGTCCGACGTCAGTCCCAGGTATTTAAACTCTTTGACGAGGCTGAGTTCCACCCTGTCCAGAAAGACATTGGGCTGCTGTAGCTCGATTTTTTTTTTTTTTTTTTTACTGAACATCATGCAGACAGTTTTCTTTATTTTGTAAGCATGAGTTCTTGACCCACTTTTGGACATGAGTCATGGCTGACGTAAACTTTTCTGAAGCTTTTTGTACAGTTTTGGCAAGTGTAATGATTGACATTTGGACACAATGTCAGTGTCCAAAGCTTGGTAGCAATTCTTGTTTCTCTACTGGGAAATGTGTTTTAATGCTATACTGTGGAATATTCCAGGCAAAGCACTTTTCAAGAGACAGACAGTCCGCTAAAAAGTTTTTGAAAAGCTTTTGAAGTGCATATAACAATAGCAACCAGAAAAACCTTGAGAAACCAGCATTCTTATTGTGAGTGAGCCTGCCTTTCCATAGATCTGACTTACAACTTGGCCTTAGTGGCATGAAGACAGATTAATACAATGGAACATTCCACCAAAAATGTAACACAAAGCGCCTTTTAAATACAGTATGTTTTGTTTTATTATTGCTTTCTTCCGTTGATGAGACAATATTATAACAAAGATTAGAAAAAAATTACACGCCGCACAAGAAAAAAACGCCACAAAAAACATAATAATTCTCACCTTCTGTATGGGTTTATGATGAAGTGCCTTGTCTCCTGATCCAATATGGCAGGGGCTGGTTTTGAGTGTGATTTCCAGCAGGCGTCGCCCAGTGGCTCTTCTCCGCCGTGAGTGCTGTCAGAGCGATTTCGGGGCCCCCGCTGAGAGCCCACCGCCCGGCTCAAGATGGCCGCACAGCGAGTATTGTCTCAGAGTGTGAGCGCTACACCGTTAAACGCACATACACGGATACAAGGGAACGTTCTGGAGCTGCGGAAAGTGAAACGCAAGAATACAGAAAAATAATATTGTCTGAAAGAGTTTTTAAAGGTTTGAAGAGTGTATTACGCCAAATTGACTGGCCAATACTACATTATTTTCTATCTGTGTTATAATGTTATTTCTTTATTAAAAAATATACTCTGAGTTGAGTTGTGTTTTGTTTCATTTACACATGTTTAACACACAAATCCTGTATATTTAGTCTGAGTTCTTCTCTCAAACAGAAAACACTCCACTGTGTTTTTAAACTCCACACACCTTCACTAGAATTATATGGATAATTTCAGCCCTGGAATTGCCAATCTCCACTGAACTAAAGGTAAAAGGAGCTGCTAACTTGAAAACTACCACTTCATGACATCACAAGGTTGAATGGAGCATTTTTAGCTCTGATAATGCAGGGTTACTGAAACAAAACACAACTCCAGGTATGTTTTTAAGGATGTAATAGCATGGCTTAAAGCTCACAAGAGTCAATTTTGTCCATCCATCCATTTTCTTCCGCTTATCCAGGGCCGGGTCTAATCAGGGACTCCCAGACTTCCTTCACCCCAGACACTTCCTCCAGCTCCTCCAGGGGGACCCCAAGGCGTTCCCAGGCCAGCCAGGAGACATAGAGTGCATGCACATGGTAGGATCGGATTGGATTTCTCCAAATCCGATCCCGTTACTCGGCGGGTGGTCTGTCCTAAAATCCGAGTGCACATGAAACTCGTGTAATCGGATAATGGTCAGCGACCTGGCCGGCTCCGCTACGCTATGTGGCGCTGTAGTCCAACTACTTCCGGGTGATGGCTACTCAATAAAAACACAACAAACTATGTGGCGGTATACAAAGATGGCACTCGAGGAGTTTGACGGAGCAGCATTGGTGTACGTGTTGTGTATTATTTTTTCGCAGCCATGATTTCGTCTGACTTTTCCAGGAACAATCGCTACTTATGACGGCATTGGCGCCTCCTGCCACTTCCGGGTGAAATCCCTGGCGAAAATTCCCACGCATGCGCAGTACGCCAGTCCGATCTGAAATGGTGCACAAGGCGGCCCCAAGCGGATTGCTATCGGCCTAAGCCAGGGGTTCCAATCGGATTCAAGAAACCAATCCCTATCCAATCCTTAGCCTGTGCACATGAATCCGATACGATCCCAATCCGTTTGCAATCGGATTACACTCGCCCATGTGCACGCAGTGACTGTCCCTCCAGCATGTCCTGGGTCTTCTGAGCCTCCTCCCAGTGGGACATGCCCGGAACACCTCCTAAGAGAGGCGTCCAGGAGGTATCCAAAACAGATGCCGAGCCACCTCAGCTGGCTCCTTTCAACGTGGAGGAGCAGCGGCTCTACTCTGAGCTCCTCCCATTTGACTGAGCTCCTCACCCTATCTCTAAGGGAGCGCCCAGCCACTCTGCGGAGGAAACTCATTTGTATCCGCGATCTTGTCCTTTCGGTCATTACCCAGAGCTCATGACCATAGGTGAGGGGAGGAATGCAGACTGACGGTAAATTGAGAACTTTGCCTTTTGGCTCAGCTCCCTCTTCACCACAACATCCGCCTGTCAATCTCAAGCTCCATCCTCCCCTCACTCGTAAACAAGACCCCGAGATACTTGAACTCCTCCACCTGAGGCAAGTGAAGGAGTCAATTTTGTGTAATAATTAAAAAATCATACCTTGAGTTACATGGTAAAATGGAAAAAGAAAAAAACAAACAAAAAAATGTGTACAGTCCCTTTAAAATGCAATGTATTTGAAAAAAAAGTTGGAGCCCACAACCTTCAGCGCACCTACAACGCAGTGTCTTGGTCTTCGAATTGTTTGACCTTGCAGTAAAATGATACCAAAACCTGTCCGTATGTTTTTAAAAAGTGTTTTTTTAATAACAAAGCAAGAAATGTCCCTGAATGTCATGAGTTTTAAATCATACAGTTAACGACCCTTAACGAGGCCGCTGACTTTTGTGCAAATGCGTAAAGTTGATGAAGACTTTTAGCAGATCAATTAGACGAGTCGTTAATTTGACTGAGGCTCTTAAAGCAGCAGACAGCACGGAACAAGGCTCAAGTGTGGATTTAAGAAAGATTTCTCTCTCTCTTTCACTCTCACTCTGTCGCTCTCTCTGTCTCTCGTTCACTTGCCTCTTGTCTCTTTCTCTGTGTGGGTCTCTCTGTGTCTGTGTCTCCCCTCTCTTTGTCTTTCTCTCCTGCATCTCTCTCACTCTCTGTCTGTCTGTCTGTCTGTCTGTCTCTTTCTTTTACTCTCTTTCTTGATCACTCCGTCTCTCTCTTTGTCTCTCTCGCTCCCTGTGTGTCTCTCTCTCTCTCTGTCTATTTCTGTTCCTCTCTTTCTCAGTCACTTTTCCTCTCTCTCTGTCTCTTTGTGTCTCTCTTTTTCTGTCACTCTTTGCCACTCTCACACTCTGTCACTCTCTGTCTGTCTGCACCTTTCTATTACTCTTTCTTGGTCACTCTGTCACTCTCTTTTGTCTCTCTATCTCTCTCTTTGTCACTCTCTCTCTTTCTGTCTCTCTCTCCCTCTCTTGCTCTTTGTCTCCCCCCTCTTTGCCACTTTCTTTGTCTCTGTCTCTCTCCCTCCTTTGCTCTCTCGCTCTCTCTCTTTGTCACTCGGTCTCTTTGTGTCTCTCCCTCCTTCACTCTCTCTCTTTGTCACTCTCTCCCTCTCTTTCTCTTTGTCACTCTCTCTCCCTGTCTCTCGCTCTCTCTTTTGCACTTTCTTTGTCTCTCTCTCTCTCCCTCTCTTTCTCTTTGTCTCTCTCTCTCCCTCTTTTGTCTCTTTCTTTGTCTCTCTCTTTCTTTCTCTCTCCCTCCTTCACTCTCTCTCTCTCTCTCCCTCTCTTGCTCTTTGTCTCTCTCTCGCTCTCTCTCTCCCTCTCTTTCTCTTTGTCACTCTCTCTCCTTGTCTCTCGCTCTCTCTTTGTCACTTTCTTTGTCTCTCTCTTTCTGTCTCTCTCCCTCCTTTGCTCTCTCTTTGTCACTCTTTCTCCCTGTCTCTTGCTCTCTCTCTCCCTGTCTCTCTCCCTCCTTCTCTCTCTCTCTCCTTCCCTCTCTTTGTCACTTTCTTTGTCTCTCTCTCTCTCCCTGTCTCTCTCCCTCCTTCTCTCTCTCTCTCCTTCCCTCTCTTTGCCACTTTCTTTGTCTCTCTTTCTCTCTCTCTCCCTCCTTTGCACTCTCTCTCTCCGTCTCTTTGTCACTTTCTTTGTCTCTCTCTCTCCCTGTCTCTCTCCCTCCTTCTCTCTCTCTCTCCTTCCCTCTCTCTGTCACTTTCTTTGTCTCTCTCTTTCTGTCTCTCTCCCTCCTTTGCGCGCTCTCTCTCTCCCTCTCTTTGTCACTTTCTTTGTCTCTCTCTCCCTGTCTCTCTCCCTCCTTCGCTCTCTCTCTCCCTCTCTCTCTCTCTCTCTCTCTCCCTCCCTGTCTCTGTCTCTCTCTCTCTCTCTCCCTCTCTCTAATTGTATTGTATTTTTATGTTGTCCATTATCAGCAGGGACAGAGCAACACGTGGAACACGTGGGCAAACTGCAGTAGCCAAAAGTCACATGACAACACAATGTGGAACAGAGTTTGAGTCTGAAGCTGAAGCTGAAGAACTCAGCCTAAATATTCAGGGTTTGTGTGTTAAACATGTGAATGAAACAAAACACCACTCCAGGCGTGTTTTTGACGAGGAACATTATAACATAGATCAGAAAACAGAGTAATAGGGGCCTTTAAACACTTTGTTCTGGTGCAGCAATTAAAAAAGAGGACATAGACCATGATCCTTTGCTCCGTTTTAGTGCAGACGTATGAAGAGCAAATTGTTCTTTGGTGTGAATCATTATTGTCATTAACCAAAACCTTCTGAAGGCAGGAACAGTAGCATTTCTACAATTCCGTTATATTTCCCAAAATATTGTAATAAATATTGTACAGCAAGATGCATATTGTGATATCAAACTGGGAGATAAAGAAGTGGGTGTAATGTCATACATAACTTTCAGCTTCAGTCAAATGAAGCTCAAGAGGCTAGCAGTGATAGGAGCGAATTTAGAGCTAATTCCATATTAGAAATAGGACTTTATTCACGGATAAAATAGCAAAATAAAAACACCAGGATTATGCAGAGCAGGTAATACAATTATTTTAACCCTTGAACACTTTCGCTATAAAAAAGTAACATAATCAATTTTGCCAGGTAATTTTTACCTGATATAATATACCCAACAAAAAGTTGTCATGAAAAATAGATCAAAATATAACAACACATGATAAATTAGAGTGGTTTTCTTTGATGTTCAACTGTGGTATGTGTAACAAAATGGAAAAAAAAAAACATAGGAAGACCCTAAAAACATGCTCCAAAATTACTGAAAAATCAGGAATTTGAGAACAAAAAATTCCTAAAAAAATAAATAAATAAATAATAATAATAATAATAATAATAATAATAATAATAATAATAATAATAATAATAATAACAATAATAATAATAATAATAGTGGAAACTTGGTGTTTGGTCCACCCATTCCCGGGACATGTGAGACTTCCCTGGTGAAGCACAGACTCCTCGACACACGAACAGCTCCAGGAGAGGGGGAAAAAAATTGTATTTTTTCAGTGGGTAAATATGACCAGTTGACTAAAATATTGTTTTCACCATAAGAATTCCCTTAGAAATCACCACTTTGTGATATTTTTTCATAATCACTGCACTAAATAAGGATAGATACATATTCCAGGACCACTCTTACTTACCTATTCCTTACATCCTCTTACATTAAATCAGTACTTCTCAATTATTTTCTGTGATGCCCCCCCCCCCAGGAAGAAGAAAAAATGTCACACCCCCCTCCCTGCGTGCGACTATAAATAGTATTATTTGTCTAGAAAATTGTTATTAGTACACCTCTGCATAACATTGTATCCTTTATTATACTCAACAAAAATATAAACGCAACACTTTTGTTTTTGCTCCCATTTTTCCTGAGATGGACCCAAAGATCCAAAATTCACTCCAGATACACAACTCTACCATTTCTCTCAAACATTGTTCACAAATCTGTCCAAATGTGTGACAGCGAGCACCTCTGCCCCGCCGAGACAATCCACCCCACCTCACAGGTGCGCCACATCAAGATGCCGATCCGACATCATGACCAGTGCACAGGTGCGCCCCAGACTGCCCACAATAAAAGGCCACCCCGAAATGTGCATTTTTTTTTTGCTTTATTGGGGGTCTGGGGACTCAGAACCAGTCAGTATCTGGTGTGACCACCATTTGCCTCATGCAGTGCAACACATCTTCTTCGCATAGAAGTGAACTTTATTGATCTCACACTGGAGAAATTCCTCTCTGCATTTTAACCCATCCTATATATATATATACATATATTAGGAGCAGTGGGCAGCACACAGAGTTTATCAGATTGTCAGTTGTGGCCTGTGGAATGTTGGTCCACTCCTCTTCAAAGGCTGTGCGAAGTTGCTGGATATTAGTGGGAGCTGGTACACGCTGTCGTATACGCCGGTCAAGCACATCCCAAACATGCTCAGTGGGTGACATGTCCGGTGAGTATGCTGGCCATGCAAGAACTGGGACATTTTCAGCTTCCAAGAATTGTGTACAGATCCTTGCAACATGGGGCCGTGCATTATCTTGCTGAAACATGAGGTGATGTTCATGGATGTATGGCACAACAATGGGCCTCAGGATGTCATCACGGTATCTCTGTGCATTCAAAATGCCATCAATAAAATGCACCTTTGTTCTTCGTCCATAACAGCCTTTGAAGAGGAGTGGACCAACATTCCACAGGCCACAATTGACAATCTGATCAACTATGCGAAGAAGATGTGTTGCACTGCATGAGGCAAATGGTGGTCACACCAGATACTGACTGGTTCTGAGTCCCCAGACCCCCAATAAAGCAAAAAAAAAAAAATGCACATTTCGGGGTGGCCTTTTATTGTGGGCAGTCTGGGGCACACCTGTGCACTGGTCATGATGTCGGATCGGCATCTTGATGTGGCGCACCTGTGAGGTGGGGTGGATTGTCTCGGCGGGGCAGAGGTGCTCGCTGTCACACATTTGGACAGATTTGTGAACAATGTTTGAGAGAAATGGTAGTGTTGTGTATCTGGAGTGAATTTTGGATCTTTGGGTCCATCTCAGGAAAAATGGGAGCAAAAACAAAAGTGTTGCGTTTATATTTTTGTTGAGTGTAACATTAAAAACAAAAAAAGAAAGAAAGAAACTTACAACAAAGACTGCACTGTCTTTTTGCACTGAGGACTCAATTACTGTGTTTTTAATGCTGCTTTGCGCACATTTGTTTACGTTTTACAGAAACGAAACTTCAATCAATCAATCAATCAAACATTTATAAGGCGCTTTTCATACAAAATTGTAGCACAAAGCGCCTTACAGAAAATCAATGGTCCATTGGCATAAACTAAAAGCACTAAAAAAAAAAAAAACAGCTCTCTCCTTGTGCCGCTGATGCGTCAGCTTCTGTCGGACTAAAGGACACGACTCAGTGGAATATACGTGTTTTTTCTGTGACAGAGGATGTTCTGCTGATGGTGAGTCTGTTCTGTATATCGCGTATTTAAGGTTGCCGACCCCTGCCCCAGAGCGCCACTGAGAGCGCCCAATGAGAGCGCCACTGCCAACTACTGTTGTTGATGTGCAATTACACTTAGTTCTAGTACAGTATGGCAAAAAAGCATGTTTCCCAGGGTCACACGCGCCCCCCCTGGGGGGCCTGCCCCACTATCTGAGAAGCACTGCATTAAATTCATTACATTCTTACATTACTCTTTCACTGTTGCCGGGTGAAAATCATCCGAAAACCTGTAGGAAAAAGTGGCCTTTGGGATAGGGAAACACCTACACCTTCAAAGATGTCAAAAACAATGGTGAAGCTCACCAGGGACCCATGACACTCAGAAAAATGCAACATATTGAAAATCTTGCAAATAATTTTTGCTCGGTTGAAAATCACCCGGTGATAGTGATCTAGGGTTAAGATCATAATGACAAGGCTCACTGCCATAGTTACAGAGAGAGGGGTGACAATTTTTCATTGTAAAGTCAATTGAAAACAGCTGATGGAGCCGGTAGCAACCCCATGATCACTTCCTATTCCCTATAAATGAGAAGGAAAAAAGTTATTTTTCCAGATATAATTTCCAGATATAATAACAGTCCAGTTCCCTATTGTTTACACGAGTTTTCCACTCAAAACACGGCTGGTAGAATTGGATATTGGTTACTATAGGTTACCACGGCAACGACCTCTCTAGACTAGCCCTTATTAACGCCTCATTGGCCGACACTATGCCCAAAATCTGTTTCGAAATTTGACATTTCCATTCGAGAGGACCTTAAAAACGTGACGACTCCCCCTCCACCATCACCGCTATACCGGAGTGACAGATTTGCCTCATTTGCAACGGGAGCACTTCCAACTTTTATAAGCCTGGAGATTTGTTAGCTTCGGCTGTCCGAGTCCTTACCAATTTGCTGGACACCTTTTTTTTTTTTTTTCCACCGCTCCCCGAGGTCAGACCGGATGAAACCGTGATGACAGCTAATAAATTCAATAAATTATTCCAAACCTGCACACTAGCAGGTAGCACAGTGGCAGCCCAGATCTACTCCAACCCAAACTGCAGCTCCAAAAAAATAAAAATAAAAAAAATAAAAATAAAATCAGGGTCCCCGGTACACCTGTTCGTAATTAAGCGTTCCCGGGGGAGGAATTAACAGCTCGTGCACAAGTGTAGCGGGGCAGTGTGGCATTATGGGAAACAAGGTCATTATTTGAGCGCATCCGAACAGCATGGGAGTAGATGCTGCTAATGCTTTTAGTAAATAAGTAGTGCAGTTGTTGTGTGCCTCGTGGACAGTGCTCTCCAGGTGTGTAATTGAGGAGGAGAGGAGGAATCATTTTTAAAAAGAGACTTCACGCAGGGAGAGTAATAATAAAAATAATGAAAATGTTGATTTTCAGGTAATGGATAAATGCTAATTTTGTAAGGTTGGCCTGTGGGAGGGTTTTCATAAGAGCTAATCCTGTTCTACGATAGTACAATTTGTGATTCAAGATTCAAGATTGTTTATTTGTCATATGCAGAATCGACACAAGGTCAACAATGCAATGAAATGCTTAGGATCAGAAGATCCATTGACTCGCTAAGATAGTCAAGAAGTACTAATAGCAGCAATAATAGTACATGGTAAAAAAGTGTTGCAAAAAGTGCAGGGGAAGAAGTAAACAATATAGTAAAAAATATGTAATAAAATGTAATAAAAATACAAGTATAATGTACAAAGGTGCAGGTAGGATTAAATAAGGTGTGAGTAGAGTATTTCACAGATTGCACATAATATGGTGTAGTATAAGTGTTGCATGTGGATTTCGTATTGCACATGTTATTGCACAGGTAGTTTACAGTGAGGTAGTGACAAACATGATACATTCATATAGAGCAGCAGCAGTGAACATATTATGCATAATGAAAAGTACTTTAGAGCAGTATTATTGAGAGTTCAGTATTATTTAGAGTATTACCCAGAGTTCAGTAGTCTGACAGCTTGGGGGTAATAGCTGTCTTTGAGTCTTTTTGTGCGTGCTGGCAGGCTCCTGTATCGTCTGCCAGAGGGTAGCAGACGGAAGAGTCCTTGTGCCGGATGAGTACGGTCCTTAGTGATGCTGCGTGCCTTGCGCAGGGGTACGCGAGCACACTGCAGGGGGTACGTGGCAAATTAAGGACATGAAATAAAAAGATTTTCATTTAATAATCAGTTGCGTCACAAGAGTTAGATACAACAAAGGAAGATTATTTTGATTTAGTATTTATTTGGGTAAATTATTTTCAAAGAAATATATTTTATGTTTAACTAATTTGAGTTAAAGAAAAGAGAGAAAATGCCTGAGAATTAAATTTTCAAATTAAGGAGATGAAATAAAATGATTTTCATTTAAAAATCCATTGTGTCATGTTCTACTTTTGGAGAATTATCAACACGTATGAGTGAGGGGGTACTTGAGGTATGACAAAAAGGCTCAGGGGACAAAGAAAAGACAAAGAAAAAGGTTGGGAAACACTGACCTAGTGAAACGATATAAGAGGAGGATTCGGCAGTGTGGGTGTGTCCACTCTTGACTGCCCCCCAGGGTCTGAAGATCACCTCTGGTTTCTCTCATGTGTTCATCACACAGTCTGAGCTCCTGCAGTCTGGGAGGAGATACACGGTTCCTTTATGCAAAAAAATAACAGGTATAAAAACTCATCCATACCCCAGTCCATAAAAAGTATTAAGCACATGGGCTGATTTTAACTTCTTGGGTTCTTTTTAAAGACAATACAGTCACGTGTATTTACCTTGTTGACATGTTTCGGCTGCTGCTGCTGCATCTTCAGAACTGTCACCGGTGTTGGTGGTGACGTGTCGTATATCAGCTGTTGTTACTTCCTGTAGGCGTGGTCAGCCTGATGGACCTGGCAGGTCGCTCAGACTGACCATGCCTCCCGTCGCTCGGTGCTCTCTGGAGGAGGGTGTCCCAGGTGTGTGAAAGGAGGAACGCTCCATCATCACGGTTAATGCTCTCCGTGCCTTGTTTCCTGATTTCAGTGGCCTCCCTGATCCAGCGTTTGGACTTGTTGTTTAATAATGTGGTTATTTCTTTTACTGAGATCTGATATGGCGGATTTTAGGTTTTCCTGCCACCACCAACACCGGTGACAGTCCTGAAGATACAGCAGCAGCAGCCGAAACATGTCAACAAGGTAAATACACGTTACTGTATTGTCTTAAAAAAAAAAGAACCCAAGAAATTAAAGTCCATTAGAAGACAAAATGAACATCTTTGGTTTAGCATGGGCTGACTGTGCAGAGCCTGTGTGGATCCTGAGTGACTGAATATTGTCCAGTTCTACATGGACATGTTTTTTGTTTGTTTGTTTGTTTGCTTTTTGTCTTTTATTTCCGTATTACGGTAATACGGTATGTCATCTCATGCCTAATATGTTGGTCCATATTAGGCAATAGTCTGATCTGGTATAATGCTGTTTCCTCATCACAAACATACCTGGAGTTGTTTTGTTTCATTCACACGTTTCACACACAAACCCTGTATATTTTGGCTCGGTTTGTCTCTCAAAAGGAAAAAAAAAAACGTTCCACCTTGTGATGTCATGTGAAGTGCTACATACACAATCATTTAGATACGTTCACACTGCAGCCTGAAGTGACCTAAATCAGATTTTTTCGCCTTGTCTGAACTACACAGATCTGATTTTTTCAAATGCGATCCAGGCCACTTGGATATGTGGTCCTAAATCCGATATATATCCGACCTTTTGACATGCGACTTCAGTCTGAACGGCCAGGTCGCGTTCATCCGACCCAGGCGTGTTTCCTCCAGCGAGAGTGGTACAAGTAAATGTACGCAAACGTTCTTCTCGTCATGCGAAAATAGTATATAAACTCTGTATCAGTGAAGCGGCGAAGCACATGGAAATCCCACCACTCTTATCTGCGACTCCGCACCCACACGTTCATTTCTACGGACGTTGCTGCCACTGCCCCACAAAACGCCATGGCCATAAACCTTGTCCTTCTCCTTCTCCGTCTCCTCTTTAAAACAAATAAGCTGCACATGTTCTGGCTCCGGTACGACAGAAACTTTAGCGATTTCTGTAAACATTGAGCACGTTCGCTGCATGTGACGTCATCATGTCCTCCAAGGCGCATGCGGGACACTTTTGGAGCATTTAACGTTCACACTGGAGATCACATACAAGTCGCATTTAATTGGAAATGTGAACGACCTCGCAAAAAAAATTGGATTTCACAAAAAAATCGGAATTGAGCATTAAGCCCTGCAGTGTGAACGTAGTCCAAGATACGTTCAGTACCCAGAATTGCCAATCTCTACTGAAATTAAGTTAAAAGGTAGCTGTTAATATGAAAGGGACTGCTTTGTAACATCACAAGGTGGAACAGAGTATTTTGAGTTTTGTAGATGTAGACAAACTTATAATAAAGAATTACTCAAACACGTGTGAATGAAACAAAACACAACTCCCGTATGTTTTTGATCAGGCAACAACATTCTAAAATGGCTCAAAGATCAGATCACAAGAGTCAGATTTGTGTAATACTGTGTAATATTGGACCTTTAATGCTACTGATCCCTGCACCAGGCCAAATTCCTCGAGAAATAGATGAAACAAACCTCAAACTTCATTCCAATTCGCTTCCAAAACCACATTTCCTCTGACAAAACCACACAAGGAAAGCAAATCTGTGGAGAGCAGATTTGATGTAAAACCTTGTTGTCTTTGCTGCTCCACCTGCTCCTCCACCTGCTCCTCCACGCCGGGACATTGAAGCTTCTGGAACAGCGTTTGGCCAAAGGTGCGCACCAGCCTGGGCCCCCGATGTGAGAAACAAGCCTGTTCTTAGTCCAGTGAGCACCGCAACTGAGGGATGGGTGAGTCCAAACCTGCAACTAAATCAGATTGTGAATAGAACAAGTAGGATTGGTGACTGGTGATTGATAATTTTATATTTGAGGTCTTTGAATAACTCGCACAGATCACATCAAACATTGCAAAATGAATATCAGTCAATGCGATGAAACAGTGACTGGTCAATAATAGGGATCTGATATCAGCGCAGATACTGAAAAATGTTATTACAGTCATACCTCACCTTACGAAATGAATTCGTTCCAGAAGTGGTTTCGTAACGTAATTTTTTCGTAAGTAGAGTCGCAATGTAAAAGGCCTGATTCGTTTCAAGGCCCCCAATACCCCCCTAAACCCTGTTGGAGAGTGTATTTACAAGTGTATTTACATTTCGGGGATTCGGGCGGCTGCGAAACTGAGTGCGCATTATTTGAATTTTTGAGATTTCGCATTTCCTTGAATTTTCTTTCATATTCAGGGAAAATTTTACGTAAAGGCGTATATAATAATAATCATGGATTATTCGTAAGGTGAGGTATGACTGTATCCTAGTTTTGTATACAGTGATCCCTCGTTTATCGCGGTGGTTACGTTCTAAAAATAACCCGCAATAGGCGAAATCCACGAAGTAGCTTTATATTTTACAATTATTCTGCATGTTTTAAGGCTGTAAACGCCTCACCACACACATTATACACTTTTTTCAGTCTGACATTAACATTTTCTCACATTTCTCTCTTGTTTAAACACTCTTTCATAGATTTTCAACAAAAAAAATTATTAAAGGATAAGTAAAGTTTTTACAATCTGGACCTTATTTCGGTGATAAAAAAAAAATGTCATTTACTCGTACATTGTACTTTGGTGTAATTTGGAGTATTTCTGGAGATTTCGGAGTTGGGCGATATCCGTTTAACGTGAGGTCTTTGAATGGGTATGCTAAACTAGACGCCAGAGAGAAACTGGAAAAACATAAGACAGAAAGCTGAAAACAAAGAGGTGGGATAGTTTCAGAATAATTTCAGTGTAGTTAGCTCCTCTCTGCAGCTAGATATAAGCAGTGTCTATCAGCACTCCAACCAGAACTGACAAAGCAACTCGGATGAGTTACGAAACGTTTTCGACCAAATAAACTTTGTCCAGTTGACAAATTGAATTTCTCATTTTATCACCCATTGTACTTTGGTGTAATTTGGAGTATTTCCAGAGATTTCGGAGTTAACGTGAGTGGTCGGGGCACGCTGTTGCAGTCACCAAATAAAAACTTTATCACTTTTCAAATGACAAAAGTTCAATGTGTTAGTTTACACTTTTGTTTGAGTCAAAAGTGGCCTGTAACCAGAGATCCAGCCATGGTTCCGATTGGATGACGTCATCAACGAGGACCGTGGCCAGGCATTCATTCTGCTACTTTGCTTAGAAGACGCTCAGAACTTTTCTGTTGCAAGTGAGACATGGCTGAAGATTCGGACTTCGAGATTGAAGAGGACTTATTTGAGTATGATGGCCATTCCTATCGTATACGGATGAGGAGGTATTAGAAAGAAGGAAGCGGAGACAGTTTGAGGAGGAGCGCACCAGAGAACAGCAAGCGACAGCCCGTCTACGAAAAGACAGTACCTGGTGGTGTTTATGTGGACATTGTATATCGATGGCAACAGAGGAAGAATGCCTTTGCTGTCTCGAGTGGGATTTGCGGCCAGGAGATGAACGTCTGGGTGATGATAACAGAAATCTGTGTCTGTCAACTCTGGAGGATATTCGTGCCATGATGAACCGTGTTGTAATAGAAACATTTTTTCATGTTCCGAAACTCAAACGAAAGTGTAAACTAACACGTTGAACTTTTGTCATTTGAAAAGTGATAAAGTTTGTGTTATTTGGTGACTGCAACAGCGTGCCCCGACCTCTCACGTTAAACGGGTACCGCCCCCGGCGGCACGGTAGCTGAGTGGCTAGCGCTCTTGCTTCACAGCAAGAAGGTTCCAGGTTCGATCCCCGGGTTGCCCAGGCCTTTCTGTGTGTGTTCTGTGTGGAGTTTGCATGCATGGTCTGGGTTGGATCCCCGGGTCGCCTGAGCCTTTCTGTGTGGAGTTTGCATGTTCTCCCCGTGTCTGGGTGGGTTTCCTCCGGGCACTCCGGTTTCCCCCACCAACCCAAAACATGCACCATAGGTAAAAATCCTCCAGCTTAGGTCCTGACCAAGCCGAAGCAAGAAGATCATGGAGATGGTCCCTGGGCGCAGTAATGTGTCGCCCACTGCTCCTAATATATATATATATATAGGATGGGTTAAAATACAAAGAAGAATTTCTCCAGTGTGAGATCAATAAAGTCACTTCTTCTTCTTCTTTCTCAACTCCGAAATCTATGGAAATACTCCAAATGACACCAAAGTACAATGGGTAAGTAAATGACGTTGTTTTATCACCGAAATAAGGTCCAGATTGTAAAAACGTTACTTCACAGTCCTTCACAGTTCCTGTAACCGTGCCTAATCGTCCTGGCGCCGCTCCGCCTCAGGTGCAGGTGTCTTTTTACGAGTGAAGAACATGGTTATGGGTAGTTGTTGGCGTTCTTTTTTCTTTTGGGCGAGACTTCGTCGACATTGTGGGTTTTGTCGGCGAGAAAACTTGCAAACATACAGCTCTTCAGAGTCACACTGCGAGCGATCGAACATTTACATAAATTTGGCAAACTGAACGCATTCTGTGCTGTACGGGAGACACGGCACAGAGGAGAATAACGGACAAATCGCCAAAGGTCTACAGTCCCTTAGCCAATCAGGATGCAGAACACAATGCACATTGATACATTATTTAAAAAATTGGAATAAAAAAATCTGCGAAACAACAAGGTGAACTGCATTATAGCGAGGGACCACTGTACTACGGTAGTTTAAGTAAGGATTAAACAACGAGGAGCAGTGGCTTAAAACTTTATAACGGACAGCTTCAAGTTATATAATGTCCTTATACTACAGTTACGAACTGAAATGTGTCACTTGTAAATGTCCAAAATATCAGTTATTTCAATGGCTGTGTCCAAATGTCCACACTTTTCCCTACTTAGGGCTCTATCTAAGGGTTATGCCATTTTCAAGGATGTCCGAATGTCCAGGCGGTGAAAAAGTAGTGCACTCAAAATTTCCCACAATGTGCCTGAAAAGTGGTGGAGTATCGGTGGTCATTTGAGCGGTGAATAGAGACCACAATGCATCACGAGAGTCGGGAAAAGAACAGCGTACAGTGACAGGTGTTCAACTGGACATGGAGTGAATGAAGCAGATAAAAGCGCTGGTTAATCGCACTGTTGATCCGTGATTCTGAATAGAGCATTCCAGCTGTTAAAAGAGCGATAATTTCCACATTTCAGAAAAAAGCGAGTGAGATCTGATCGTGAGATCTGATCGTGACAAAAACCCATATGATTATTATTAGTCCATAAATAATTGTGTGCCAGTTGGATCTGAACATGACAGAAATCAAGTTTTATGAGAGTTTAGTTTTTTTATGAGAGTTTTTTTCACCTAGAGTCACCAGAGTCATGTGACCTGAATGTAGTGAGCTGCAGGTCTGAATCTCAAGTGCACTACAGAGTGCACTAAAGAGTGCAGCCTATGTAGTGAATGAGGGGTTAGGGATTAGGCTCTATTCAAAGAGCCATATGTACAGGTTGCACACACAGGATTTGAAATTGCAGCGCTCCCTAGGCCCACAGTGAACATAAAACATCTGATAAACAAGACAATAAACACCATGACTAAAACATCACATATACCCGTAGCAAAAGTACAGTAAATTGTATATAATACAAATAGGTAAAACACACAATGTGTAGCGTAATAAAGTTCAAATGGTGTCATATAAGCAGCAGTGCCAGTGTCAGTTGTCACGCTTGCGTCACAAACCAGGAAGATGTTTGGACAACTTCCAGTGGGTTTTGTTCGCAGTAGTTTGTCAAAATCGAGGAACATTTTGAAAATGTCCCAGTTTCCTTTATCTACATGTCATTGTAGCATTCCGTTATGTTCGGCTAATCAACGATTACAACCGTTCTTCAGTTTTCATAATTTCTCCACTGATGCACTCCGAGCGTACTGGGGACATTAGAAGAGATGAGGGCGCCAAATTTCAAATAGCCTATGCCCCTTTTAACCCCAGGTACAGTCCAGACAGGGGTTATGTTTTGGCTTTAGGCTCTTAAAAGTTCAGTTATCTTAAAAGTTCTTAAAGTGTAATACACACACTGATCGATGACCACATCTAAAGCCATCTGCTGCTAAAGCTAATGTAAGATAACTGTGTTAATCTGTTCTCAGCAAATCTGAATGGTGTAATGGATTGTCTGGGCTTTATGGGCGATATACAACACTATCTGCATAATGTTTTCCATTTGTAATCCATTATAGTCATGGAGAAGTCCAATAGAATTGGTTATGTGATGCTTAGAATACTATTTATACAGAGCGTGCATTAAAGGCCTTTGTAAACTCATCACGGTGAATAATTAAGAGTGCTGGAATGCATAAGTTACTGTAAGTGAGTAATATAACTCTGGACGACTGCAAAATGCTTTGAAATACTTTTGTTTTTAAAGGTTCACTGTGTAACTTTTCCGGAGAGGATCCGCAACCTGTTATATAACCTGTTATTTATTGCTTAAAATATCTGAAAAAGAAAAAAAGAAAAACACCCATTCTTACTGTGAGTGGAGTCAACTCTTCACAAATCTAACCTGTAATTTGGCTTGCAAGTCTCCATGGAGATTCTTAAGTATAATGGCCATACTCTGGAACATTCTAGGCACATCTCCGTGGACAAGCAGATGACAGACCCTCCACCGGAGACGTGACACAGTGCACCTTCAAGACAGCAGAATTCTCTAAGCCTATTTTAACCTCTTCTGTTCCCCTCTTTTCTTTCTTTTTACTTCTTATCTCATGTAACCTTTCATCTTTTCGGGCTCCTTTCCTTCTTTCACATCCCTACTTTCCTTACTATATATATATATATATATATATATATATATATATATATATATATATATATATATATATATATATATACATACATATTAGTGCTGTCAGGTGATTAAAAAATCTAATTAATTACAGGATTTGTAATCAATTGATCTAATTAATCACATTTTAAGAGTGTGCGAAAGAGAGAGGGAGGGAGAGAGAGAGATTGTGAGTGAGCGATTGAGCGAACCCACTTTGTCATTGAATTTGTCAGTTTTTCTGTGGTCGCTTTGCTCAATCGTTTCCCAAATTTTGCCAGCGTGGTTTGGTGAAGTGCGCACTATCCCCGGTAATGATGGAACTTGTCCGGGCGTGTTTGTCGTTCAAATGATCCGTCAGGTTGGAGCAGCTTCGGTGATCGGAAAATTCTTTTTGACAAAAGCTACAGATCACCACGTTCTTGTTGATCGTCCTGTCTTCATTCTTTTTATAAATAAACTCCTGAAGTTGATCACCATCTCCTTGGTCTTACTGGTGTTAAGGCTCAGGTGGTTTCGCCCACACCAGTCCACAAAGTCTCTGATGACCGAGCGGTACTCCAGCTCGTTCCCCTCAGACACACAGCTCACAATGGCCGAGTCGTCAGAGAACTTCTGGAGATGGCAGCTGTCTGTGTTGTAAGTGAAGGTGAAGGTATTTTGTGCAGATTTTGACGTCTTACAAAGCTTTACCGTATTTTTGGGACTATAAGGCGCACCGGATTATAAGGCGCTTTATCAAGGAACGGGTCTATTTTCATACATAAGGCGCACTGGATTATAAGGCGCATAAACTGAAACAAAATAATCAGATAAGTCAAACTTTATTCAACTATTCAACTCATTCACAATAACTCTCAACATTCAGCGGTTGTAACACATAAAATACAAAACAATACTCTCACTTTTTCAGTTCCTCTTCCACAAATCCATCAAATTCTTCATCTTCAGTGTCACTTGAGACTAGGGTTGGGTACCGAAACTCGGTATAGGTATGGCACCGGGGCAAACATCAACGGTAGTAACCAAACCGAAATGTAACGTGTTTTTCGGTGCCTCGTTTCGGTACTAGGCCTACGTCATAAATCTGTTGTGGACATGCGCCCTTTGCATGCAATTAACGGCAGCACGGACGCGACAAGCAACAGGGCAGACAGGATCATCATGCCTAAGCAGAAAAGATCGAAAGTGTGGCTCTATTTCACTCGCAAAGATGCTGATTCGTCTGTGTGCAACAAGTGCCAGAAAATATTTGCGTGCAAAGGCGGCAATACGTCGAATTTATTTAAGCACCTGGCGACACACGGTGTTTATCTTAAAGCAGAAGCGTGCACCGTCTTCCAAAGTCTCCGTGTGTCAACAACGCCCAGCACATCAGGCACGGATAAAACAGACGAGATGGATAAAACTTCTGAGACAGCAGTGGAGGTACTGGATGACGACAGTAACAGCGTTTATTCTTACGGTGAGAAATTTTAATACCGACCGAGTTGCGGTCTTATGGTTTGTGTGGAAATGCGTTTGTTGGGCAGACAATTTAGATGTGCAAGTAAATGTTAAACTGCATGCCCGGTTTTATGTGAAACGGGCTAGCATTGATGGTTAGGCTACTGTGGGAACCATGACGCGACTGACCACATAACAGTAGCTGAGCGAGCAGTCAAAAAAAAAAAAAAAGTTTTTCAATGTGTCGTAACGTTGCCGAAAGACATGTTGGTAAATAAATGCAGCCAGTGTGAACTGTATAACAAATTTGTATAACAGACACCTTGGCAAAGAGGGCCAAGTTACCCAGGGAGAAGGTGGAATCCATCTACAGGGCAGTAACAAAATTTGTAGTGAAAGACTTCCAACCATTCAACATGGTAGAGTCTCCATGGTTCAGGTGAAACATTATTTGTATGAAAATAATTATATGTCTGTGAGTTAAGACAGTCCTCTGGAAATATGCTCGTCTTACTAAATGTGCTTATGTGGTTTATATTCTGCAGAGAGATGGCATTGGCTCTAAATGAACGCTACAAACCACCGTCCAGGGATGATATTTGCAATACACTCATACCTGCGTGGTACAATGTTGAAAAGGAAAATATTATTAGGGAGTTGGCCATGACCAATAAGGTGGCTATAACCTGCGATGGATGGTCCAGCCTAGCACAGGATCACTACACCACTGAGACAGCTCACTACATACACCAGGGAAGGATGAAGGTGAAAGTTCTCAGTACCAAAGCTGTTTATGAGGCCCAAACTGGGATGGTGGTTGCTGAGGAAATTAGTGAAGTCCTGGAAGAGTTCAAAATCACAGGCAAAATAGCAGCTGCCACTGTGGATAATGCCAGAAATATGGGAGTAGCACTGAGGAACCTGCATTTTTTAAAAGTTGGGTGTTTGCAGCACCTTGCAGCACAGAAGGTGTATAATGTGAGTGCAGTGACCAAGTGGCGGGCCAAAGTGAGAGAGGTGGTGGTGTGGCTGAAGAGGTCCACAATGTCCAAGACTGTGATGAGAGAGAAACAGCGGCTTCTCAGTGAGTAGCCCCCCTAACAGGAAGGACACTTAATTATTAAAGTTTATAATAACTTAGTAACACAGTTAATAACACAGTTCATACAGAACATGCAGTTCAATGTGCTTTACTATTCAAATACCTGCAGTGTCATTACATGTAGATTGTTATTCAATGTTGTGTCTGCATTTTAGATTTGCCACAGCATAATATGATTCTTGATGTGAAAACGCGCTGGAATTCCTTTTTCCTGATGGTGGAGCGGTTCCTCGAGCAATATCCAGCCATCCAGGCAGCATCCCTGTATTAGGAAGGCAATGGAAAAGGACAGGTAAGGTGATAAACAAACTAAGCCCACTAGTTAGCAATATACCAATATGTATATTGTATTCCAGTCAGTTGTGATATATGCTGTATTTCCCCCAAGACTTGAAAAGCTCACAGACGGTGACTTCATGAAAGCTGAGGAGTTCGTCAAGTGCATGGGCATTATGTACACCTCAACCTTATGCGTGTCCTCTGAGAAGTCCCCCACATGTGGCCAAATAATCCCGATACTGGCAAAGCTTGAAGCACATTTTACAGTCAATGAAGATGACACACTTTTCACGGCTGCTGTGAAGGAGAACGTCTGGGCAGATCTGGAGAAAAGATATCGGGTATTTTCCATTCACTGTCTATATTTACCATTTGTATTTAGAAATAATTGGGAACCATACCATTGCATGGTTATGTACAATTTTTTATCACAGGATGAAGACATTCAGCAATTCCTTCAGGAGGCCACACTGATGGACCCTTGTTTTAAAGGGATATGCCACCCCAGGTCAAATTTGGGCATCTCCCCACAGTCCAGAGACTAAAACAAGTGATGAAAAGCGTTTTCCTGGTCACCCAGCCATTGTCCGAGTCTGTTAGCACTGACCGCCGCGCGCAGCTGCTGCTCCTCCGCATTAGACTGGAGGCAACGGCGCCAGAGAAAGATTTCGGCCAAAAGGAATTAATTTGCTCGATACTTTTCCCAATTACTTTCTGTGTAGTGCGCATTCATATCGAGTGCAAATAAATACGCAAATCAACACGGAGAACTTGCCTTGGTCATTTTGGGTGGGAACTATTTTTCAGTGCGGAAAAAGACAGACGAAGCATGCACCACGCGGACAGGGGAATCCCTGTTTATGCACCAGGAAGGGAGTTCCCCTGTTACGCTGCGTGCTGTGTGCTTCGGCTTTCTTTTTCCGCACTGAAAAATAGTTCCTACCCAAAATGACCAAGGCAAGTTCTCCGTGTTGATTTGCACATTTATTTGCACTCGATATGAATGCGCACTACACAGAAAGTAATTGGGAAAAGCATCGAGCAAATTAATTCCTTTTGGCCGAAATCTTTCTCTGGCGCCGTTGACTCCAGTCTAACACGGAGGAGCAGCAGCTGCGCGCGGCGGTCAGTGCTAACAGACTCGGACAATGGCTGGGTGACCAGGAAAACGCTTTTCATCACTTGTTTTAGTCTCTGGACTGTGGGGAGATGGCCAAATTTGACCTGGGGGTGGCATATCCCTTTAAAGGCAAGCTGGAACATGGTGTTGTTGCTGATGCCTGGAAAAGGCTGGAGAAGGCAGCAGTTGACAGTGTAAAATCATTGCCAGTGACACAGGTACAGTATGACTTTATGTATGTAGAAATGCATGTCAAAGGTTCTTTGAGGAAGAATGACCAGGTTTGGTATAATTGGTATGCATGTCTGCAGCTTCCAGTAGTGGGCCTTCACACAGAGGAAGAAGAATTAGAAGATGATGAGGTGGGAGAGGAGGAAGAAGGCCAAGTAAGTTCATGATCAAAGCATATAATGTGTTTTTGTCTTGTACAGAACATTAAAAACTATTTCTTGTGCTTTTTTTTTCAGCCAGGAGCCTGCAACAAAAAAACAGCGCTGGAACAGTTATTTGAAGAAGAAGACAGAGAGCTTCTTCAGTCAACTCAGAAGAACAACAGTGCCCTCTCCATCTTAGAGCAGGTTCAGAAAGAGATTGAAATATACAAAGACCTTCCCTCAATCCCTTCAGGACATGATTCTGTAGCCTGGTGGTGGGGTAAGAGGGATAGCCTCCCTATACTCTCCAAGTTATCAGATGTATACCTGTGTGTACAAGCCTCATCAACCCCTTCTGAGAGGGTGTTTTCCTGTGCTGGCAATACTGTCAGTGAGGAAAGATGCCGTATCTTGCCAGACAAAGCCAACATGTTAATCTTTCTAAACAAGAACACATAGATCAAAGAAAGAGCACTTTTAAATAAAGAGCAATTGTAAACTCAGCAGTGCAGGAATGTGATTTTTTTCTTTTTTATTTCTGTATCGACAGTGCAGTTTTTCTTTTTACCTATAATATATAATATATAATTTTTTTCAGGCTTTTAAATATTTTATGTAAGTCCAGTATTTGAATTTGAAAAAATAGGTTCATGTGTTCCTGTGTGCGTGTGTGTTTTTTTCTTTTTAAAGTACCGATTTCGGTACCGTTTAGGTACTGGAACCGTTTTGAAAGTATCGAATTGGTATCGGTATCGAATGAAACCCTTTCGATACCCATCCCTACTTGAGACTGATACCTTAGCCCAGGTATCCACAGTCCATTGGCAGATAATGACGTAACTTGCCCGGCGTTGTTTCCCTGTCTTGGTGAATGTGTGTTCGCCGTCTGTCATCCAATGCTCCCACGCAGCTCGCAATTTAACTTTGAACAACCTGTTGACACCAATATCTGGCGGTTGGAGTTTTTGGTTAATCCACCCGGAATGATGGCGAGATCAGAATTAGTTTGCTTCACTTGGGTTTTGACAGTATCGGTGAGCTGGGCGCGAATGGAGTTGCAGATCAATAGGGACGGAGATTTGTGGAAAAAGCCATCCAGTCTCTTGACATAAACTTCTCTCAGCCACTCACTCATCATCTCCTTGTCCATCCACCGCTTTGGGTTAACCTTGATGATGACGCCGGCTGGAAACTTTTATTTTGGCAAAGTCTTCCTCTTGAAAATGACCATGGGTGGTAGCTGTAATCCTCCGACAATCCATCAAGTGGTGCGGCTTT